>JAMXBB010000002.1:42682239-43045182 GCA_024138015.1 Lumnitzera littorea | reverse complement strand
CCAAAGCTTAGGGGGGGGGGGGGGGGGTTGTTCCGCGACAACAAATGGTAGAGAGAGAAAGTTTAGATTTAAGCTTTAGGAACGTGTTTCCAATAGTTCCTGCTGATCCAATGGCCTTCCCAAACCCCCTTTTATACTCCTAAGCTTAAAGAGATTATGGGAAATAATCTAATGCATTAAATTTGGAAATCAAAGTAAATGGGTTTTGACCACTATAAATTTTGAATTCAATAAAAAAATCGCAATTGGATTGAAATCATTGACCAAAATGTGTTTCCTAAGCCTTATCATTTCTTAATCCATCATTTAGAAGCTTCAAAAGCAATTGTAATGGCTCGAATCAAGCTCAGTTAAGATTTGAGCTTTAACTCAAGTATAAGTTTTCTTGAATTTTTTAAGCTGATTTAATGCTCAAGATTCTTATATCTAGATGCATATTTTTATCCCAATTGATAATACCCCCAATTTACTACGAAGGAACTGGGGTAAAAAATGGATTAAAAGTAGCTAATAGAGCTGGGTTTTAGGTAGAAATGGATTGGGGGAAAGGCTAGAAGCTAAAGAAGTTGATGAAAAAGATTCAGGCTAAGCATATACGATACGTCTATATGCGTCAGGCCTAGTGCATATACTATACGCACATGTTGAAAGTTGAAATAGGCACTAAGCGCTTATGTAAGTATTGTAGGCGCCAACCTACATGTAAGGCCTTTGGCCTGACTTATTTCATATGGACCAAGTGCAACCTAATTTAACCTCCCTTTACCCCTTTTCTTTTTAATAAATAAAATAAAAAAGAAATAAAGAGGAAAATTAAAAAAAAAAAGATAAATAAATAAATAAGTAAAATAAAATCCTAAATGACCGAGTCACATACGCACATGTTGAAATTATTTTGATTTTCAAACTAAATCTAATTTAACAATTCTAAGATTCTTTATTTAAAAATTAATTTAAACTTAAATGGGATCTAAATATTTCATAAAAAAATTCAAAATGACCCAATACCATTAAATTACCTATGTGTGCTTTAACCCTAAAAAAACATGACTTATTCAACTTAACAACACTAAAAAGGACATAGTAAGGCTTTTATTTTCCTAAAAATTTTGTTATTCCTAAATTTTTTTGCATTTATTCATTTTAATTTTTTTTAATTAGGAAATATTAAGCTATAAAATGGGTGAAAAATAGGTTATATACAGCGATCTCTAACTAGCATCCTTAGTAGAGCAGGAAGAGTGTAGATTTGACTGCTGGAGCTCTATCCAACGAAGAGTGTCTAAAACTGGAACTCAGGCACTATATGGGATGTAGGAAGTGAGTAGTGCTGAAGGGAGGGATTGTCCCAAATGCCCAATACGGTTCGTCAGCACCCTCACCCTCTACCCCGTCCATGTCCTCAATGGCACCTTTTATGTTTCAACTCGTGTGATGGAGAGTCCTTCTTGATATCTAGTCCTAACCTGATTACATTGTGTAGATAGATGTCCTTAAGTTGTTAAATGATGTCGTCTACCCTCAGTTGCTTTATCCCGATATCCTCGTATGACATTTGAGGTAACCTATGTATAAAATCCGCCTACATATCATAAATAATAGTATAGTTAGCATATAAAGACAAAATTGAAGAAGTGTTAAGAACAATAAAGTCGGATGCATACCATGAATACCTAAAAGGCTTTGAATTTATCGATATATCAACGGGTGTCTTGTTTGTACTAAGCATGATAGTTTAGAGCTACATTGGGTGGTAATCGTATATCAACTATCCTTTTATAAAGGTCTGCTTACTAATCTAACTAGGTTACATGGGTAGTGGTCCAGTTCATATCCATCCAACCCATAAGTTTACTTCGTATAGCACCCGTAAGGTATCTATATAAGCGGGAATCTCCTAGATCCCGCCAAACTGTCTAGCCATATGATCCAGGAAATAGAATTCCACAATATGGAAGTAAAACAACAGGTGCTCATACTGTTCAGATATCACCCTCAACCCAAAAGTACATGAGGAGCCTGGCCATGTCATCATACATGTAAGTGGTCCATACAAGCTACAAAATTAACATTTCAAAATATGCAGTCACAAAACTTTGAAAAGCTAAAAATATTAAAGCTAGTAACATAAGTACTTGCTCCAGACATTGTCGGTTGATTGCATTCCTATACTGGCCAACAGCATGCGTAGGAAGCTCGGTGACATCAAAGTTGGCTCTCCATCAACTCATTAGTGATCAAATTCCAGTCAAGCTATATGAGTGATACCGACACACTAAGAAAATTAGCCTGCTTGAAGTAAGGGATCATCCATGGATCTATTAGTATCTCCTATCTATCCCGACATCTGAATATTACATCTTTTCTACGACATCTAAGCTAGCAATTCTCTTATAAGTTACAATGAAAGGAAACCATGTTACTTTGAATATAAGAAATTGTGCTAGAGTTGACGTACAACTTATCAATCCTCACCTAGCCACTCTATACAAGCTCAAACTTATGGGATGATTAAGCAATTCCAAACAATCCAATCAAGCAACCGATACATAGTTTAGCACTCCATATAGCATAACAATATTTAAGCACACACATTGCATATACCCAAGCAAGTAACATACAATCACAAATAAGACATATCTAAAGCCTCCAAGTGTCCTTAAGTAATACGCTAAAATGCGGTGAAGCATTAATCCCACTTATTTAGACTCGTAATACTTGAGGGTCTTAATGGTTGGGCTCGTTCGCTTCAGTTTATTCCCTACATATTCAATATAGTTATTTTAGTTTTACTAAATATAAAGTGAATGAGTTCATTTGAATAATTTAAGTGTGGTTGTGACTTATTTTTAGCAAATCGTGTAAGCTTTGTATTGAGTTCTAACTTGCTATTGAAGTTTTTGAAAACTTGCTTAATACCAAGTTTTTGTCTCAAAATCTTTTGATCAAGTCTCTGAAGTTATCCCAGTTGTACTCTTTGCTCTAATCAACTCTTTGAACAAGCCTCTAAAGTCATTTCCACTAAGTCTTCCACACCACTCAATCCTTCAATCAAGTCCCCAAAGCCATTTCGATTACATTTCGTTTAGCATATACTTCCAATAAGTTTATGATGGGGTATAGTAAATCCCTTTTACTATCCAACCTTCTGATTTGGCCTCTAAATTAAAGGACCAATCTTGCGCTTTACAGACCAACCCTCTAGTCAAGTTTTTGAAATCAATACAATTACACTTCTTGTACTAAATAACTTCCTAAACAAGTCTCTAACTTATTTAGAGTTAAAAACATTTCATCCACCAACTTTCTAAGCAAATCTCTGAAGTCATTACAACTACGCTTCTTGTACCAAGTAACATCTCACCCAAGATTCTAACCTTGTTATAATCGAGATTCCCGTACCAACTCACCAGCCAACCTTTTGGTCAAATATTTGAACCAAGAATTTAAGTCATTTTTTTACTAGATCAATCATTTGAAAAACCCTCTGAATAGATTTAATTCACTAGTTTCATCTTATTACAATTTACAAATATGATAAATCGTGGTCAAACAATATGTCCATCATGCTTATGATCACCATGTCACCAAAACTTCCAAATCTACGTACCCTCACCTTAATGCATGTAAGCCACAACCAATGGTTTGTGTATATCTTAAATCTCATTCAATCCAACCAGCTTTAGATCACTCTCTACAGTAACATATGATACCAATGAGCTCTAAAACTAATACAGATGGTTTTTTTTTTTTAGAATTTATTAGACAAAAATACCCAAAAATAGCATTTTTACCAAATTTTAAAGGCTAAAAAATTATGAAAAATCACGAAAAATATTTTTGGCCGAAATTTTTTCATAAGATTCATATATGTAGTATAGGGAAGTTTTACAAAAAATTTGGTTTTGAAACGACAACAATAAGGTTATTTTAAACAATTTCAAAAATTGTTCAGTTTTGCTCAATTTGTTAAAGAAGTCATATATCCACTCAAAAATTTTATAAACTGATATTTTTCTCAAGTAGTACATATATAAATACTTCAAAATAATTTTTCTCATAATTTTAAAAGTTAAGTTAGTATTTTTAGAAAATAGGAAAAAATCTAATGAACATTGGTCACTTATTGGAATCCAACCATCCAACCGTAAACGCTGACCACCCCTTTGTTAGCTAAGCTAGCCACTACCACCACTGTTGGTTGGTGATGGTGGTTTGCACCCAACATCTCCTTGAACCCTGGTTCTGCCACCTTGCTTGGTTATGCCTTTTCCTTTCTAATTCTTTCTCAAAATTTTCCTTACTTCTTCTTTTACTTTTATGGTTTTTCTTAGATATGTAAGACTCAAAGGGACTTGTAAGGAGAGGATTGTGATTTTTCCTAGGTTTGGTAGAGGGAAATGGCAATTTTTCTCTCTCCTCATCTTGTATATATCTAAAGTCACTTGCTAAGCGTCCTAACAAAAAGGTTTTGCACTAACACTTATCTAGCCCTTCACTATGCTCCTACTCTTTGGATTTGTTGTCCTTAATAATTTTTTAACGACTTTTACTATTTTTCCCAATTATTTTAGTTAGTTTTATATAATTTCGAGTATTTTAGGTAAATTCAAGTATATATTTAGATACAATAACTATACCCGAGAAGCATACTCTACTTTCTTGTATTATTATATGTCATTCTATAATTTTATAGTCCCATTATTTTGTATTTAAGGTTTAGTAAATTTTCATTACCTAAATCATGCATTTACAGATGTAAAATTCAATATAATATAAATTGGTAAAATTAACTATTATTGGCTATACTATCATTGTGTTACTATATTTTCACAATTCGAACCTATGGGGTATCTTTGACTAACTCCTAGAACTTATTCGTGAAATATTATCATAATTAGCTAACTTTAACGTATACCTTAAATTACCGCTCATAATGACTACGCTAGATTACAAGGCTCACATAAACCACATGTATACCCTAAAGGCTCCTCTCGAATGTCTATCTCATTTTGAAATCTTTTTTCCTAGGGCCTCCCATGTTTTCTTACCCTATTTACCGTTTTAATTGGGTACCACACTAGAATGTTTAAGGAAGGCCAATTGACTTTATCGATGCATGGCATGAAAGAACATAAATATACATGCAAATGCAATTGATTATGCTATGTATACCAATAATTAAAATGTGTTGCACGATCCATGCTCATTTTTCCTTTCATTGCCATTGTATGGAAATATGGAATCTTATTTGCTTGCCTCTTGTTGCAGGTACACTAGCGAGTCCTAATTGCAACCGTATGGCTATTTTTGCCTTTTTGTCCATGTATGGTAATGTGAGATGCGGTCATCACCTCGAATAACTACTCATTGTAACAAAAAATCACAATACGATGATTATTATGCTTCAAAGCGATAAAGTCGTAACAGTCTCGTTATGCAAACTATTCTAAGATAAAAGCTAGCCATACAATCGTTATCTTAGACCTAATTTACACAAGGCGTCCATGATTAACCCACTTTGAAGTAAACAGTTCATAATTTAAATAAGTTATTTACTTATGAACTTAAGAAAAGCACATACTTGCATTAAAATAATCTGAGTATCTTATAAGATTTAGCAATCTAGTCACAATTTAATTAAGTAATTTGTAAACTAATGTTAAAAGTTTTAAAATAAATCTAACTAGAAAGTGTAATTGATTTTCAGTTTACATCCTCACTTTTCACGATCCCGCAGTTCCTAATGTCAAAGGTGATTATAGGCCGCTTCATCGCTAGTACCTGCAATAGCTGCTATAGGGATATAAGTAACCACAGCTTAGTAAGTTAGGATGAAGATTTAAAACTATACCACAAACATAAACAAGGTTATCACAAATTATTAGGTACAATACATATTCAAGCAAATGCCATCGCACAATGTTGTTCGGCCTGTCATGAGATTAGAGAAATTGTGCCTACTTTAATCTGGGTTAAAGAGTTGTCGTTAATGCAACAGCTCACGACCAAATCCAGACTTGTGCAATGGAAACACCGCTTCTCCTGTGGCTACCTTCAAACCATTGACTTCACCCTTGCCGCGACCTCTTTACCTATCACTTAGTTCGACTGTGAATGAAGAAGGGACCATTATGTTATCCAGCATTATCCCTTTCGAAGAGGTCAGTATTTGGCCGGAGAATCTTAGGTTTCCCCTAATAAATTGCTATGCAGGTCCAATTTATGGTTACAAATCATATATTTCTTAAATCCAGTTTAGGGTGATCAATCATTTAATACTATACAAGCCAAAACAACAACAAAATTATAGCATCACTCATAATCAAGTACATGCACACAACCAACTATCTAACAAGTACAACAGAGTATAATCTCAAGCCTCTAAAATATAGTAATGTATTAATCCCAACTTACCTCGACTTCTCATTTGCTCACTCGAGGTGGGACTCATTCAGTTCATTGCCAATGATCCCTATAATACCAACATCGTCTCAATTTTCATATAATTTTTATAAGTTTATTTTATCCTATAACACTTATTGTTATCTTTGGTTTAAGGTTTAATATGTCAAATTATCTAGGTTCTCAAATCTTTTACAATTATTCTTGGTTTGGGATTAAGTTCTGGCTCAGTTTCCACATTGATTTTTAAATTAGGTTTTAGTTTAGTTTCTAAGTACAGTTTTATACACAAACCTTAATACTCATTTTGACCCCAATTTAATATCATATTTCTGGATCTTCTAAATATCATATTTACCCCTAATCAGTATATTAATTCATTTGATATACCCCTTATCTTACTTAATTATCGAATTTACCCTCAATGTGAGAAAATTTTACATTTTTCACATAATTACCTAAATTTAAGTCTTCTACCAGATTTATATATTTTCCTATTATTAGTAAAATATCAATTTTTATTCTAATATTTTCTGTTTATTATATTTCCAGTTTTGGCACATCATGCATTATTGCATGATACACATATAATATTTCTATCACTCGAATTATCATCTCCCAACATCAATTAATATTTTGAAATATATAAATTCATCATAAATCAGATTTTACTCCTAATTACCCTAAATTACAAAATTAACTTAAAATATACCATTTTTACCTATTACATATATACTACATAATACCCTAATAATTACATCTAACACCTTAAATGTTATAAATATCATTCTTCATCATATTTCAACATCCTAAAACATATAATTATTCACTAAATCAGTAATTAACCATTTAATTACTTAATTAACCAAAAATAACCTATTTATGCATCATTTTAAGGCCTAAAAATTTCAAAAATTCATTTTTCAAAAAAAAAAAAAAGCTTCATGGCATCGTTCTATATCAACTAAATAATCTACACAAAAATTTTGAGTCTAAAACTATACTCCTAAACCTATTTATTTTTAATTCTAAATATACTTGATTTTGTTCAATTTCTTAAGCACCTGATATTTACAAATGTGGTTAAAATTAATCACTATTTTCCCTAAATTTACATACAATAAAAAATCAGAATAACAAATTTCATAATTTTTTAGGTAAAATTAATAATTTTAATAAATTTTACAAAATTAAGCTAGAATCAAACTTACCCAGCCGTTGGGATTCCGACCACCAACAGTAGCCTTAAGGGTATTGATCAAGTTAGGCAATGGTAGTGGAGTGGTGTAGTGATGGCTGTTTGTTTCTAAGTAGCCGTTAGATCTGAGTTTCTTTCTAAAGCCCTAATTACACAGATTTTTTGTAAAACCCTAACTTCCTTTCAATTTCACCTCTCTCTAATTTTGTATAATTCCAGACATCCAAAATGAGCTTTTGAAAAATTTGGAGTATTTATAGAGATCTTAGGAAATTATTGTGCATTAATTTGATTAGACAATTACCTTATCTTCTTCTAACTTGCCTTTTTTATTGTTCTAATTTAATTGGCTGAATTTTTTTCTTCTTTTCCCTAGCTGCCACGACCAAAATTTGGATCATTCCTTATTTTTTCTAATTTTTATTTATTTTTTCTTAATTAATTATGAATTTTCTTTAATTATTTAGCATTATTTTAGCACATTTCATGTATTTTAAGTAATTACTGTAAGCCCTAAAGCCAAGCCAAGCCAAGTAACCGTAGGATTAAACTTAGAACGCAAGGTTTAGGGCGATCGATTAAAGGATCCAATCAAACCCAAATTACAAACTATTGAGAGGAATATTAGTAAAAATGACCCCGTAAACTTAAATTTAAGAAAATAAGTAGTAAAATAGGAAACTATAAAATTTTCAAATTTTAAGCATAATGATTGCTAATTACCGAAAATGCGAAAAGTATAATCTAATAACTAATAAATTACTAGAGATAAATTATATGTATACTAAAAATTTTAGAATGACCAAAATAATAATTAGGAATGTTCACATGTACCCCACATGTATTTACGTGTAGATAAAAATACGCGAAATTACCTAAATTGGCCAAAAACTAAGTAAATAATTAAAGAAAATTATAAATTAATTATGGAAAAATCAGAAAAAATCAGAAGAGGATAAGATGAATCAAGATCAGGTCGTGGCATGTCAAGATGAGCAAAAGAAAAATTAACCAATAAAAATTGGACAACATAAAAGCCAAAAAATCAAGGATAATAGGCAAAGTCTTGTCAAATTAATGCATATTAATTACAACAAACATCTATAAATAAGGGAAAATTTTCCAGAAGTCATTTGGACAGTTTAGCATTTGGGAAAAATAGGAACACTGAAAAAATCGAGAGAAAATCCAGAAAATAAAAAAAAAAAGAAGAAAACTATGCAGATTGGGCAAGTAAGCTAAACCCACCTCTCACCACCACTTGGGACCGAACCACCACCACCACCCTACACTAGACCCACCGTCTGGGTCGGCCGACAACCTTGGACGGGGTTTGGACGGCCAGAAAGCTTCGAACCGGTTAGTCTCTTATTTATCCCGATTTTTGAATAATTTTGTAAAATTAGTTATTTTGCCTAGAAAATTATGAAACTTGTTATTCTGAGGTTTTAATATATGTAGATTTAGGGAAAAATATTTATTTAGTTTAATAATGTCTGGAAATATAGGGTCCTTAACAAATTGTTCAAAACCGAGCATGATTAGAACAAAAAATAAATAGGCTTAGGAGTGTGATTTGGAGCTCAAATTTTTTCTGTAGGATGCTCATATGATGTAAAACAGTGCTATGAAGCTATTTTTTTAAAATTAATTTTCAAAATTTTTAAGTTAATTTTTAGCCCTAAAATGATGGAAAATTGGGTGATTTGGGGTTAATTAGGTGATTAAGATGTTAATTACTGATTTAGCTCTTAATTAGATGTTTAGGGATATTAATCTCTGAAGTGGAACCCTAATCCTAGCTTTTGGAGTAATAAGTATGGTTAATTTAGGAAATTAGGTAATTAATATAAGAAGTTAGTAATATGTGAAATTGTAAATTAATAAATCTAAAAAAATAGGGTTATTTAGATAATATTATAATAGAAATAAGAAAAATAATAAATCTGAAATAACATTTAATTTTAAGTAAATGTTTCAAAATGTAAGATTTTCACACATCGGGAATAAATCCGATACCTCAATTAGGGTTAGCATGTACCGAATAGTTTAGAATACCAAATTACGACTCAATAGGATATTTGGACACTCGAGCTTAATATGATTAATTTCACATTAGGATTCAAGCATATTTAAGGCTTAGGAATCAAAATTTAAAATCTCATTTAGGATTCGAACACCGAAATAGAGTACAACGAATCATTAGGACGTAATGGGTATACACGAAAAAATGAGTTAAAATATAACTTAGAATATGAAACCATAAATTATAAGTACTAAAAAAGACCTATTTGTATTATAAGATACCTAAAGACACATCAGCTTGCAATAAGGGATCGAGCGATTCTAAGTAAGTTAGGTTATTGCTTATTGTAATAGAGTACTAGTTTTGTAGTACTCAGAGACTTAGGCTTGTGTATGATTGTGATTGTAAGTAGTTTACGCATGTGTTTGATGTATCTGAATTCGTGCTGAAATTTGTATTGTGAGTGACTTTGTGACTGATTGAATTGGTATGAAATTGTTTAAACACCCTAAACGGAATTTAATCTTAGTCGACCCTAACAACAAAAAAAAAAATGTCATGCATTACAACCCGTTAGGGGATCATAGGATTCTCTAACCAAATACCGACCCCTTCGAAAGAGATAGCACAGGATTGCAAAATGGTCCCTTCTTCATCCTCAGTCGAACTAAGTGACAGGAGAGGAGGTCGCGGCAGGGTTGAAGTCAATGGTTTGAAGGTAGTCACAGGAGGAGCGAGGTCTCCATTGCACAAGCCTGGGTTTGGTTGTGAGCTGCTGCATAACATAAAACTCCTCAACCCGGATTGGAGCGGGTGAAAATTCTCTGATTTCACAACGGACCGGACTACGTTGTGCGATGACACTTGATTGTTGCATTGCATGAAAATAATTGATTGATAACCTTGTTTGTGCTTGTATGCATTCATGAGTCTCCAATTCAACTTACTGAGCTGTAGTTGCTCATATCCTTATAGATCCTTTTGCAGGTTCTGATTTTTGAACACTTTAACTACTATGCCGCCCTACAATTACCCAAAGGTTAGTCCTTTTGAAGCCAGGGGTATGAGGATCAAGTTACTTAGTATAATGTGTAACTAGACAGACCTTGTAGTTAAGAATAAAAGACCGATAGTTATTATATAATCTAGTGAACTGTTGTGTATATGTAAAACTTCCTAGGAAGCTCTGTGGACTTACTTATAATTATTTATGTTTATTAGAAATTGGTAATATTTATCATAATTGTAGTATAACTGTTATTCGGACTGTTTACTTCAAAGCGAGGAGTCGTTGACGCCTTGTGTAGATCATGACTATGGTAGGCACTGTGAGGCCAGTTACTATCATAGAATGGTTTACACGGTGGGACTGTTGCGACTCTATGACTTCGAGGTGTAACAATTACGCGTATTTCTACATACATGTAAATTCATATATAGTACAAATAGATATTCGTAAATATTATTTAAGTCATTCTATGTTTTTTATTATACATATAATTTATCTTTAGCGATTCATTAGTTATCGAAATGCATTTTACACATTTTTGATAAATAACGAGTAATATACTTAAAATTTGAAAATGTTATATTCTTTTATTTTATTACTTATTTTCATAAATTCAAATTTACAAAATCATTATTATTAATATTTCTAGTTTTACTTTATAATTTAGGTTCGATCGAATCTTTTAGCCGATCGAAACCCTAAGTAGCTGGCTATGGGACTTACAATGACTACTAGGTTCTTTACACCATCTATTGAACTTTCGCTTGGCATATTTTGTCAACACTTTATCCATGCCCATCCGTATAACTATCTTAATCCTGTACAGGTTAAAGTAATCGTTGCAGTTATAGAACATCTTCTTCACTTATGCAGCAACGAGCAAGTTCCTAGTGCCCTTTAATGCACTATTATAACGCTCAGCAATATTTGTGATCCTATGACCAAAATGATCTCTATCATTATATGATAGGGTCTACATCCTTGGATGCAATTCTCTGAAGTATACTTTAGTGTAAGGACTCATCATTTTGGCTTCATCGTAGTATACATGAAATTTGCGAGGTTACAACTAATACACTACTTTTTTTTATTAGTTCTTTATATTCCTTATTCTTGGCCCAGGAATTAATGTTACTAACAACATTGCAGATAAATTAGTGCTATGGCTAACCGTTTGGCCATACTATATTCTGTCCCTCAACCACAGATCATATACCAGCATGACGATCGAATATCAAACATATGTTTGTCTACTCCTTTATCACGTACATGAGAACACACTTTAAGAATCATCCCCAATCATCCTATCATTCTTCGTCTATAAGTGCAAATCCTAATGGGACAACATAATTTTTACAATTAACTCCGATCGCTATAAGTAGCTATGCTTATACTTTCCGTATAAAAATGTACTGTCAATGGTGATCACTAATTTGAAAATAATAAACTTGTAAATACACTCATTTACATTAAGACAAGCTATTACTTATCCAAAGTTACAAAAGTGTAGTATATTATCGTACCTCTAATGGACAAAAGCTTCAATACAAGGCCTAAAACACTCCATTCAAAGAACTCGTATCCTATAATGTTGGTTTCTCGAGTTTTCTACACAACCATCGTATGGTGGTTGGACTCTTGCATAACAACTAATAGATGTGGAAAGACTACATATGACTTCTCCCACGTTCGATAGACTTGTTCAATAGCCTTATGCTTAACTTTCTAAACTCTTTTTAAATGTATTGTGTATCCATATTATTGTAGATGGTTGCCTAGAGGTATTTTACCTTAACACTCGACGATTATTGTATTTCCTTGATAATATAGCATGATAAGTTGGTTAAGTCCAACTAAGAGTAGTCCTGGCTAATTGTAGGGTTCAAGCACATGTGTGGACCCTCAAACCTTGTGATTTAGAAACTTTCAGTGTGTTTTTTTTTTTTTCGCATGCTTAAAGCCTTTGCCTATAACCTTTATCACTGTTAGCACATTTAATAAACTAAAGCTGCTTTTTTGACTCCACAACAACAAAATTATGATAGTTCAAGACATGGTGTATCTTTGTAGACTGGATCAAGTGTTTTTTTTTTTTAAATAGTATGCCCACCTTAAATTTGTCGCTGAAGCTCTACTTACCATCATTCGTGCCTTCCTTAGACGATACAAAACTTAGCCATATAGAAAGGCATAAGTTCTGAACTTCCAATTGCATCCACATCAGCAGTAAACCCATGTCTCCAATCATTCCTCCTCATTGGCCTATGAGGTTCTTCTACAGTTTGAAGCCAAGCTTCACTTGCACCAATACTATTACGACCCAACAGTATTGTTGTCGTGGTAGGTTGTCGTATATCATACAAAAGTCTACTATCAACCCCCTTACTGATCGTAGGCCTTTTATACGACACACAAGGGTCTTTCCATTATACGTTACTACCAAGCTCATAGATAAGTAATATAGAGCAATTTAACTAAAATTACTTTTATGGTATAAATTAACTAGACGTGTGAACTTGTAAGATCTACACCAAAAGAATATTACATACAAATGTAGTTCATAAGGGAATTGCATTAGAAATTTTAATCTATGTTATAAACAAAAATATAAAAGTAACTAATTATCTACAAATCTATTACAAAATTTCCTCTTCGCTCCCTGATCGCTCTAACCCATCCTTACACAAGACTTACCACGAGCATGCCTCAACCCGGGTTAGTGAAAAGATTTTCCTATAAGCTTAATGAGATAAATACCCTCGTCAGTACCATATAACAGAAATTTATTAGATGCACAATCATATGAATGCATAAACAATCAGTATGCCAAACAACGTATGCAATGACCTAGGAATTGCATACGACTCAGAATTACGTCCCCTATAATCGAGGTTTGGAGATAATTAACCGACCCAAACCAAAATTCGGGTTCCAAACCAAAATTTGAGTTCTAAACCTTAAGTTTTAATTCATTAACACTATTGTGTTTAAGTCAAAACAAAATTATGTATATATATACATATATATACTTTCATTACCAAATAATAAATCATATTTTTAAAATTCCAAGTCTAGTGGTGTGGTGGCCTCCCTAATTCATAAACACACGCCCTAAGTAGAAGCCACAAGACGCGACCCCTCGCCGACGGTTGGTGTCTCCTAGCACCTAGTAAGCCCATCAGCTTAGGATAGAGACTCAATAAAAATGATGACATAGCTAGTGCCCAATTCTATAGGAGGCTCGTCCTCCTATGAGTTTCTTCCCATCTTCTGTGTAAAGTGGCGATTGGTATTATCCGAATGCAGTTATGGGGAATGCATGATTCATCTTATTTCTTAATCATATAGTTCATTAATTCAATTTTTCAAGGTGATCAAATAATTTCATTCCATACACTTGCAGGTATAAATTATCACAATAATTCCCATTATTATATAATTACAAGCCATCACATTCATCCATAAATTCATACATATGCATTTCCCATATTCCATAAGCATCCAAATTCATATATATAAGTTTAAGTGTATTTATTGTACAAGTGAAATTAAGTAAAAAGTTATCGGGAATTTACTTACTCCGCTATACAGTCAATCAAAGTAATCTGAAGGCAAATCGTCTCCGTACACGGTATCCCTTAATCATCGAAATCATAATACTATAAGGAATTGATATAAACTTAAGATACTAAGTTAAGATCCCT
This sequence comes from Lumnitzera littorea, assembly GCA_024138015.1. NCBI lineage: Eukaryota > Viridiplantae > Streptophyta > Magnoliopsida > Myrtales > Combretaceae > Lumnitzera > Lumnitzera littorea. Next base: position 43,030,840 of record JAMXBB010000002.1, on the reverse strand, counting down.
TAAGTTATACTCTTGACTAACTTTTGTATCTTTTCCCAGTTTTTACTTTAAAGTTTAATAGCGTATAATTTTTTTGTTTTAAATCCGATTTTTATAATCTTATAGTCGATCTTCATCATTTTTAAGTGTACTTTAACGTGATGAGATTAGATTTTCGAAATGAGGTACGCAAATCTGTTCATGGGTCAGAACAGTAGCGATCCTCATGTTTTAGAGTGCTTTTGGGCCTTATTTAGTAAATAGGCTTTTTGATAACTTAAGAAATCCTTTAGGCTTAGTCTTAATATTTTATCCTAAGCTCAAAATACTCCTTGAGATAAGATTTACAACTTTAATTTATACTCTTAAGGCTAACAACCAATTCATGGGCTCTTTAGTGGGCTTAAGTTGTCAAAAGGGTTTGTTTTTTGTTCAACTCAAAGATGGTCACTTTCTCGGGCTTAGAGAGTGTTTTGTGGGCTTCTTGAAAGTCTTAAAACAACTCTTATGGATGTGTCAAGTTGCTAGTCAGAAATTTAAAGGTGATTTAACTTGACATTTGGGGTCTGTTTTGGAAATTTTAAGCTCGGTTTTAAGTTTTAAGCTTTATATACTTATCATACTTGCCTTGGTTGGTCTTTTTACTTTATTTACTTATGTTTATCACATTTTTATATGTCTTTTAAGGATGTTCCAGATCTGGTCAGTTTATATATAAAGGCTTCCGACTTGGTTTTCATCATTTCCTTAAGTTTAGGTGTTAGATCATGAACTTAAACTACTTGTATTCAAATCTTAACTTGACTTTTCTTCCTTGGGATGATTCTTTAGCTCATGTCATACAAAGTTGATTTTCTCATAAAACTTCATGTGATGGATTTTTCCTTAACCTAAGTTTAGATTTGAGCATGTTTAGCTTAATGGAAATAAAATCAACACCGAACTGATCTTTGAATCCTCACGTCTAGCATGTTCATCTTTCATTCAAGTTCTTGTTTCAATATTTTCTCAACTTAAAATCTTCCATTCAAAATGTTAAACAAGTATCTTTACAAAACACCAACTTTATATGCTCGTATTTTAACTTCATGCAAGGGTTTCGTGAGTTTGTTTCTTAGGATGGTTTTTGATGTTATAACAATTTATAATCATACTCATATCTTTAAAAAATGAAAGTCTCCTAACATAAACACTAACCCACTAACACAAGAAACACTTACTCATTCTTAAAGCAAAGTATGGTTGTTGTGCACAAAGGTTCCACTTAAGCTCTTAACCTTGCTTCCTTCTTTTGTACCCTTTTAGAAACCTGAGTTGTTTGATCCTTTGGAGTGGAGTTTATAGAAGGTTCTAAGGGTTTTAAAGGAGCATAGATGTTGGAAGAGAAAGACACAAGAAAAAAAAAATGAAAGTGCCGTGAGTGAAGCTTGAAAAGTGGTGGTAAAGTTGATTTTGTGGGGCCTAAGTGTTCCCACTTTTTGGGTTGGTTTCCAATGAGAGAAAAAGGAAGTAAAAATGAAATTAAAAGTGAGAGAAATAAGGGAAAGAGTGACCAGTTGGGAGATGGAGTGAATGAGTGTTTAAAAAGCTTGAAATTGTTGTTTTGTAGCTTATACATAAGTCAACAATTGCAACTATCGATGATATTAGCATTAAGGAGTGAATAGTGGTGTGTAAGAGAAAGTAATTGATGGATGAAAAACAAGAGCATGGCCCCCCTCTCCTTCTTGTTCAAACCAGCCATGGCATGTCCTTTAAGGCATGGAATTGTCTTGTCTCATTTAATAATGTTAAGCATATAAAATCTTGTGAAAATTTATCCATATGTAGTATAAATGAAGGGGTGATAAGGTAATAAGAAAAGCGTCTTTGATAAGTTATCAATAGATTTTGATAAGTTATCAATTGATAAATGATTCCAACTTTCTATTGATAAGTCATCTAAGGTGATTAGTTGGTCTACTTATTTATATATAAAGCTCAGACATGAAGATAAAAGTATGGTTTTATAGAAAATTGTTTTAGGATTTTCATCTTGTATTGTTTTGTAATTTATGATTTGATTCTTATAAAATTATGAAATTTTATAAAGTTGAATGAAATTATTCAAATTAAATTATCGATTAGTTACTTAGAGTTAAAAGTCCCTAATTGTTTTAGGGTTTAGGGTCTTAAGTGACTTTAGAGCTTGCAGTTCTTCAAGCTCAGGTTTTGTCGATAATTAATTTTTGAATTGGAAAAATTTAATTCGTTTCTAAAGGTAAACTTAAGTTCTTAGTTTAGTTAATCCTTAGGAACGTTCGAAAAATACTCTTAGTTAAATCTTAAGCCTGATAAAATAAGGTTTACAAATACCAACATCAAAATCAGTATCATTAAAATCTTCGGCTATATCTTCGCAAGCTAATTCATTCTTCGCATCTATATCTCTATTGGATTCGATTGTGTTTAAGATCTTAGCTTAACAAGGCATGTAACTCCTGCTCCATTCTTTAGTGGGTGGAACCAATTAAGCTTAATACATTCAGGTTTTAACTTGAAACCTAACATTGTCCTCATGCCCTCCTAAACCTTACCTAGCTACTACAGAGTTGTTGATTTCATGAATTTCCACATACATCTCTACTGACTCACTAACTCTACTACGTCCTTGGGAGAATGCCAATAGCTATTGCAAATCATAATCGTCATTTATGGTACGACAAAAAACAAATCCCTAATGCCTCCTACAAAAGGATACTTTTGGATCAACTCAACCCAATGGGTCATCAAGTGAACTTGAAGATGGTTAAAAATCAAATCTACCAACTAACCATAAGTTGCATCCATTAAAATCCCGACTTCTATTATTAGGCACCTATTGTAGTGTACCCCATCCTCCCGTTTTACATTGTTTCACCTAGTATAATAAATCACTTTCACATTATCCATTCTCACCCTGTTCATCACAACAACCTAATAAAAATAACTATAAAGTAGACTAGCTTAATTGAAATTTACCAACATGTACATGTACAATACTCTGTTGTCATTACATAATACATGCAAATCTACCTAGATGACAATTCTTGTCAAGCTTAATTTCATTATATAATATTGACTAGTCTTAACTTTTTAATGAGACTCTACAATTTTCTATAAACAATAGTTTATAACTACGTAATTTCATGGTATACATGCCACTTCATGGACACTAGTAATTATTACACATATCATACATGCATTCACAATATTCTAAGTAGACAAATTTTAAGGAAAAGAATTGATGAAAACAACAATGTAGTACAACAGATACACATGTAAGCTTCATTCTTAGCATTACATATATGTATAAGTAAGAAAAATATTATATATATATACCTTTTTGTTTGTTGCATCTAGAGAGAGAAAAGAATCACTGCGCGTAGATTTTTCATTGTTTTTTCAAAATTGATGGAGGGGAGTGTTTGTAACTATGCTAAGAACTCAAATCTAGTGTCAATTGGACAAAAAATTAAGTAATGACCAACCTTCTAAGGAGAGGATACGCATTAAGTTTTTTTCTATAAAGTGTGCTGTGTTTGAAATAAGAAAGGAGGAAGAAGGAGGAAGCCCAATGGTCTTTTTAGACCCGGTAATATTAAAATCAACTTTCCAAAATGTGATTTTATTTCAAGTACTACACTTTTGAGATTATTTTTCCAAAAGCAGTACTTTGGAACTTTTTTTTATTTTTTTCTCATTTAATGAGAAAAGCCCATTAAACATAATATTTCAAATAAACATAATGTGCATATATATTCATATTATTAAAGTAAAGAGTTTTAATAACTAGTAATAATTACCAAAACTTAGTGTCGCTATTATTTTATATTTTAATTTTAACTACTATTATTTTGCATCCAGTATACCAATATCATCTTTCAATTGTTGTTCCGTTCACCCATGTTCTACCAGTTATTTTTTCAATTCACAAATTTAAATTCATCTTTTGTAATAGCAATAGCTAAATACATAATTATAAAAAATAAAAAACTTCTCTCCCTTTTTTTTTTTAATCTCTTTTAAAAGCTTGGAAGTTGCATTAAAATAAAAAAAAAATCAAATATATCATAAATTATAAAATACAAATTCTATTTTACTTTTACAAACTTAACGCATACTGATGCCTATATAAAAGAAATATATTTCAACGGGGCTGTAGATATCTGAGTGCATCATTTGTAATATCCAGTTATCTACCATCTAAAGCGCACACATAACTTCTTGACTCCTTCAATGTGCATCCCGTCTTGTACACACACACACTCTATCTCTCTCTCTCTCTCTCTCTCTATTGTAGGTATCCATTTCATTTTGATTCTCTTTTTGCAGATTTTAAATTTTTTGTTTTCTCTTAATTTTTCTTTAATTTTAAAATTAACGCTGCTGTTGTAATTTTATCTAGATTATTTAACGAGCAAAAAAGTATACAATTTTACTATGTGCAATTGCAATCTCTCTTTGAGATGATTTGCTGTTTGTTCATGTGTCAATGAGTGCATTTGAGTATGAAGTGAGCGAACCTCAGTGTTGCTTCTTTGGTCGCAGGTTTTGAGTTGGGATTTGTTTAGGCTCGTATTATCCTAGAACACAATTCAATTGATTTGCAAGAGATTGTTAGTATACATGAATAGGATTGACTGTTACTGCTTGATACAGATTTATTAAAGCGAAATACTACTGATTTTTCTCCGATCTCTTAGCAAAAACTTTGTTCTTTCAATATCTGTTACAGTTGAAGCTTTGCACCTATCAAATATGATGCATTAATCTTGGGAGGTTTCAGATTTTGGTGGCTTTTAACAATTAGGGACGGTGGAAGGTCATGTCAGTGGCTGGGCATGAATGGTGGTGGTTAATGACACGGAAATGCTAATAGTGAATGGAGAAAATGATTTTGTCCTTTTAAAATAAAAAAAAAGATCATTTTCTCTATTTTCCTAGAACATATGTACCATTGGCTCTTTGTTGCGTCCCTGACCTCCTATTATCACTTGCTTGTTGCTTTGTGGAAAATATTTGGTAATTCTAAGTCCTACAAACATTTTCCACAAAGCAAACCCATGTAGGTGTAGAGTGTGCTCCCCTTGACAATATACTTGCAGGTTTTCGAATTTTGAAAGAGATGGTTCTTAAAAGGAATGTTGTGGGAAGTGGTTAGTATTTTAATTGTTCCTGATTAGGCCATTCATTCATCATTTAGTTTGGTGGTGAATGACTAGATTTAGGATCATGTGGACTTTTGGTGAGGATAGATATCTTTCTAGATGTTCGTAATGGACTTGATCTTTGAAGGGGCTTTTGCAAGTTATCAACAGTTCTTATTCATTCCTCATTCTTTTAAGAGTGATTGCTAAGAAGACTTGTTTTATTAGAACAAGGAAAAGATCTCAATTACTTAAAGTGGTGGAAAGTCTAGTAGATCCTACCTACCTTAATAAGTAAGAAAGAAGGAAATTTCTTTCTTAAACATGGTTATATCTTATGCTTGAACTAGGGAAAGTTACCCCTACAATGGTAGGTAGGAGTTAGTAGACTTTTCTCCATTGTATAGAGCTATTCATGCAGCTCAATTGCACTGGAAAAAGAGCTAGAATTGGGTGCTTTTCATTTTTGAATTCCTCATATATTCAGAAATATGTGATGGAGCAAGGATTTAGAGCTTTAGGATTCTTTTCCTCTTTAGGTTTCCAGTTGATCTTACCATTCAGAGACTTGATAGCCCAGACATACCATTGGATGGTTTAATTGGGTCATTCTTCTCTTGTTGACAAGCAAGAGAATTATCTATAGAAAAAAAAAGGAGAAATAAGAATACTTGTAACTGTTATGTTGGAAAGCTATGACTTATTTTACTAGTACTGCACTGTTAAAGTTGATACATTGTTAGCAATGAGTCCACTCCCTCAACTTTTGGTATTGCTGCCTTCAAAAGTGGAGAGACTTTTGCTATTGAATTCTGGTTATCTGTGCTTAAACACATTTGATGGCCCCTATTATCTGGAAAGGTGAAATTTCAAGCATAATTTCTGATATGATGGTTCTTTTGAAAGAACATGGCAGATAACATTATAACTATCATGACTAGTTTCAAGTTTAGCATGCATTGTATATTTTTAGATGAGTATATCTCAACTAAAGCAAGATGGACCTTGTTGAAAAAAAAACTAAAGAACATGACCATTGGTGAAAAGAGATATATGAAGATGGATAATGCTAGGACTTTGAAGAGATAGAAAGTATCCCACCATGCTACCCATTTTTTCATAAAGGAAAGTGAAGACTGTACAGAAAATACTTGTCACCACTCAGTGGAGTGGTCCCTTTTGTAAGATCAGGATTTTGTGCTTCAATGTATATATTTTAAGTTACTGATTAGCAGGGAATGCTGCAAGTAGGTTGACACAAGTGTATAACTGAAGAAAAGAGGGATTATTTAGGAGGTGGTTTGACTGCTAAAAATTGATCACCGTTGTCAGTTATATGTATGTTTTCACATTACATATTGTCATGAAATGTTGCATCTAGCTGTGTGGTTCTCATTGGTGAAGATACTATGGAGTCAGGAATATCCTTTTGCTGTTTTGATGTCTGTTATAAATTGTGTCTGGATCATTGGAAACATTATTGATGAAAGCAGATTGCTAAGTTTTTTTGGGCAAAGGAAGCCAATTGCTAAGTTAGGACCTCAGGCACCTTAAATCAAAGATCAATGTGTTGAATATGGGAGGTTTTTAGGTTTTTCCTTTGGACAGTATGATTCCTAAGCATAAGGAATTCAAAAACCATCAGGAAGCAGGAAGCAGACTTGAATATCATAGTGAAGAGTTTTGCATTTATTCTATGAGATGGTTTGAGCAAAGTGAAGGAGAAGAAACCACCAGGAATAGTATCTGGTATGCTTGATGTCATTGGAAGATAGAATATTGCTTTTAGGATTGTGGTTTTTGTGGTCCATCCATTCTCAAGTACAAGAAACCCCTACTTGGTGCTGTAGGTGTTATTCAATCAGATGTTTTCTCAAAGTTGACCCATCTAAAGTTGGATCAAGTCAAGCATAACTCAATAGCAAGTTTAACCTATTAAAGTAGCTAATCAAAGCATGCTTGAGCTTTAGATGCTTGATTCTTTGGGAATAAGCTCATATAAAAATTCATAAGAATTATTAAAACATATTATTGTATATTTACATCTTTACACTTTTTTGTGGAACCTTAACTATAAAAAATCAGCTATCTTGGCAGCCCTCCTATATCTTTCAATGAGCACTTACCTTCCACCTTGAGGCCACATTGAATACCCTCTAATCCACACACCACTGACCAACACCGTCTCCATCAACACATTTTCTCTACCCAGACCAATCACCATGGCCCCATGACTCCATGCTGCTAAATGCAGACCTGAGGAGGGGTTCCCAGTGGCTACCCCCTCTAGCTTTGAAAATTTTCAAAATTTACACCTAGAAGCTATGGAAAAATTTTATAACTACCCATTCATCTATTTTTGCTTCTTATATATTATGTCTTGCAACTCGTGCCCCCTAAATGAAATCCTAAGTCCACCATGTAGCTACAATACACTAGTCATAACCCCCTCTAGTAAGGGTATGATTTAAGTTGAATCAAGATAGCATAGTTTTTTGAACTCAAGCTTGGCTCAAAAACTTGAAGCCCAAGTTTTACTATTAAGTCAGTTGGTCAAATCCTTTTGTGTGGCTTAAGGAATAAAAGGATGGAAATGGGTGTTAGAATGTTGTCATATGGCTGCTGAAGGTGATTACTAGAAAAAAAAGGAGAACAAGTGAGGGTGCTTTATGAAATACAATAAAGGTATTGAATAGTTGGTAGTGCAGATGTGCAATGTTTAAGACTTTTTTTAGAACTAAAATTGAGCTTAATCAAAGTTGCAAGCCTAACATAGCAAGTGTACTGATGCTTGAGTTTGCTACCTGCATAGCACTACAATCAAGGTAGTAAATATTGATTCTAGCGCGTATAGTAGTGTGTGAGCCTGGTTGCTTCACTCAGCTCCTACTATGTGAATTAGCCACAGTGCTCTTTATTCAGTAGCCATAATGCTTCATTTAACAGCCACATTTCTTTTGGGCCAAAAAAAAAGGACAAAAAAGGAAAAAGTAAAAAGCCACATTTCTTGGTAACATAGCCATTGCCATCACCATGTCTGAGGGCATCCAATAGCAGCTGCTACATTCTCATTGGTTGCCCCTCAGTCTTATGATGTTTTATTTGGCCACTATACACATATGATCCTCAGTTGCTGGGCTTGTGTCTGTATGATCCTTCCTGGTGAGGTTCTTTGTCCTGGGCTCCCCAACACTTCTTGGTCATAGAGCCTGAGTAAGGTGAGCTTAGATGTGTGAATATCACTTGAAGCCAAGCTTGATTGCATAGGCCTGTCAAATCAGACTTTGGTAAACTTTAGCTTCAAGTTATTAAGTTGAGCTTGACAAATGCTCTATTTTATCTTATTTTATTCTTTGGTTTTTCACCTTCTATTTTCCAAGTCTTTTCCTGCTTTTGCCTATCATTTATCTCTTGCTCTCTCGCTCTCTCTCTCTCTCTTTTTTTTCCCTTTTGGTTGGGGGGTGTGGTTGGTGTGGGGTTTGTCAGGGTGGGGGTGGGGGTGGGGGTGGGGGTTGGGGGGGTTTGTATCTGGCATCAAGTTACAAAATTATTAGAGCCAGAATCAATCACAAGAAATGAAAGCTAATCAGAATATGTATTAGATTAATTGTGGAATGCATGACGTGCAGTTAAAGTGGAACATATTTGTATTCAGTATTTAGGGGGGAAAAGGCACATGTACTTGTCAAAACCTCTCAATGGACAAACAACAAAATTGCCAATATTGCTTAGAAAAAGTGGTCCCTTCTAGTGATTAATCGAGGGTGGGTATGCATTTAACCAATTGTTTTCTTATTTTCAAAATTTTATCTATATTATATGCCTTTCTAATTGTTCCGTTGGTTAACTGGATCTTGCAATTTCACTATTTGCTCGTTGGCAAGTCGATGTGCGTGTGTGAGAGAGAGATAGAGGAAGACGGAGAGCTGGTTTTTATGCACCGCAGCAGGTGCTTGGTAAATATTGTGAAAACACACGGTAATCATCCTCTGTGGAGCTTTTCTCATTGATGTTTATACTTTTAATTGAATATTATAGGTTTGTGGATGATGATCAAGTTTCCGTTGACAGGGTGTTTGTGCAGCTGGCGGTGTCTGTCTCTTCTTGATACTGGGATGAAGTTTGATTTAGTTTTGCTGATATGTGGAATTCATATAGCACAAGTACAATCCTGGGTACTGATGAGAAATTTCCAAGTTATGTTCAAGTATTTTTGCTGTTGCATTTGGGTTCCGTCTCCCAGACTGGTTTAGCTCCCCTTGGAGAAGCGATTTGCACCTTGAAAATTCTCTTATGGATTGGACCTTCTTGCATAAGTGTCTTTAAACCTGAAAAGATGTATGGAGTACTCTGACCTTAGAAATATGCCCGGATCTGCATTAAGCTACAGAGGATAGATACCAATGCAATTGTTGCTGTCTTATTGATTGATTGCCTCGCAAAGCTAGATACAAGTGCAGCTGTGGATTCATGATGTTAGTACTGGCCAGTGTATGTATACTCCCTTGGCATTCTAATCTCGGTTCTACAACTGTTAAGGAGCTTCAAGCGCTAAAGGCTACAACCTAACAACCTGCAGCATTCAACTTCTATTCTTACATCGACAATCGTCAATGACTTTTTATGTAATTTTCTGAGTTTGATGAGGATGTAGTTGAAAATAAAAAGCAATGACTATATAACTGTCGTTGTCCAAGCAATTTGTAGAAAATTTGCAGGAGCTGAAACTCATATATCATCGGTTGAATCGGAAAAGGATGGAAAATTGTCATTTATAACGACATTTATCAAAATAAATATAGGGATAGCTTTATCAAATACTAACTCCATTTCTCTTCATTTCCATCCATTTACTTTGTATGTTACCAAAACACAAAATAAAACTTACACTTGTTTCCATTTCCACTATTTTCCACACCTTTTTACCGATTTCATTTTTGTCAACAATTACCGAACACGGTGTAACTAGCAAATCAATAGTCTAGAGTCACATACCCAAGCATATGCAATCTTTATGATAACAACTGAACACCAAATGTGCATCACGTATTCAATTTTTATTTTTTTTTTATTTTTTCTCTTTTCTTTGTTAATTGTTTTTACTGTCTTATAAGTTTGGCTTTTCGTCTATACATATATGTTTGACGTTTGATATTTTGAAAATTATCAGATTTGGAATTGATGTGTTTTGGATTTAAACTTTGGTGTTTGCATAAAATTTTTTTGTATCTTGTTACAGCTACAGTGAAGATTGTAATTGAGGAAAGAGAGTTTTTGACTGAAGTGTCTATGAACTTCTAAGAAAAGGTTTAAGGGAAAAAATAATAAAAGACAAAGGTTTGTGTTTTGGGTTATTTTACAAACTCACGGCTTGAATTTATTTATTTATTTTTTGTTTCCTAGAGACATACATGATCTATTTTTTATGACCATGTAGGCAGTTAAACTGCCATTTTGCTTCACTTTAACATAAGGAATGACTTGTTTTTGCCCCAAAAAAGGAGGGTTAAAAAACAAGGAGAAGAAACAAATGGATTTTCCCGTAATATGAAAAGCTACAACTTGAGGATCCCTTAAAAATAAAAAATAAAAAGCCATTGTGATTAAATTGTTTACAAGATCTTTTGGGGTGTATAGGCTCTTACTACGTATATTACAACTTTTATAGACATTCACGAGTGGTTTTTCTATGGTTGGTAGTGGAGAGGGTTCTTATACAATTCTATTCAATGAAGAAGAGAACCTAATGAAAATCACTAGAGTTAGTCCATAGTTTATAAACATCTAATTTCTTATGACCGGACATTAGGTGCCAAATTTTAACCTTGTCTTTAACATTGATGAAAACCGATGGAAACTATAGAATTGGAAGGAAATCAAAGGAAATATTATACTTACATATTGAAAATGAGGGTGAAAAAAGGGTGGAAATAGAGGGAATCAGAGGAAACATTTTCTGCTTTTAAATCCACTGATTCTCTCTCCACATTCGAAGTGAAATTGGTGAAAATCAATTAAAATTAATAACATGAAAGAAAACATTTTCTTCCATTCCATCGTCCAAATCCAAATAAGAAATGAAAATTAGATTTCTTTTCTTTTTCCTTTGGCTATTTGGTTATTTTGGATCAGAATCTGAGAGTTTCCTTATAGTATTATGCTTCCCTGGCTTTGCAAAAAATAAAAAATAAAAGCTTAAGCAATTGGACTTAGTCTTTGTTTTGGTGCTTTTTATATGTTGAAGGAGATTATTTTGCCTGTCTTTGTGTTCAAGTAAATTTTGTTCATATGTTAATACAAAGAGTTAGTATTGATGGAACAAGGTGCGGTTAGCGGCTCTTGAGTTAACGGGATACGCGGCTTTTTAGTGGAAAAAATTATGAATCCCAACAACTAATAGATGGTGAAGGTAAAGGTTTTCACATGGAGGGATTGAACAAGAGGTTTATAACCACCCATTGCCTACAAGAGATGCCATTAACATTGTAGCAAAAGACGGATTGTGTGTAGATTCTGTGAAGGATTTTAAGGTAACGATGGTTGAGTATGAGTTGAATGAGCCTAAAGAGTTAGTTGATGCCGAGGCCTCCTGAATGGACCTATAAATGATCTGATGATATGCATAGGGATGGTAAGAAGGGTGAGATTTCACATGCAGGTTTTTGGATTAGAGGCTAACATAGGAAGAAATCTAGTGAAAAAAGTGTTTTTTTTTTTTTTTTTTAAAGTGCATCGGTTTTCAATACAGCATTCTCAGTGTCCTAACTTCTATGAGATGGTGGTGATGGGGTGGTATGTCAAAGCTGGAAGTAACAAGTGAGGAAGAAGACGAAGGGAGGGGTGGATGAAAATAATTGAGGAGACTATTGGTGGAGCTTATGCAAACGGAGTTAAAAAACGGAGATAATAATTCATGACCATGATGTCAGATACCTTGTAGGAGTGGAATAAGAGGGAAAAGTTAGTTTGACACTTAAAAGGCAAGATGATGGTGTTAGTTGCACCAATTTGGGTTCTTACTTCATTTGTCCTTCCTCAAAGATTGTCCTCCTACTTATGATCGGAAGAGTTGAGGAGAGATTCAGTTGCATAGGGTAAAACAAAGCAAGGTGGAAAGTGTTTTTTTTTGCTCAAGTCATAAGCCAAAGAAGATATTGGACTTAGAGGTCAAATCCTTGTCAATTGGATGGATGATTGGAACCAAAAGCGATATCCAAATACTTAATGTCTGTCTTTTAAGTTTCGAGATGTGACTGAGAACTAACCAAGACCAAGTCGGGATTCACTCCATTCAGCAGTTAGGGTAACAGACAAGGATTTGACATTCAACAAGCCCCCATCTACATGGCAAACTAACTCATAATTCCATTTTGTTTGGTTTGGTTTTTCTTCCAAATTAAACTAAACTATAAAAATGTAATTCATCATTTTTTAACTTTAGATCAAATTGTACAGTTTGGATAAGAAATTTTTTCAAACCATAAAATTTCGGTTTAGTTTACTAATTGAATCATTTTTTATAACCTAAAAAAATATATTTTGCATAACATGTAATCTCATATGAAAAATACTTAATTCATCTAATAATAATAATAAGCATCAATATCATAGGTAAAGTTAATATTCGTGTAATTAAGAAATTTCGAATACCTATTTATTAATAATTAATTTCATTCATAAAACTAGCATGTGATATGAATTTTGACTTGACATTTATATATAATTTATAATTATGGTAATAAAAGTTAAATTCATATACGTTTCAATGAATATAAATTGAAAATTCTTTAAATGCTATATGTTAAGATAAAAGAAACTTTTTAATTACAAATAAATTGATTTTATTTGGCAACGGTGGTATCAATCGCAACGTACAATTGTAGCTCAAGTTTTATGCTGTATTTTATTTAATGACTCTTTTACACTTATTTAACCCTCGAACTCATTCTAAAGGCTTAGTTCCATTGTGTGTTACACCTTTTATTAAAAATACTAAAGAGACTATCGCCTCGCTTCTGTTCTTATCAATCGTATCCGGAGGATTGTAGAAAACCTTTGATTATTAGATTACTATGAGTGACATGGTATACATCAATCCTCCTCGTTGTTTTTTTTTTTATTGCTTTTAATATCTAATTAAAAGTTGATTGCTATCTTCTATTTTCAAACACATATTAAATATACTAAAACCACAAAATGGCTACCCATCAACCCAAGAAACCCCTAAATGTGATTTACTTAGAATTTGCCCTTGCTCATGAGCCACTTGGGTTCACACGAACCTATGTGACTATCCCATCCAACTTTTCTAGTTTAGGTAGACAAGTTTCGAACAAAAGTAGATATGATGTTTTAACTATTATGGTTGACTTTCAATCAATAAAAAAAAAAGATGGAATAAAGAGATTTTTTTAATTATACAAGAAAAATAATCAAAACTTCTGTTTATAATCTAAAAAGACATCTTAAACAAGAAAATAAATTGAAATCTTTGAAAAACTTCTCTAGAAAATGAAATCTAGAGAATAAGAATAGGATAGAAATATTACATATTACCATGCCTCAAAAGCTCACAAAAAGGGGAAAAAAAATTGGGGCTTGTAAGATGATGCATGATCAGTTTTAACATAAAGTTTTTGATACACAAACACTTTAATAAATTTTCACTAATTAAAGAAAGCATATGATCCAATTAAAATTTTCCAATTACAAAATTTTATGGTGTGGAGTAGCAATGACTCGACTTATACTGGCTCTACAACTGAATGAATTCACTAGAATTCTTAGTGCAGGAAGGAAACTCAATGCATTAGCCTTTTAATGTAGAACATTATCTTATTTATAGCAAATGCTGGCATTAAGAAGCTTAAAAATACTTACGACCGCCAGATTTAATCAAACAAATAGTTGAAACAACTTCAAACCGGCACTTGTAAAGACATTTTACGGTTTGCATTGTTTTGTCTATGCCATCTTTCGTCATAAACACCTTTTCATGAACAAATTAAAAAACCTTAACCGAACCAACACACACTAACAGCCGAATTTTCACCGATTAATAATAAGAGAGTTTACAACATCCAAAGCCAGGGGACGCTCTGCTGCAAGATTCAATATATTCCCGATGTTCCTCTCATAGATATATATATATATATATAGTGAGAGAGAGAGAGAGAGAGAGAGAGAAACAATTCATGCTGTCGATATCAAGACTATTCCTCAACCAGAAATGTCCAAACATATTTGTAACTAGATCCCGAAGTAGGAATCCTTCCTTTGGTAAGTGAGTCCAGATGATATGGTTTGCCTTGCCTGAAAATCACATCTAATACTCCAGTTGCTCAGGAGAAAATGCGGAAGCTCAGGAAGACATTTGCATGTCAACCCCCACATCATCGAAGTGGTCATGGAGGCGGTGCAGTACCTCCCCTGCATCTGAATGTGATAAAAACAAAAATGGCACAAGGCAATGAGTCCACATCGCTTAATGAACCTTCACCTGCCTTCTGAACTTTCTTCACACACAAGTCGTATTTCAATAATTTCGACTAAAATAATTTACCCATTTTCCCTTCTTTTCCCCCCTTCAGGTGAAACCGGTAAAAGGACTAACCATTGATAGGTACCCGTTGTCGCACAAAGCACACAGCAGCCAAGAAGGTACAATAAAACAAACAAAAGCATTCAAATGCAAAAGGGCACCTCTTAAAAATGTAGGCAAGGGAACTGGTCTGAAGAAAGCAGCCATTACCATACCAGAGCTTTCTTCGAAACAAATTAAGCTTTTCATTTCTTTCTTGTTACCGCCATACTTACAAGACCTCAAAAATACATCAAACAGAGCATCATCCCAGCATGGGCAGGAAAATAATTCCTCCTGTGCACATAACTGAACCCTACTACAAGATTAAACCTAATCAATCACCCCTACTGAGATGAGGAATAATAAACCCATCCATGCTTTGCTCCCATGCAAAATTTCAGTACCGGCGGAAAAATAAAAAACCACTATTTACCAGCCACTATTTCCGCCACCGCCACTGCCACCACCACTAGTCCAACCGTCATTAGAGTTTTTCTTTTCGCTGGAACCCCATCCACCAGCATCATCTGTTGCAGAGTCATTGGCAGCAATACTGCCCCAGCCACCTCCCCTACTTCCACCACCTCTCCCTCCACTGCTCCAACCACCTCCCCCACTTCCACCTCCACCTCCACCTCCCCAACCACCATGATCAGCATCACCACTCCCACTCCCACCAGTATTACCCCAGCCGCCTCCACCGCTTCCACCCCCACCTCCACCTCCCCAACCACCACGGTCAGCGTCACCATTACCACTCCCACTGGTGCCCCATCCACCACCAAAACCATCCCTTCCAGGTGAGTTTTGAGCTTTAGAACCTGAATAGCTACCCCACCCCTCCCCTCCATCCTTGTTACCCGAATCCCATCGAGGTGCATCATATCCAGAATCTTCTCGGTGGTTATTATTTCCTCTATCATATGAGCCACGTCCACGCCCACGTCCACGTCCACGTCCACCATATGGTCTAGGTGCTCCACTAGGGTGTCCATCCTGACCACCACTTCTATAATCATTTCGACCTACACGTAATGCATAAGCAAGAAATACTTCAAAACAAAGAGAGATCAAAAAGTTAAGCCCAACGCATTAAATAGTAAAGAGTAACAAAAAGATCCTAAACGGCCACGAGAAGTACCACAAAGAAATCCCACAGCCACAACCATGAGTTTACCCAAACAAAAGCCATAAAAAACCTGACTACAACTTCAAAAATTTCAAGAAAAGACAATTTGTCATTTTACATAGAGAAAATCATTACCACCTACAGCAACAAGTTGGAAAATATACATGGTGAAAGTTACACCAAACAAGAGAGAAGAAAAACGACACCAGAAACAAAAGACTAAAGAAACACTACAAAGACAGTACCTCTTCTAGATCCTGGTGCAGAATTTCGATCTCTATCAAAAGATTGGCCTCTCCAGCCACCCTCATTTGTGGAACCACCCCACCCACCTCCACCTGAGCCCCCAGGTGCAGGGCTTCGCATAGGAACCATGGCTGCAACTGATCTAATTGAAGGTGTGTCATGCAGAGCATCATCAATATGCTTTTGAAAGTAAGCAACAAGCCTATCAATGTCCTCAAACATCCTTTTCCGAAATTTAAATCCTTTTGGATAAAGACCGATATACTCATGATGTGGATTCATACTCCGAATATAAGTTAGGATGAAAGTGCCTGGATGTTCATGAGATATGCCAAATGAGTAAACTATCCTCATAGGATATTCTGCTTTCTCAGCCCTTAAAAGTTCATCAACTTCTGACTTTGTTCCCCTCCTAAATTTGCGATAATTCAGCATGGCCTTCAAGTGACCCACTAAGGGATCAACATATCTATCCATAACCTACATCACAAGCAACTTCGTGAACAGTCAAAAAGTGTAATGCAGCACATGACAGAAGGCTATCACCACCTCCATTTACATAGGAAAAGCAAACCAGAAAATACAACTCTTTATTGCTTGTACCAAACAGCAAAGATAGAACTTAGAAATCGAGGTTTCAGCATTACCACAGCAATGGAAGCCCCAATAAAGCAATAGACAGTAATATAGAAAACTCAATGGAATCATGGAAGATCAGAGAAACTCGAGTAGTCTCAAAATGCTGAACAGCTTTTGACCTCAACTATTGCTCTTTTGACTTAAGTAACAAAAATCTAATATGTCAATACAGTGCCCCTTTCCAGCATCTATATTAACAAGAGAGAAAAGAACTCACTTTGACTCCACACTCCCTTAAAAAAGTTATAACATGAAATCTTAACGTGTAGTCTTTCTTCTAGAATTATTTACATCTTGACCATCATCCAACATTCCCAATAATTCAGATAAAAACTCCCTTATAAACAATTTAACTGCCGCTATTCGAAGAAACTTTGAAAAAGATTTTATTCCCAAAAAAATTTGAAAAGGAACAACTGGACCCCTAATATAAATACCATAATTTCATATGATTTCTTTGTTTTTGAATTTCTCTTTTTCTGTCTTTTAATTAATTTTTTACTTTACCCATTGAATTTTACATAATCATGTGTTATTATTTAAGGCCCCATGGTGCAGGTGCCCCGTCATCCAGTAAAGGTGAAATCTTAACATAGGATGGGTAGCATATGCAACAAGTAAAATTTTATGGAGTTCTTTGGGTAAAGAAAATTTTATGGAGTTGGTAGGTTACAAAACAGAAACCATGCAAGGTTGCCGATAATTTACAGTGAATTAGATAACCAGAATTTATGCATTAAGTAATTTATCATGGATGTCTTAATCTACAACCTTTAAGCAATAACAAATAGTTATAATCTTTGTTCAAATAATAAATCATTCACAACAATTTACCACCCTAGCAAGGTGCAATTACAACCAAAAGACCAAATGTAAAAAATCTTAAGAAAGCATCCAAGTGCCTCGGATATATTAAGGCTGAAATGATGGAAACAGCTACATATGCAAGGTGCAAGGCATGTTTGAAAAAGAAACTGGGACTCATCCACACAACTGATCACAGACCCGGTTCCAAACAGAGCTGGAGTATGCTACTAACCTCATCTAGATCCTCGAAGGTATCCTCCCCAATTTTTAGTGTCTTCCCAATGCGAAGTAAACTCGTGATGTCCTTGTGATCTTTACCTCCTTCAACTATATCTTTATGAGCATAAACTCCCTCATACGCTTTAAGAGTCAGTGTGAGATAAGAAGGTCCACGAGAACTTGGCCGTATTACGCTCTCACCGGGTTCTTTATCCGACAAGAACTGTCAACACAAAGAAAGGTAAGACACATCCCATAAAATAAGATGGACTTCTTTCCAACACCAACAAAAAGGTTCCAAAACAGAAAAGAAGAAAATCCCACTAGCCAGCAGAATATCATATTTAACCACTCGTAGCCAGTGGTCGTTTGCACTAAGTTCCAGAGTAGGTCGGTTTGGCAATGAAAATGAGCTAGCTACAATGGGGAGACCCATCTTTACCATTACATCACCCTTCACGCTGCCTATCAAGTTAACCTTTAGCTAAATGCATCATAAAAGCTTAATTTATCGCTAAATGCAAGATAGCACATCCAAAGAATCTAGAAAGCCTATGGTTGGCAACTCAAGAATTTCATCCAGGTTCACATTGCATTATCTATTTCAGGTTTATGGGACATCAAAATTTGTTTTTCTAATCAACTTGAAGGGATTAGAATAGCAGCTAGCTCAGATTAACATGACAAATAGAATGAAAAAGTGAGTTTACTTCCCAGCAAAATCTATTCTTGGAACCACCTAACCAACATTAGTCGGATTTCCAGTACATGAATCTCAAAGGGTGGTTTATGTGATGTTGCAGATTCAATAATTGCTATGCCCTTCAATGCCAAGAAAAAGTCCATTTTGATATTTGATAACCGATCTTTCACTATAGTAACGTCACCAGAACATACCTCAATGGCTTCATCTGCAGTTATATTCTGGAATCTGGGATGAACAATCATCCTGGGCTTAAAATGCTTCTTTGCAAGCTCCTCTTTGCGAGCCTTTTCTTGCTCACTCTGCAAACATTTCCGGTCTTCATGGTAGTATGGATCGAGGTTCTGTAAATTTTGATGCCTATTGCTCCGCATCTCACTTTCACGGCAGACTAGGAAGACCTGATACCTGTTCTTCTGAATTGACTTTATTTTGCAAGTAAGGATATCCCCTTCGTGCAACCTATCAGACAACTCAGATATATCCCTCCAATCATCTGAATAGTCTTCCCTAGAAAGCACACCAGTCAATCCTGATTCCAGCACACATATGGCTCTCAGAGGTTGAACCCTGCGGACGGTTGCTTGCACAATTCTTCCTTCAGCCAGGGTTTCCTCTGTCTCGCCAGTAAGCATATAGAATTCCTCGTCTTGATTGGGTTCCGCATATTGTCTTCTCCAGTCTTGAAATCCTTGCATTAGTTCCCGAATTATATCAATGAGTGTCCGTATTTTGTTCTCACGCATCTTTCCTCGTGCATAATTATGAACATCAACTGCCTTGAGATGCTTTGGATGGTCCCTTACATATTCTATAGCCATCTCTAGTGCCTCCTCATCATCATTTGCATCACCATCACCATACTGCTCATAAACATCTTTGGCCAACTCTTGGGCAAGGCTATAGGATTCAGGGTGTATTCTGGTATCATCCAACAAGTCAATGAACTGACTGCTGCTAGCTGCTAACCCACTTCGGCGAATACGCAAGAATCCTACTGCATTCACAAAAACCTTTTTCCCAAGTCCATGCATTGTGACAAAGTCTTTGCGGGTGAAGATAGCTCCACCTCTCACCAGGGACCTCTGTAATGATGCAGCCTTTCTAGGTCCAAGCCCAGCTACAAATTGCAAAGGAGTGAACAACCACTCATGGTTGATGGCTAGGTTAACATCAAGTCCCACTTGATTGGTTACATCTACCATGATCTGTTCAATTATACCATACTTCTCATCAGGGTTCAGAAAGTTCTCTAAAGGATTAAGCTTCCAAGACAAGATCTCTCTCCCCGGACCACATAGAGTTGCAGCCATTGCCAAGGGGTTTTGAAGATACCGCCCAAGAGCAACAGCCCTTCTGACAATACCTGTAAGATGGAATCATCAATCACTCTCTCTCTCTCTTTTTTTTTTTTTTTTGGGTGTGTTTGGAACAATACTTCATACAACAATAATGACAGCTGCAGTATTTTACTTACCAGGCTGCCCAGGCAACTGTTCAGACGAGATTCGAGAATTTTCGTATAAATGAGGTAGGGACTCGTCCCCATATACAATGCTCAAGCCATCCATCTCATGACCAACATCCCTAGGATTTTCTTCCACCATTTTAAAGATAACCTAGAAACACAGAGGAAAGTATTGAACCGTGGTACTAAGCAACACAACAACAAAAGGACCCAAAAGAAAAAACAAAAACCAATGGTAAATAACAAAAAATGCAGGTCCCTCATTATTGACATAAGGAACACTTTGAGCATAGTACTTAAATGATTTAGCAGCAGTCACCTCATATAGATCATCTTTTAGACGTGTGCAAGACAAATTCACAGCTCCCAGAACAACCACGTGTGGTTGGTGATCAGTCATGAACTTTAAAACACGCTGCTGGTCATTTTTCTTACGTTGCTGATCGTTTACATTTTGAGAGCGCACTGTAAGTGACCCTGCAAAAAGCACATCAAGCACTTCACCTGCCGAATCTAGCATTACAAAAGTGGTTGCAGGTTTGCCAGGACCCCAACAACAAGCCATGACCCTTGGTGCAGTTTCATCATCTGAGCTGAAATCATTTTCCTTCCTCTGATAGGGACCCACAGAAACTTTACTCCACAAACTCTTCCCATATTCCATCAGTAACCAGTTTTTTGCTCTACTAGTCAACAAGGATCGTGCTTCCTTCTCCATTGATGGCAGAAGAAAACCATGAAGTGCATCATCCAGTATTAACTGCCTCTGCTCATTCCATAATTGAGCTGATTTACTGACACCATCACTAAGATAATATTCTTTACAGTCATTCAGCAACTTGTCCAATGATATCTGAGGAAGTTTTATCGAGACTTGAATAAGCTTCTCCTCCTCGGCTTTCTGTATAAGAAGCCACTGTGCATCTTCAAATCTAATCAATGGTTTATCACGTAACCATTTGACCCCAGCAAACTGATGGAAAGAGTCAATAGCCACATTTCCATCAGGTGTTGGACTTGTAGAAACCTGAGCATTATCCATGAATATACTACGGACATACTTCCGGACACAAGGCTCACAACTAATTTCAACTGCTGCCTGAACAAGCCCAAAAAAAGTGACAGAAAAGAATCAGAGTTCTTACATTATCTTCCTCAAGAATTGGGGAAAAGGAATATAGATCAGCTAAAGTCAAGATCACAAGCAAAATTAAGTTAAAATAGAGACAAAAATAACAATTAATACCATGTGCCTTGCCCCTTTAAGCACTGCTTGTGGAGAATCAAACATTGCACAAGTAAAGTTTGAAGCCATTTCTTCTGGAGTTTCCTTTGGATCCTCCAATTCATCAGTCCTCTGAAACAAATGGACAGAAAAACATTTAGAAAGAAGTAATTTTCATAGACTCCAGAAAAAATTACTTACATTCTTTTCCAGAGATATCAGCAGTCCAAACTGCTCAGAGCTGTATCCAAACTTGCTTGCAACCTCCCACAAGCCAGACTTGCTACAAATACTATACTGGGACCTCCTCTTTGGTCTCTTATACAAGCCTTCGTCAAGTCCAACTTCACCAGCAGGGAAATGCAAATTGAATTTTGCATCAACATCATCAACTTCTCTTTCAGACTCTGCAGCATTAAGGGACTTCGATATTGATTCAAAAAGCTGTTGATTTAAATTTAGCCTAGTTTCATCATACACTCGACGAGATTCTTCTTCAAATCGCTTATTATAATAGGACTGCAAAGCCATCTTCCGCTTCTGAAGCAACAGCCACTTCCTATCCAAATCATGAATTGTCCACAGCACCTGCATCAAAGAAACTGATGAACTAGTACCAATTGTAGTAAAATGGAGTACGAGCCAGAGTACAATTACCTTGTGCCACTTCAGGGTGGGTGTTTTCTCAACATTCTCTTCAGTGTCATCACCCTGGCTACTTCCAGGATCCTTCAGGAGGCTTAGACACTCCTCCTTTCGATACATGGCAATAAAAGGAATCTAAAAGCACATAAAAATGCCGCTATTAAGAAAACAGTAATTGAAGCCAAAAAATAAAAATAAAAATAAAAATAACGAAAGAAAATATGAATACTTACATCTAACTTCTGAACATGCAGTAGATTCAAGAATCGTGTAATGTCATCCCTGTTTATAGCCAGATCTTGCCCGCCATCTTTCTTGCCCAGTAAGAATGATGCACCACTTACAAGTTGATTGTATATCCAGTTAGTCTCCTCTTCAATGTCAATTTCCTCAGTTCTCACATTTATGCTCTCATCAGATATCTTCAAGAAACAAAATATCCTTTAAGCAGAATAGAACATTAAAATAGCACCAGACCGTCCATATCGTAACAAAGAATCCAAATATAACAAAAGTTACATACACACCTGCTTCCTTTCAGGTATATCTCTCTCTCTGATCTTGTCATCCTTCTCAGTCATATACTTCTCAGAAAGAACAATAGGCTCAAATTCCTCGTCAAGTCTTCTTTCCCTGTACTCACTAGACTCTAAGCTTTGCTTTCGAAGCTGCAGTAGATCATCGACATCACCAAAAATCTCATGAGCTTCCTGTAAAGCAGAGGAAGACACTCCGGGTGCCTGTCTAGACTTCTTTTTCTTTAATTTCCTCCGCCTGCAGAATAACTACAGCTTGTTAGCTTAATGATTTCACCTTCAAAAAATGAAATTATTGGCACATTAAGGTACCTAACAGGAGCCCCGTTTTCATCAACTTCTTCTTCATCGACAATAAAATCCGCCATTTCATCTTCATCACCTATGTCCGCATCCTCTTCTTCTTCCTCTACTGGCTCCTCCTCTTCAGCAATATCCTCAAGTGGCACTCCTAAAAAGTCATCATAAGCTAAAATCAAAGGAGAACTCTCCTACCAAATATTGACCCAATGTATAAATAAGGCAATACCTTCATCATCACCAAACAAAGTGCGCTTGAGCTTCTCCTCTGCTGTGCTGCGACCACTTTTACCGCTTCCCACAAACTCCTCTTCATCAGAGAACCCAGAACGCTCGTCATCAGCATCCCGCTGAGCTTTTTTTAATCTCTTGAACTTTTTACTATCCTGAAAGACAAACAGTTATCATGTTAGAAGACTAGCCTACCATTAAAGCACAGTCCTTATGCTGGAATGGGCTAATACATGACGCTGATTTCTCCGCTACCTCCTTAATGGATTTCCTCAAACTCAATTATGAAGCATGCAGGTATTTTCAATGTGAGAGTACAGAAATGAGATGACTTCTGCTTCTACTTGAATGTAATTTATGTGGAAGCAGTCTGGATGTTACATATTATTTAAGAACTCCATCTATATAATGCATGTCAAACATGATACAAGGACAAAGACAATCAAATAACCTTTGAAGGACGATGAAATCCAGTGATATTATTATCCTCAAGCAGGGCGTAGTCATCCTCATCTAGGACATATTCCTCTCTGAAAAAATAAAATAACAAATAAAAGAGCAGACAAATTAAAACGCTTGAACTGCTTAAGAGTACAGTAAGAAAGGAAGAAGGGAAAAGACAGCAACCATATCCTCAGAGTATATAACTCTAGCCAGCCAAAAAGAAACAATCCTGTAATAGTTATTGCAGCTAAAAAATCACAATAACTTTGAATTCAAAATTTTATCTATCCAATTTCCTATTGTTAGTCAATGCAGTTGTACATCCTTTTTATCGATAAAATTATTAGATTACCAAAATACATTTCTTCCTGTTAGTCAATGATTTCAACATAAAAAATAAAGGAGAGCAGCCGCATGCAATAAAATTGGAAGAAACAAAATCAAGCAATTACTTCTTTTTCCTCTTTTTCTTCTTCTGCCTCTCCTCATCACTGTCTGCCCTATCATCCTCATCTTCTTGGTCTTCTTCGTCATCTACGATGAAGTCATCCTTCTCATACTCATCAGGTCCCTCATCTGTAAATTGAAGAAAATCATCAACTCCATTCAAGATCCAAAAGAAATCCAGTCACAAGCTACATGGGATTACAATAAGAGACTAAGAGCCAAAGTAATCAAAGTACATTCATAATATTAGCCATAGATATAAAACTACTAAATGATGATTTCAGGCAGCAGTAAATGTCAACGTAAGATTTCCAAGAATGAGCATACTGGACTCTACACCACAGAGGTAAAAAGGTCTCAGCCTCCTACAGTCACTAGAGCATGAAACGCCAACTAAAATTTCAAAAGATCATTCTATCTAGAGAATGCATATACCCAACAGTCTCTACGCAGCACAACCAGTCATTAGAAAGAAGTCAGATTCTAATTGGAAGAGACCTAATAATGGACTCTTTTCCAAGCATATTAACAGCCCATTTACTTAGAGGTAATAGAATAGATAGAAAAAGAAGAGTTATGTCTTGAGGATTAGTATGACCAGGAATAACTGGGAATTTTTTATTTAGTGTTTACTTAGTGTAATTGTTTCACTATAAGGAATACCCATTCCAGTATTTACTTATTAATTGCAGTATTAAGTTGGAAATACAGAAAAAATTATCAATTTGCCCCTATTTAATCATTTTGGAAAATAACCAAAATTTATTTAATCATTTTAATGAGGGTATAATGTGACCACTATATTAGAACTTTTTATTCCCTCATTAGGTATATCTACTCCAAATATAGTGGGGATAGAAAAGCCCCAGGAATTATGCTTCTCTCCCATTTTTTCAAGTAAACAAAGTAACAGACAATTGAGGAGGAATGATTACTCTATTCCCTCTCCATTACCTCCGAGTAAATAGCTCGAAAATATTTCTCTTTGCGCAAGCTAATATAATATGGTGCATGTATCCCCCAAGGTTGTTCATGTGCTCGAGGAAGCCGGTCCAATTACAGCCATTACGACCTCAGCCTACACTAAAAAGTAGGGTAAATTGCAAATGCATCGTTAATATTTGCTTAATGTGCACTTTCGACCCCCAACTCTTTGAAGCAAGTGCATCTGAATTCTTACGTGACCACCTTGCTGATTTTATTCCTTTTTCTTTTTTTTCTATTTTAGTATTTTTTTTTATTATTTTATCTAATGGTCATACAGTAAAATAAAATCTAGAAGCACATTTTTCAAATACTTGGTGTCTAAACGCTGCATGTCAAAGATTATATGGAGATGTATTTGCAATCCATCCAAGATAATTAAGGAAAACCCAAAACTGTTTCCAGCTCCATTCATAAAAGATGGATACTATGAAAAACTCATCTCCACTCGACAAGACTAAATTCATTCCAAAAAACCCTAAACCCTCAATTAACACACAAATATCGAAAAACTAAAAAGAAAAACTGCATTAGACTCATAATCTTAACCCGTTTAGCATGATCACAAACTCATTCAGTGATGGGGGAAAAAAACCCTAACAGATGACTCGATCACTTCACCGATTCCAAAAAACGTGGATAACTAATATAATCACAAACCGCACATGAACGTCTTCAAAAAAAAAAAAGATAAATAAATAAACGGATTAGAAATAATACCTTCTTCGTCTTCATCCTCGTCATCGTCGACAGCACGACCTCCTCCTCCTTCATCTACGTCCTCATCCTCGAGAGGCTGTCGCTCGTCCTCTCCGGCTTCAACCTCATCTGGACGAAACACAAAATGCAAAATAAAGGTGAAAAAAAGGAGAGAGAAAACAACACGAAATCAACAGATGTTTTGAAAATGATTAAGAAATTAGGGTTTTTGATTGACAAACCTTCATCGTCGGAAATCACGGCCTTTCCCATTGGAAAAGATAACGGAAAGGAAGCTAGTAGGAGAAAGGGAGAAAATAGAAAATGGTAATGGCGGTGTTTGTTTCTAGCCCTAATTTGCTGAGAATTTGAAGAAGTGTGACAGTTCAAGGGGAGTCAGAATGAAATGGGAGAGTAATATGGAAATATTGTACTACGTAAGGTGTTTAAAATAATTTTCTTTTCTTAAGTTCCCCCTTAACGTTTAATTTTAAGCCCCAGTGTTTCGAGTTACGGGAAACGGAACTGGGGTAGAATGGTTCAAACCGAATCCAACCACCCAAGCATGATGTCTAACATATCAAATAAATGGACATATTTTTTGGGAGACCAATTGAATCATCCGTCTTCTTTTTAATTTATATTTTTTAAATTTAAATTATTAAATTTAACAATTTAAATTTAAAATAATATAAATAAATAATTAAACTGATGGAAAATTTTTCCAAATAAATAGGTTAGTTTTGGGTAAATTATAAATATACCCCATTTAAACTACTAATAAGATAGAAAACTTTTAAAATGCAACGTGATCTTCTCTTAACTTTGAAAATGCATGTACGCGCCACCAAGTGGTGTTATTTGTTGTACTTTTAATGGTTATTTTGAAAATCTAGCAACCAATTTTGGTTATTTGCATTTTGCACCTCATCAATAATTGTATTTACCATTATCAGTTAATATTTTTATATCATATTCCATCTTAACAAAACTATACTGGTTAATTAAAAAATGAATAAATAAATACTTAAACTTTTGCAGTTTTCTCTTTTTACTTTTCAAATCTACGTTGTGTTTTAACTTTATACACTCGAGTTTAGACACAGTAAGTACTAAAAGAGAAGGACGGCCATCAACGATATCATCAAAAGTAGAGTTCGTGGTACTAGTAGAATGCCAATCTTAAGGAAGGGGGAAAAAAAAAAAGTTTATGGTTTTGATTCCAGATGGGAGTGATAATAGTAATAGCAACCCCTACATGCATATGACTACCATGATAAAACTTGGTGATTTGATATTAAAAAGGAAAAAAAATTATAATGTTTGATCATGATTTTTAACTCTTATAAATCATGCTTTTGTGTCCAACAACGATAGCTTAAACTTCGAATGCTAACGAATATTTATAATTAATTGCTTTTTATAAAAGGTAAGTATAAATCAATAAAAAGATTTTTCCATTCTTTTCTTTTTGGGCCAATAAATTAGGTAAATCTATTGGTATCTTTAATAAGTTATAAATGCGGTCAATTTTTATTTTGTAAATTGGATTTGAATACATCCAATTATTAATAATTCTTTGTTTTTATTTATAAAAAAGAAAATTTATTTTTATGTTTTTTTTTTAAAAAAAACTATGGAAATGGGGACACACCTAGCAATTCTTGAATGTTGCTAACAAATAGGATAAAAATTTTTAAAAATCACTTTGCATTATCAAATCAGAGGCCAATTCACGCCGCAAAGATCTTTATTGCAAATTGGGGAATGTTGTCGATTTATTAATTGTTGCTCATGGTGATTGATGGATTCATTTATTGTAAGCTATTATCTTTACTTTATGGGTTGAATGTGTTTGACTTTGGCCCAACAAACCAACTATATATAAATGCAAGCTTAGTTTAGTCAAATTTAAATTTAAATGATGTTTTTGGGCTTGATGCATCACACCCCTTTGCATCTTATGGATGCATCTCTAGTCATATTATTGAAATGCACATAAGATGAGTATGGCAATCAAAAACCCTCAAATTATCATCTTTCTCCTATCAAGTATGTTCTAGATGTGATTAGGCTTGATTTATGTTTTGCTTGTAGTTAAGATTCAATATTCATAAGAGGTTCTCCTATTTTGAGTTTATAATGAAAAGGAATTAGGGAAAAATGATTTTGGAGTTTTTGGTCATCATGAATAGCAAATTATTAAGAATAACACAACATTCCAATAATAAGAAAATCTTAGGTATGCAAAGTATAAAAATATAAAAAAACCCTCTTAAACTTTATTTTTAGTACGAATTGCCCCCTTAAACATTTAAAGTATAGTTTTTTGTCTCCAAACTTTTATAAATTGACAAATAACCCCCATAACTCATTTAGTAAATTAAAGTTTAAGTAGTTATTCTCAACATAAAAAGTTGTTTTGCCAATTTATAAAAATTTATGTGACATTAAGAAATTTAAACACATAATCTTTATGTAGCATCTCTACAAACTTATCCTGTAAACCCCATAAATATCCTAAGTAGGATCTAAATTCGATAAAGAGTGTCCATATGATATTCCCTAAAATCAATGAATTAATTAACTTAAACCTAAAATACTACATTTGAAAACCTTAATTTAAAACATAAAATCCTAAAAGACAATTTGAACCCTAATTCGACTTTCATACATTAAAAACCTTAAATCAAACACCTAATGTCACACCTCGAATTCATCAATGATCTAATAGCCTGTCGCATATAACATTAGAATGTTGCACGTTAAGGCTATCTAGATTGGAGTAGGTTCTTATTCATTTATAATAATTCAAAAATCATGACCACTTAAGCAAAATAGTTGTTTAAGATTTAATTTGCATAAATATATAAAACCATAAGATGTTAGATAACATCATCATAAATAATAACCAAAAGCCTAAAGTCGTAATCGCTCTAAAAAGTTCATCTAGGTGCACATGCTCACAAAAACATACTTAGCCCATCACAAGGGCTCAAAATATAATAACAATATCAGGGAAAGTATATAACCATATGTACCATCATCCTAAATCATAAGAGTCTCAAAAGTAGCATTGATAATGCTTAACTAGAGGAGTAGAATAAAAATACTGAGATAATATATAGTCACCTAAACCTTTTACCTTAAACCCTAACTAAGCTCTCACCATCTCTTAACAACTTACTAACTCTAGTTGGTTGCTTGTCTTTTCTAGGTTTTGGGAAACAAGTGAAGCATTGAGGAAGGCTTTTGGTCAACACGTATACGAAGAGAAACACGAGTTAGTAAGTTGATTATTGGTGTTCTAGCACATCCTAAGTGTTCCTCTTCATGTTTAATGCTAAATAAAGTGACTTGATAGTAGAAGTTCACTTAAACGAGCAAGAAAAACAACCCTTTAAAGGCATTATAGGTAGCAACCTACTCGAGTTGAAGAGCTTGGAAGAACTTTGTTGAGAGATAAGGCTCCAAATCACATTAAGTTGATGAAATTACTGAAATTTGAACACACCATTGGAGAAATATTTAAGTTATAAGTAAAACAACTAAATGGACACTTACATGATCCTACATGTACCATAGATTTAGGAGTCTTTTATTAGTTCCATGTGAAAGATAAGTTAAAAGGTATGTTTAAATAGAAGTTAGACAAACATTTAGGTAAGCTAAGTTAAAGATTAGTAGAACCTTACTTGATAATATTTGTTCTTCTTGAATGCCGCCACTAACACATGAAATTTTCACATTAATATTGTTGATTTCCTAATTTGAAATCAATGACATACTTAGATAGTGATTTATGTGATGATTTGTGGCTTGATGTATGATTTAAATGGCAATTACGATAAATATGTTGATTCCATTAATTAATGAAAGATTTTCAGTAAGTAACTTGTAAATTAGCTTTAGAACACAATAGACTACAAATTTACATCATATTATAAAGTGATAGTCAATAGTTTCTCATGATTAACTATAACCCTAGGTGTTCTTGTAAAAGTTGGGCATAAAATAGATGTTTAGACAAGATATAACAAATGTATGTTGCATTAGATGCCTACAATACGATTTTTAGCATTGACAAGATTAATTGCTATTTTCAAAATTTTGGTCACTACATGCATATAGATATTTAAAAATATTTTGTGAAATTGTTATGTCGATACCATGGTTTTAGGGGTTAGTGAAATAATTAGAATGGATGGGCTTAAATTGCTCATAAAATTGGGTTTAAATAGGGTAACTTAACCTTAGGCCTAAATACATAACATAGACATAATTGCTACATCAAAAGGAGGCCCATTAGGCCTCACACTACATACTTAGATGCATTTGTATGTTTTAGAGCAAAAATAAAAATAAAATAGAACTAATGAATTAGTGGTCTAAGGCTAGCCCAACTCTTATATTAGCTTATCAATCTCGACCTAAGAGGATCAAGCTATACCTTAATCCCCTAAGGTCAATCATGCCACCTACACATTTATATGCATAATGGGCTAAAACATGTTGAAATAATTAAATGAGGAAATGAGCATAATATGTAAAATATAATTGGGCCCAAACTAAAGAATTTCAAAATGAAGTAATTTAACCCAACCCTATATCTTAATAAGCCTAAAGCCAATTCTCATATTTTTAGGCCCATTAGCCCTTTTGTGTCTATATTAGAAATAAGCCTTAAATTCATATCTAAATAAGGAATTTGACTTCAATGAAATATAATAGCTAGTGGGCATGAAAAAGGCATAAGAAAGAAGATGGGCTAAACACAAGATAACTTGGTTGAATTGAGGGCCAATTCAAGAAATGATTTAACTTATGGGCTCAACCTCTAATAAACTTAGTTAAGCCCATTTCTCTTAAGGCCTTATCTCAAGTAGGACTAAATTAAAGAATAAATTTATGAGGCCTTAAGCATATTAAGGCTGTAAACTTAACAAAATAATCAGGTGATAAGTGTACTAAATAATAAGATTAAACCCTTAATAAACTAAGTAATTAACCAATTAAGTTGTGGGTCCAAACTAAGTGAAATATTAATTGGACCCACTTGCCCTTTAAGACCTATGATCTAAATGGACCTTATTTAGTTAAAAGCCCTAAACTTAACCAAAGAAGAAAGCTAATAAAAGAATGATAACAAAATCAATTATCAAGACAAAATACTTACAAGGGATGTATAATTAATAACTATCAATTCAAATATCAAGATAGACATTGCTATACGTTTCAAGACTTACGATATAAGTGTGCAGTTTAAGTGTTGCTTATTAAATAAGTAAGGTCTATAAACTAGACTAATACGTAAACTCAGCTTAATTAAATGAGTATTTGTTGAGCTTGGATTTTTTCAATTTTTAACATTTTCCTTAACCTACTTAGTATTAAATCTTAAACTATTTAATACTAATCCTTGACTAAGAGTTAAGAAAAAACTTGATTTTTTATTTTTAAAATTGTTTGAAGTCGCCACCCGACTAGAGTTTTAAAAAAGAGTTAAGTTATAATCAATTAGGCAAATTAGTTATAACTTAACTACTGGTCTTTTGATAAAACCAATTTTTTTTTTTTTTAAAAAAAGGGTTTTGAAAGCCAAAATTTTGAGTCTAAAGGCTAACTTTTTTAAACTCTTGACCTATACCACTCTTAACTTTTAAAATTTTAGATTTACTTTTCGATATATCCTTCAACAGAATTTCTATTTTTCAAGTAAACAAATGAAATTTAGGAAAATTGTTTATAAGGGTAGAAGGTGGGGGAAATAAAATTTTTCATATTTTAAATGGGCTCATAATCTCCTACAAATGCCTATGTAACCACTATTCAGGATCAAATTTCCGTAATTCATTTATGAAAATTTTAATTTGTTGGTTCTTTTTAACTTCTGAAAACTAATGAGTTTACATTTTTAACTCGATTCAAGTTATTTATAGAAAATTCTAAAGGGTCTTAAATTGGTTTGTTTTTAATTTTTTAGAAAATTTTAAAAGGTTCTAATTTTGAAAATGGTAGATTTCACTTTATTCTTTTGAAAAATGGTATCTTGTTAAGTGACAAAATATTATTCATTTTTCTTTTTCTTTTTTATTTTTATTTATGTATTGACCGAAGAAATAAAAAAAACCTAAGGTTTCCCATCTTATTCTCTTTTTTTCTTCTTCTTCTTTCTTTCTTTCTTTTTCTTTTCTTTTATTTCTCTTTTTTGGATTTTTTTTTTGTTTACAATTACAATAAATTTATAGAAAAAGAAAAAAAATACACGACACCAAAAAAAAAACACAACATAGAGGGCCAGACTAAAATCAAGCAGGTCGTAGGTTAGTCTTCGAAGCTTAGATCAGTTCTTCACGTCTTGGGTCGGATCTTTGGATTACAAGTCAGATCATGTGAGGAGATGCAGCAAACGTCGTAAGTAGAGTTTCATAGTGGCTATTTCGAGGGGGTAATACCAAATTTATTAGGTATTGATGAATGTGGGTTTGGTGGTGGTATAGTGGCGAGTAGTGGCAATTTGAGTAGTTTTCAAAGTAGATGATGGTGGTGGTTTAGGTAATGCTCAATGGTGGTTCGCTAGGTGTCTAAGGGTAGTTAGGTTAGGCATTTCGAAGTGCAGCAAACTTAGCCGTATGCTTAGTTTATGCTAGGCTCATTTAGTGGTTGTCGTAGGTTAAGGTTGCATTTAGGGTTTAATGGTGGAAGGCGGTAGAGGCCACGACGAAGCATAGGGAAGGTTGGGTTCGTAAGCTTAGGACATAGGAAGCTCAAATGAAGTAACAATTTAGCTTGAAAGCTCTCAAGCTTAAATGATTTTCTAGAGAGAGAGGGTACTACAGGTATAAAGAGAGAGAAAGCTTGAAATAGGTATTTGAGTGTATGGGGGTGAAAGCTCGTGATAAGTGATCCTTTAATATGCCATTTAGACATCAATTTATACTAATCGAGCTTCAACTTAACATAGAAAGACCAAAAGATGGATAAACTTTGAAATCTTAGTGAATGGGTCAAATGGCTTTGATTTCGTGAATGTGTTGAATTTGTGCTCAAAGCATGCCTTTGAAGTTCCATTTTTGCAAAAGGAAGTAATTAGAAGCTTTAATTGCCATTCATAAGCTCTGATTGAATTTGGTCAAAGTGAAGTTAAAAATTGGTTTTTTTACTTTTTGGAGACCCATTTTAATCACTTTAATGATGGAATATGGACTTGTTTTTGGTTTTGATATGGAGTAGGCCATGTAGTCTTTGCAATTTCACCTCTAATTTGGTGAAATTACAAAGTAAAATGGATCGAAATTGGCTGAGAAGTGAGCATGTTGAGTTGATGTTGCACAAGAAACTAAGGGAAAAGAAGAGAAAAGGACAGAAGGAGAGATAGGAAAAGGAAAAATCTGACATGGCGTCATGGGGGTGCTACATCAGTTATGCTGCCCAATGAGCACTTACCGTGTGTCAAGGCTAGTATATAGGCCAATCTATCCCTAAGACGTGGCACTGGGTTTGCAAAAGAAGAAAAAGGCACTAAGTGCCTATTGTAGGAATCAAACTTGAGACCTCTAGCTTTCACCCGTGTTGAGACCAAGTACAATATCGTTAGACCGTTAACTTATGCATTACCCATGTATTCAATCAAATGTATATATGGACTAGGTCGGCCTAAGCTAGATTTCATTTTAAGCCTAGGCATTTTTTTATTTAAGACCAAACACAAATAACATTTAAAATATTAGGCTATTTTAAATTATCCTACAATTATTTCCTAAAATCTACTCTCTTTCTTTTTTATTTTCTTTTTTTTTTTGTATTTTTTTTCTAAATTTTCTTTTTTTTTTTTGTATTTTTTTCTAAATTAGGACCATTTTTCCCATTCAAAAAAAAAAAAACT
The DNA here is from genome assembly GCA_024138015.1 of Lumnitzera littorea. NCBI lineage: Eukaryota > Viridiplantae > Streptophyta > Magnoliopsida > Myrtales > Combretaceae > Lumnitzera > Lumnitzera littorea. The sequence continues at coordinate 42,997,503 of JAMXBB010000002.1, read as the reverse complement.
AAAATTACAAGAGGTAAAAATGAGGTGTCTATAATGTTACTAGTACATGGTTACCTAATCTAAAGGATAATGGCCTTGGACTAGGCTATCTATCTACATGCTGTAACTTTAAAAGGACATGGTAGCTAAGTGCCATGGGCCAATGTAGTATAGAAAAGAGTTTATTTACATATTATTAGCCATGGGCCACTATTGTGGTATGGTATTTCAATTACACATTTGTATAATGTATTATTATAGTATTCTATGAAATTTAAAGTCTTTAAGAACAATTTTTTTTTAATTCATCTATTATGTATTCTATTTCATAATCAATTACAAACAATTATATATTTTTTGGTCAAAGTCTAACCACTCCAAGAAAATTGTTAATATTTGGTTTTAGTTCTTTTTTTTTTTTAATCCAAATCACTTATTACTTAACATACAACAATAGCAGAAGTTTTTACAAATGTGAGTTATACTTAGACTACATAACTATCATTCTAGTACAATATATGAATTAGTCATAAGTCTACGTAATACAACTACTATGCCGAATCCTTTAAAATGCAACATCATAATTCTCCTTGAAGAGCCATCTCTAGAACTTGAGTTGTATCTTCTAGTTAATCATTTCTTCTAAAAGAATCGGTCTCCCACTATTACCCTGAAGTTTATTTTCCTTTACTATGTGATGCCTTATTTAACTCGTTCCCAAACTTAAGAATAAGACAACTTATCCCCTTAGCTTACTGTAAATTGAGTAAGAGTAGATAAACAAGTACAATATAAGTAACATTATATCACAACCATATAGTAAGTTACCAGTTTATTCACAATATTCGTTAGTCTAACTAAGCAATGTAAATATAACAAGTGTGTAGCATGCATCGGTATTGATTTCCTTGCCTAGCCTGGCAACTTATTTGGTTGGTCGACTTCAACCATGCATCTAAACATAAACAAAAGTTCAGGGACCTAGCAAAGCAACAATTAGTTGCCAAAACCTAGTAGCCTAGCAACAACCACATAGAGTGGTTAGAAAATCCAGCATATACCTAACCCAGTAGGTATAATGTAGTATCTATATGCTCAAAAACCTAGTTTTTATAAATCAAGTGGTTCACTTGATAAACCTAACTTTTTATATGAAATGCAACCAAGCCAATTTTCAATTTTTAGAAAACTTGACCCATAGGTCTTTTTCTACCATGCTACGAATGCATCAAATCGCACATCAAGCAATACTTAACAAATTTAAGCAAGCTTACACATTACGTATTAGCTCAACCTTTACTTAGTATCTTTATCAATTCTAAGATCTTGGTATCGGGTTCACTTATGTGAATACCTTAGAAGGTAGGGTTAGGACCTATCTTTTCCCAAGTTAGTGCATGTCCAAGCAGATGTCGCATAAACATGAAGCAACACAAGGATTATAAAAAGAAACATTACATAACTTACTTAGTAATATGTCCAAATTTGCAATCAAGCTCAACCAAGCCATAACATCACAAAGCATGCAAAGTTAGGAGTAGAGTCTACTCCTAGCACATACAAGTGTCCACTTACCCAGGCCTGTTGATCACTCTAACACTACTTGTTAATATAAGCCCTTCCTTATAGCCATTTTACCTAATAAAGACACAAGGTACCAAAGTCAATTGTACCATATGTGTATATATTCCAGGTTGTTATTAACTTATCAATTTTAAGTTTGTTCTATTAAGAAAATATTTGTTTCACCCTGTCTCTGACTTAGTCTCTAATTTATCCTCTATTTCAGCCTCTAAACTAACCTCTGCATTATCCTCTATTCCCGATGAACTTCAAAATTTCTAAATAAATACTATCTAACTTATATCTTTAACTTTACTAATTAAGAATCTCCAGTACTTTACCTTGCTTAGTCCCAAGCCTAACTTTAACAAGAATCACTAAGTGTAGCTTTTGATTTTTTCCCTACTTTAGCCTCTGATTCAACAGAGAACACTATATTTACTTATAAAATCACTACTTCTCAATCAAGCCAAGTTAAGACTAGTAGTAAGAATATTGCATACAACATTAATTAAGATTCCCTTCACTACATTATCAATTATGCAAATTACCTCATTTGTCATATTTGGCTAAATATACATAAATAATAGGAAAGTATGTAATAATTAGCATCTATACTCAATTAAATCTACGAAAAATATATTATACTCAAAAAATTATACTCGGTAAGCTCTACTCATGAACAATACCATATCCACATAATATATAATATTTCCAAAAATACTGATTTCAGCTCAATTTTGCCAAATATTAGCTAAAATTAGGTAAATAATTAAATAAAATTATAAGATCTAAATTAAATACTTTTAAAATCATAATTAAGCTTTAAAAATTGTTACAAATCATATTTATTAAGAAATTTTGGTTAAAAACCTATTATTTCTTCAATATGAAAAATATGACAGGTTTGACAAAATGATTTTAATAAATAGTAAACATATAGTTTATAAAAAAAAAATTATGTAAATTAAACATATCATATAAGGAATGTACCTACAAAATAAAATGAAGCATTTATTTGGGTAAAACTAATAAAAAAATTTCATTATATCTCTTTTCTAAGATCATTTTCAATTTTGTTTAGTAGCTTGAAACAACATCCGTTAATGCCCAATTCTTGCGAGAAGGCTCTCGAAGGCCCACCAAGGAGTGCATAGACGAGTATCCCACTCCCCCTTTATGTCATGACTTGTTTGGACACTTGGTCACGACCACTTTAGTGATCCTTGCCATGAGCATCCTGGCAACCTGTTCGAATGAATCTGTCTTCAAGCATCGGGCCCAATATGTTCAGCTTGGGCATAGTAGATGATGGCATCTTTGCAAGCTCCAAGAAGCCCTAGCTAAGCACCTATAGGCTTTCTCAATGTCCTCGCCTCTCTCTTTGGTCTTTAGTGCTAGTATGCACTTGCAACTCATTAATGGTCGTTCGATACTTGTAGTACAATCAGTACATTCGACAACCCCTGCATATGTTAAGTTACTAAGTTATAGACGTGGTTGCCAATACCATTATGGCCAATTACCCTTCAGAATTGCTATGCCGACTCCATGACACGTATCGCTTGCTGGTAACTTATATCAGTGAACCCTAAGCCTCTACATATACAAGTAAGCACATCCTTTTTCCTTTATAAATGTCACAGAAGGCTACTATGTAAGGGGATCCGGATTCTCTCATCACTTCACTTGTTACAAAAAGAACACCCACCGAGCATAACTTATAAACACCCAATTTTTGTCCTCTTTATTTTATTTTTATTTTATTTTCTCAAGAGGTCCTAAATCAAGAAAAACACAAAAAAATAGAAAATTAAAGAAAATTCAAAAATTAAGAAATTTAGAAAAATAAAAAAAAAAAGAAAAAGCATAAAAAAATAAGAAATTTGGAAAAATATCAAAAATAGGAAATTTAGAAAGAAACACAAAATATAAGAAATTTAGAAAATAAAAAATTTGAAAATTGAAAAGTCACAAAAAAAATAGAAAAAATTAAAATCTTCACTTTAGGAAATTTAGAAAAATAACAATTTAATAAGATATATATTTTTTTCAAATAAATTTAGAAATGGGACCGTTGAGCCTAGGCTTAAATTTGAATCTAGCCCATGCTAACCTTATCTTAATTGTACATATGGACAAAATATAGACCAACGGCCTAATGGATAAACACATGGACTTGACATTGGGTTTGAGCATTAGGTTAAGGGCTTAAATCTTGGTGAAGGCATACAAAGCCTTTTATTTTTTTTCAAATAACATATTATGTTACATTGCCACATGTTAGGATCTCATTATGCCACGTGTCTTAACACGTAGCAACATCAAATTAGACATGTGCTAACGTAGCATGCCACGCATCACATGAGGACACATGGCAACATCCAGTTGGTTGGAATGACTAATGTGGTGCCACGTCAACACCACGTCAGCCCCTTTTTTCCCTCCTTCCCTTTCCTTTTTCTCTCCCTTTCCCTTCGTTTCCCTCGATTTTCCTCCACTTTCCCCAGCCGAAATAGCCTACCCCCTTCACTTTAGGTCCAATTTTTGAACAAATTTCACATACGCACGCGTAATTTCTTGCCCAAATCTTGTTCTAGACATCACCTACTTCGAATTAAACTAAAGAACATGTCTAGATTCAGTCAAATGAGCATTTAAATCGAGCTCCAAAATTCGGACATTGTCATTTAATTCGATTTCTAGTTTCCTTGATTACTGGGGTGTTTTCGTGTATAAAAGGGGTATTGGGGAGTTCATTGGATCACACACAACCATTCACAAGTTGTAGAAAACTCACAAGCTTTCTCTCTCTCTCCCTTGATCACTTCCTTTCTTTATTAAACCCTCTTTCTCTCTTCATCTTTCTCTCTCTACTTAATTCCGAGGCACACCACCACCCTAGGAATACTCCCCATAGCTCAAGCTTCCCATTCCACCCCCTTTCGACCTCCGCTATAGCTTCTATTACTCGCCACCAACTTGCCGTTGCCAAATTGTAACCACCATACTCCCCCTTCTCGAACCACCATCTCCGATCGTCCTAAGCACTAATTAACCCCACAGCCATATTCCGTGCATCCTTAAACCTTCAACCCAATACTTCCATCAACTCTTACTGCTACTACTCAACTTGCACCATCACCATCACCCGCAGCTGACTTCTAAAATACCACCAAATGAGCTCTAAACATCGTAGCATCAAAAATACCCTCCATTCCTTAATAAAATATTCACGAAAATCACATTTCCCACTTGATTCAGTGGCCGAATCAGTTCAAATTGCGCCTAATTACTATTGTTGAGCTTGAAGACAACCCAAACCTAACTGGGATTCGAAAGCTGACCCGGATCCACACACAAATCACTCGACTTGAGATCCACTCCAACTGATCCAACCTGCGTTCTATCCGTGGTCTAACTTTTCTCGGATTATTATTATTATTTATTTATTTATTTATGTAAATGTAAATGTAGATAAAAAAAAGGAAGAAAAGAAGAAAAAAAGTAGTGTATTTATTTATTTTTTTATGTAAAATAGAATAAAAAATAACAAATAAAATAATAAAAAAGATAATAAAAATAGAAATAAATAAGTAAATAAGTTAAGGAATAAAGATTGTTTTTTAATACTTAGAAAAATCAGGTTTTCCAAAATAAAAAAAAAAAATTGGATTCTTTTTAAAGTTAGGACCTTTAGAATTTTCCAAAAAAAAAATAAAAAAATCCAATTTAGGACCATGTTTTTTAGAAATTTCCTTAAATAAATCAAATTGAGTAAAATGTAAACTTGATCATTTTTAAATTGAAACAAAACCAACTCACTAAAGTTTTATAAAAAGAACTACGTACGTCTGATCATAAATAAGAATACATAAGCACTTATGGGACGATGATAAAAATAAAAATAACTTGATTTTCACCTTTTAATTTAGATTATTCGAATTATCTCATTTAAGTAAATAATTGAGTTCTGTCTTTTAAATCGAAAGGTGATTTTTAAGGTTAAAATTAAATTTGAAAAGTTAGTGGTACCTGTAAAGGTTTAAAATTCCTAACCCCCGGCCAAATCTCTGGCTTCAAAAATCATTTTTTAAAATTGGTTTAATTAATAAACCAGTAGCTAAGTTATAGCCAATTCACCCAATTGATTATAACTTAACTCTTTTTCCCAACTCCGATCAGTTGGTGACTTCAAAGTGGTTTTCAAAATACATTAAAAACCAGTTTTCTTTAAACCCCAGTCGAGGGTCAGTATTAAACGGATAGGGTTTAGTATTGATCCGTTTAAAGAAGACTTAATTTTAAAAATTGAGAGGTGAAAAACTAAGCTTGACACGACCCATTTGGCCTCTATTGCTCGACCCCCTTTATTCACTCTCTTCTTAGTCCTCTTCGTTGACTTAAGCGTCAGAAGTCCCCATGGTCACACCATTAGGGGGCTTTTATGCAGGTAATGAGGAGTGAGGAGCTCGTACGGCTTGACCGACTCAAAGTGATATGACTCACGAGTATACGCATCGACTAAAAAAATGGGTATTGGTAGTTTAATGGAAACGAAGATTAGGAAGTGAAATGGAGGTTTTGAATGTAAATGTGGATGGATATCACGCACTAAAACACAAATACAATCAGTAGTTGAACTCAAAATAGGGTTCGGCATAATTCATGAATACTAAATGTCACTCAAGGTTTCAAATGAGAGGGTTAGATTCAACTCACTAACTCGCTCAAATGGGGGTTTACTACAATTTCAAGGTCAAGATTGATAAGAATGCAAGAAAGATTAAAGAGCAAAAACGGCACTTGATAATCTAGAAAGAGTAGGCTTTAAGAGCTTAAGAATATCCTTACTAAAAAAGGAATGTTTGGATATGATTCTATTGTCTCTTTCTTTTAGTTGCTACTTACAAAAGTTACTATTTATAGTATATCCCAAAACCCTAGTAACAAAAGTGTAAATAGAATACAAGGCCTTAAACCCTAAAGTAGGCCCATGAATCAAATTAAGGAAAATATTTACAAGTGTACAAAACTGTATGTTTAACGGAAAGACTCGACATATAGTCATTCGAATTGTCTTAGAAGGGGCAGGATCCGAACCTAGTAGGGACAACGGTTTGATGTTCGGGTTCAGGTAAGAATCCTTGAAGTCTTACAGTGCTTGGCCGAAACGCCTGAAAAGTTGACCCACAATTGCTGAGTTCTAGAATTAGTCAGCACTAGTCTTCCTATGTCATGCTGAGTAGTTCTTGGGCCTTGAGTTCTCACTTATTTGCTCTCTCAGCTTCTCGGTAGACAACAGACTTGTTGTTGAGTTATAACTTCACCTTTCGATCTTCTACTATTAGTTGGGCTCCGGCAATAGTTAGTCGACCTCAGCTTCATATTAGTCGGCCTCGAATCTTGACATGTCAACCTCGGCTTAAGAATCATCGTTGGCTAATTCCTATCATTATCATGGGGTTGAAAGCAAGTCATCCTCAACTTTAAACAATGGGTACTAGCTTGGATGCTGAACAAACTTCTCCTACCTTTTCTTTCTACCATGAATGCTAGGTTGCTCTAAATCTCTTCAACAGTCATAGGGGTCAAATAGTTGTTCTTCCTATCCTTCTAAACTATATAAATGTTGAAGAAAACATCATGGATCACTTTCCAACCATACTCCCAAGGGCTACCAAGAAGTAGGTTTGTAACATTCATAAGTACCATGTCAAAGTCAATCTCGTCCTCATACTACCCTGCCTTGAATGTTATCCAAGCTCTCTTATGTACATAGACAATACCTTTATCATTCAACCACTTCATTCCATAAGGTCAGAGATGCGGATAGGTCGACAATCCATCTTCTCTACTAGCTCAGCAAAAGCGATGTTGGCACAACTTCCTCCATCAACGACCAAGGAACAGGTCTTTCCATTCATCAAACATCAAATGTGAAATAAGTTTTCCCTTTGACCTAGATTTGCTTTCAAGTTGGCTCATCATGGATAAGAGTCCGTCCATATCAACATAAACATTCTCTTTTATCAACTTACCTTCTAAGCTATTGTCGCTCTGACTTTCTACTTGAGCATTGGGTCCTTCGCCTTTTAAGATCATGACCCTTTTATTCAAACATTAAGAGGCAATACGTTTATAGCCCAAACATTTGAAGCACTTAACTTCTTGAGCCTTGGTGTTGGGTACTTTCTTTTTCTCTACCTTCTTTGTCTCAACCTGGTCAAGTTGGCTAGGCTCTCCTTTCTCCAACTTCCTCTTTAGCCTTTTTCTTTCAGTATACTTCTCAGGCTTAGGGTTGCTCTGTTGACATCGGTTAGTTGGCCTTTGGTGCTTCCTTCTCCTTTATCTCTCCACCCTTAAGGCCAGATTGATTAGCTTGTCTAATGAATTGAACGGTTGCAGTTTAACTATGTCGGTAATGTCATCTTGGAGTCCACTCAGGAATCTAGCAATAGTATGGTCCTGTGGCTTAACAATCTCACATCTCATCATTAAGGTCTTAAACTCTTGCAGATACTCTTTGATAGTGTTTTGGCCTTGCCCCAGGTGTTAAAGAGCATGAAGCATCTCCTACTTGAAGTATGTCGACACAAAGCGTTGGTTCATCAACCTTTTCATAAGTCTCTAAGTTTTAACCAGCTCTTCTCCTTCGACATCTCGCTTGGCAACCAATTTATCCCACCAAAGACTTGCATATTCAACAAGGTATAACGAGGTTAGCTTGACCTTAGTTCTATCATCACACTCATAACACTCGAACAACTTCTCTACTTGAGGAACCCAGTCAAGGAACTCTTCAGGTCAACTACTACCATTGAAGGTCTACAGCTTAAGCTTGATGTTGTTAAGTCCTCAACTATGTACTAGGGGTTCATTCCTTACATTTCGTGCTAGCCGGTTCACCTTGGATCCGTCACTTCTATGGGAGCTCTGCTCAACCAAATCTCCTCTTAGCCTTGACTCTCTTCTTCGAGCTCCCAGGTTCTTAGTGTTAATACTTCTATCATTGCTTTTTCTTGGTTTAGGTTGGTTTTCTTGTCTTCTTGACTTGGCAACTTATCTTAACTATCGTTCATCATTAACAGGTTCATTGGAGTCACTTCTACTGGTCAACCTTGGTCTCTTCTTTCACCTTGGCCAATACGTTTATGGCCTTTAACTAAGCCAGTAAGTTCTTAGATAGAATCGGTGAGATTCTGAATCTGATATTCCAAATTGTCAACATGTCTTCTTAAGCTTTTGAGAAGACTATCTCCACCGTTATTGACACTATCTTCAGACATTCTTATCCGTACAGTAAATTCCACAAAAAAAAATTCAACAAACATGTAATACACCCAACTTAGAACCACCACTAAAACAATTCTCAAAACACTACTACCAGCAAAATATAACTAATAGTAACCCAAAAATTACTATCATTCGATTTCTATAACTACCCACGACAGATAAACACTTCTATAACTAGAATCAACTACTGAAATTACCATTACTTGACTCTACAACCCAGTATAGGCAGAATAATACTATAACTACTAAGAATATGACAACATGCTACACTACAGAATGATGATATAATAGAAATGTTCAAACCATAAATCAAACTTTGAAGAACACTTATACGTGTGTCTCCACAAAGCTTTAATACTAAGATGACATGACTCAAGAGTGTATGTAACGACTTAGACTAAGAAAATGGGTATTGGTAGTTCAATGGAAATGAAGAATAGGAAGTAAAATGGAGGTTTTAAATGTAAATATGGATGGATATCACGCACCAAAACATAAACAAAATCAATGGTTAAACTCAAAATAGGGTTCGACGTAACTCATGAATACCAAATGTCACTCAAGGTTTCAAACGAGAGGGTTAGATTCAACTTACTAAGTCATTCAAATGAGGGTTCACTATAATCTTAAGGTCAAGATTGATAAGAACACAAGGAAGATTAAAGAGTAAAAATAGCACTCGATAATCTAAAAAGAGTAAGCTCCAAGAGCTCAAGAATATCCTTACTCAAAAGGGAATGTTTAGATATGATTCTGCTGTCTCTTTCTTTGAGCTACTACTTACAAAAGTTACTATTTATAGTATATTCTAAAACCCTAGTGGCAAAAGTGTAAATAGAATATCAGGCCTTAAACCCTAAAGTAAGCACATGAATCAAATTAAGGAAAATATTTACAAGTGTACAAAACTGTACATTTAATGAAAAGACTTGGCATGCGGTCATTTGAATTGTCTTAGAAGGGGCAGGATTTGAACTAGGTGGGGATGGCAGTTGGATGTCCAAGTTCGAGTAGGAATCCTTGAAGTCTTATAGTGCTTAGTTGAGTTGCTTAAAAGGTTGGCCCACAGTTGCCGAGTTCTAGAATTAGTCAGCACTAGTTTTCCTGTATCCTGCTAAGTAGTTCTTGGGCCTTGAGTTCTCAACTGTTTGCTCTCTCAGCTTCTCAGCAGATGATAAGCCTGTTGCCAAGTTGTAACTTTACCTCTTAGCCTTTTACTATTAGTCAGGCCTCGATAAGAGCTGGTCGGCCTCGACTTCATATTGGTTAGCCTCGGATCCCGACATGTTGGCCTCAGCTTAGGGATCGTCGTTGGCTAATTCCTATCATAAAGACCCAAGCCCAGTTCGATGGGACCTAACTTCATCCTCATTTCTCCTAGTTAGTTTATTCACAACTATCATTTTAGTACCAACTAGTTTAAGCCACTATACACATGATTGCAAAAAGAAAAAATAATAATGTACATGCCTCACATATAGGGGATGCTAACACATTACAACCAAACGGTGGTGACCCAATGCCTCCACCGTGACATATAGCAACATCTCCACCACCGAAAAATGAAAACATTACAGTTCAGCAACTTAGACTACTTCTTTAACAAATGCTTAAGGAAAACATAAAGTCCCAAGAGTCTACTACAGCTTTGCATAAGGATGTCGTGCTCTTCAAGAATGCATCCTAAAAACACCCCAACGACGAAGCGACCTTCAGCTCTTCTTTTAAGCCAAACAACAATTGTGACCTATGAACTACATGCCTAGTGCATTTACGTGACTAGAATCAACATGGCTAGTAGCTTTACGAAGACTTGTGTAACTAGCTGAATCGTAATTGTGGCAAAACATAAACACAAGGTGAGCATATAGCAACAAGCAGGCCAATCGATGACTTGTCACCAAAACAGCAACTAAAAAACTTCAAGGACATGAACATCGATGAACTAAATGAGCATATTTACTGTACATCTAGTGTATGTAACCAAAAGAAAGTGGAGTCCTCATCCCATACATCACACTCCACAACAATGAAGAGCCCTTTTACCCCTTCAATCCTACAAGACTCTACCCATAAGTGCAAGACTGCTGCATCTCAACACCTATGATGGTACTACTAACCCAGACAATCACCTGATCTACTTTTAAACAATGATGAGCCTCCATAACTTCTCCAATGCAATCATGTGCAAAGCCTTCCCTAGTACATTAGCCAAAACAGTCTTGCTCTGGTTCAATACCTTACCCGATGCCTCTATCACCTCATTTGATGACCTAGGAGGCAAGTTCTAGCAACACTTCCTAAGCTCTAAAGTTCGAAGAAGAGACTCCTCCATGAAGAACACTAGGTTAAACTTAAGAAGGGGGGTGAATTGAGTTTTTTTTTTTTGATAAATTGCAATTCTTTTCAAAATTACCAATTGAATACAATAACAAGTATGATAAAGACAATGATAAAATAATAATAAGTGCAAAAATTAAAAGAGATAGGGATAAATAAGATCAAACTCGGATTTAACATGAAGTTCCGACCACCCCTTACTCTCCACAAACACATAATGCCTCTAACCAAAGACTTCACACCACTTTATTGAATTCTCAATCTAAGCTCCAAGAGCTACACAAACACAAACTTGATTACACAAGTTTTACACTCATAACTCTTCACACAAATCACAATCTCAACTTACAAGACAAAACTTAATTTCAAGGATTATTGGTGTGGTACTTTTAACTCTCAATACTTAGTAATTAATAGTTCACAAGCACTACACTTCAAATCTCTCTAAATATTAGCAAGTTAGGGTATAAGAAACAGTGAGAATAATAAACAATAAGAGTACAAAAGAATGTTGGAATATTACAGCAACAGATCAGCTCTCTATAGTCCTTAGTCGGGTTGTTAAGTATTTATATTATCCCATTCAATTCTTCCTGTTATAGTGCATTAAATGCTTCAACGGTTAAATAAAACAAGCTTACCAGCATGTTTGTACCTTACTCTTACCGGCTTGACGATAAGCAAATGTATTACCAACATGAATACTAGCAAAGTGTACCGCTATGCCAGTACCTTGATCATCTTGAAAGTATGTGAAATAAAAAAGTTATAAATAAAATGCACAAAAGTAAAAGAGTATGGATAGAAGATTAAGAAAATGAATTATACTATTTTAGCCTTATGCATACTACACTCTTCTAGCTTTATAGTCGAGGGCCCAGTTTACCTTACTGGAGTCATTCCAATATCACTTTTTCACAAAACACAACTTTTAGAGATTTACAACTACAAGATCCTTTTCTCCAACTCACTTAGCATCACCCTATGCTAATCACTCGGAACTACAGAGATTATACAAGTCTCTCTTCAAATAAACACACTATGCTCTCAAAGAAATACAATGAAATAATGAGAAAAATAATATAATGACCTCCTTGATGAATAAGAACAAAATAAAGATTTGTAAACGAGCTTCTAATAGATCTGTTGTTCTTATTATATAGAAAGGATTTCAAAAAATTCACTACAACACTTCTAATTATTTTTTTATAATGCGCCTCATCTTTAAAACAATAGAGACTTTATATACTGCTTCTTGTAACAGCTAGGTACTTAAACTATGGAAAGTTCATAAAAAATATTCTTCGCCTCTTTATTCTCGTCTTTTGAAGGCATGTAATAATCTTGTTTGATTTTTTTGCTTCTATTTTTATTTCAAAGAGCCTTCCCATAAGATCGCATGCTATGAGCTTGATACTTGATGAAATGATATCTTTTCCTTTTTAAGAGCTTTGACCATGTTATAAGAAAGATGATCTTTTCCTTATTTTAATCTTCATAAAAGGAATGAATTTTGTGATAGATGTTCTAGAATAAGTTGATTACTATCCTTATTATTTCTTAATCAAATATGTATCTAAAGCTTTCATTAGTCTTAATAAAATATGAAAAATATCCAACAAAAACAAGGTTTGTAGATAATTGGTTTTGAATTAATTTTAGTCCATACCTCATTTTAGCCCCCTTTCAATTTTAGGATTTTTGAATAGGGTAAGCGATCTTAATTCAAAAAATATATAATATAAAAAATATAGTAAATAGAGAATCTAGAAAAATACAGAAGAGAAAAAAATAAAAAAATGTATATAAATAAAATTTTTAGGAACAATAGAATTTTAGTATGTGTATGCAACTTAGTTAATTAGGCTTAGAATTAGGATTAGTGTTTAGTTTATATAAAGTAATATTATAATAATAATAACAATAACAATAAAGGGGGAATGGGTTTGGTTCAAACCGAGTCTTAAACCTGGTCCACATTGCTAAAAACAGGGCCTAAGGCCTTGATTTGTAATTGACAAGGGATGGACGCACAATTACATGCCCATTTTTTTTTCCAAAGTGCACATGTAAGCATGGGGACACGTGTCACATGCTCTGTACGTGACCCCCCCTATTTTCTTCTCCATTCTTCTTCCTTTCTCCCCTCAATTCTCAACTAACTTTCCTTCTTCATGTGCTCGATTTTAGGTAATGGTGAAATCGTATAGTATGTGTGGCCTAATTTTGAATTAGACCCAAAACCTGTCCATATTCATCCAATTACGTAGCAAAAATCAAGTTTGAAAATTGAAAAAAATTTTTATTTTAGGTTAAGTTCTTCAATGTTGATTTTCAAAATTTTTGAACTTGCCAAGGTTAATTTGACCTTCCTTAATATAAAAAGAGCATTGAGGAAGCTTTCCCAGACACGATCAACAGAACTCTCTCTCTCCTCGCAACCCAATCTCTAACCATCGTTAAGCCATGAACAACCATCCATAGCAGCTGTGAAGCTCCAATTGCAACATCAACCATCGCCATCGTATGATCTACTGCCCAAAGCAAGCCCAATAGCCGTTGTTGCTACTCCTCACCTGTGCATGTGACCTGACCAGTTCGTTTGACCTAAGACCGAAGCTAACCCGCATATCCAAGCTCAGATTTGGTTTGGTTTTCCTTTTCTTGTTTTCGGTTTCTTTTTCTTTGTTTTGTAAATTTATTTTATTTTATTTATTGTTGTATTTCTGATTGTACTTGTAAAAAGAAAAAAGAAAAGAAAAAGAGCAAAGAAAAAAAAAAGAGAGGAAAGGAAAAAGAAAAGATAGGTAGGTTTAGTTTTATTTTATTCAATAAAACACAAAAAGAATAATAATAATAATAATAATAATAATAATGATAAATAAATAAGTAAAGTAAAAAAAAAAAAAAAACGTTTTCATCACTTAGAAAAATTATTTTTCAAATAAATAAGAATAATTGATCCTTCTCCAAAACTAAGGCCCTATTTAGAATTTTCCAAAAATAAAACCCCGATTTAGAACTTCTTTTATAAAATTTCCTTAAATATTAGATTAAATTAAAAACATAAATTCAATGTGTTTTCAAAATTAAAACAAATCTAATACACTAAAATTTTACGAGAAGAATTACGTACGTCCCATCCGAATAGCGGGTACGTAGGTACTTACGGGGCAATGTAAAAAAAATTTAAAAAAATTGGTTTTTCCTTTCTTTTAGTTTAAAGTAATTTTTAAGTTGTTATTTAAAAAAGGTGATTTTAGGAATTTAAGTCCGATTTTGGAAAGTTAATGGTACCCGTAAGAGTTTAAAGAATCTAACCCCCAGATTCAATATTTGGTCTTTCGAAAAACCTCTTCTTTTTTTTTTTTCAAAAAACCGATTTTCCTCACATAAACCACTGTTTAGGTCAAAACTAAATTCACCCATTTGGTTTTGACCTAAACCATTTTCTGACCTTAGTCGAGTGGCAACTTTAAAAATTTACAAAATTTGTTTAAAAACTAAGCTTTTCTTAACTCCTAATTAAGGGTTAATATTAAATGGGTTAAGAAAACTTTTAAAAACCGAGAAAATATTAGGCTCAACAGCTTAGCAACTCTACTAGGGATGTCAAGAGGGTTAAGCATTCAACTTTCCAAAATTAGATTTAATTTGTAAAAATCACCTTACTTAGTATAATTCATTTATTTATTTATTCATTTGTTCTTATTTGTCCATAATTGTACTGACATTTCTACAGGTTTAGCTTTAATTATTTATTTAAATTATTGGGGGAAATTTACTTTATGTACCATAAATGTGTGATAGAAACAGTAAAAACCAAACCATATTAAGACCCTAGGACAGAGGGGCTATTGTGTAGGCTCTAGGTGCTATGGTGTAACCATCGCTCGAGGTTGATTAGACCACCCCCACTTAAGCTTAATATAACCAATGAAAGTGTTTTTTTAAGAAGTGAGGTCACATAAGCTTAAGGACCTTTAGAATCCACTCTTTATGCATTCATGGCATCCGAAACCAACAAATAACAAAGCAAGATGAAAAGAAAAGAAAACAAAAGTAACAGCTCAGAGTTTCTTTAATTTCCCTTATAATTTCACTCTGTTGTAAATTTAGAGTTAATGAAAATAGGTTTTTGTCTTTGTTTTATACTTTATTACAAATAGCGATTCTTCAATCTTCTAATAAACATTTTCTTTGTAATTCAACCCAAAGAAATGGCCTGCTCATCTAACTCCATCAATTTCAGACAAAGGTTCGTTGATAAGCCCATCAACCCTAAGCCTGATCTGGACCAATTGCTTCAACACTTCAACCCAGGAGAGCAAGAAATTATCACCAACAAGATTAGGCCTATTTTGTCACTTCCTAGGGTAAAGATTAAGATCAATTTAATTAGGGCTCTAACTAACTTCTAAGAATCTAAGGAACTAACTTTTTGAGGTAGGCTTCACCTAATTAGTCCAACGCTTGAAAAGTATACCCAATTACTTCAAGCCCTATCCTTGGAGGATATATATACTCTAAATTTGGAAGTTGACCCAGTGAATGCATTTCCAAGATTCCTTGGGGTTAGAAAAGCTGAAATAAACAAGAACTTGAACAGTTATAATGGAAACTGCATCAAATTGGAAGAACTAAAAGCCTAGTTTAACATTGAGCCCAAATCTAACAAACTGGGCATCTTTTATGGCAATCCTAAAGACCAAGGATAAAACAGAATCAAAGCTTTTATCCTGGCTACATTCAAGACTCTCCTATTCCCTAATGGAAAGTTCCTCATCTATTTCGAAGTTGTTGAATTAGTGGGCCAATTTCTTGAAGGCAAATCATATGTCCCAACCCTCCTTACAGAACAAATTATAAGCCTCAATATTTTGAAAGAGAAAAACAATAGCACACTGAAGACTAGCATGGCATTATTAATGGTCTAGTTTGTGAGCCACATGAAGTGTTTTGGGCTTGATTTGATATGAGGAGAATTTGCCCATAAGATTGATTTAATCGATTCCTTCATTGACAAAGTCCATCTCCCAAAAGAGAAGTCCACTTACTGTTAGGTGGAAGTATTGTGAAATTTCCAAGTCACTGATATTTTATAGATAACAAGATAGAGTAACTTCAAGAGGGTAATCCCAGCCTATAAAAATTATCAAGCAATATCCTTAATCGGGATGGAATGTCACATAGGATATTACCCTACCAATATGATCAGATAGTTCGAGGGAATTCATGATATAATCTACAGGCCCCCACTAGATATTGCGACCTTGGATTATGAGGACCTTTAGGTTACAATGCCACAAAAGATGTCCAAACTCTAGGTCATTGAACAACTATGGGAAACAAGGACTACCATCCCTAACATCAATTTAGGAGAATGGTTAAGAGAAGTAGACAAGCATAGGTTCACCAAAGAATATATGTACAATCAACTCCATAAGGCAAGGTAGATTTAGTATCGAGCACTAGAGGTCATACAACTTACACCAGCTAAACTAGACTCTGAAATCAAGACCTACATGGACTAAGTACAAGACCGTATAGAAATTATCTATGAAGAGTGTGGCATATGGGAAGATCTCTTTGGGGAATCCAGACAGCGTTCCCGGGCCATAGAACATCAATTGAGGATGACTCGAGAAGGCTTAAAGAACTTGAAGAAACAAATGAGCCTAGCTCAAGAAGGAGGAAGGAAGCACCAACAAGATTTAGTAAGAAGGGAATACTAGCAAAGCGTTAGAAGAATGTCTAGAAATAGGAATACTTTTCTTTTTTTGAAACAATGTATTTTCCTTTTTCAAATAATGTAAAAGGGAATTCCAAAAGCTGCAAAATAATGAATAAAAATTACCATCTTGCCGACTAATTGTTGGTTTTGTTTCTCTGCATCCGTATACCATACGTCTTTGCATTCTTGTACATTTATTTATTTGTTTTTCAGTCATCTCATTTCTTTAAAATATTTATGTGCTAACTTGTTAAGAAGTAATCTTGAATTAGGTTGCAAAGAAAGCTCCCAAATGCCAAACCTTACAGAGAAGTCTTATCCGAACCCACTTACAGACCAAGATGGTCAGCTAAGGAAACGATAACATCAACAACAATGTGAACCTAGAAGTTATTAACCTTACCGAATAGAGGTTCTACTCCTTAGAATGAATAGTGGGAAAGATTGTAGATTAGCTGAGCTTCCTTGCTGATAGTATTGCTTTACTTTGATCCACAACACCATCAAATGAAGAAAGCTTTAAAGCCCAATATGGAAAGAATGTTGAAGCCCCACGCCTTGAAGTAGAAAAGGCTTCTCTCAAAGTCAACCCAGCCTTTGAATCTTTCGAGATAGAAGGGGTCTATCCAAAGTTTAACTCGACTTTTGAGCCGAACACTTTCTCATTCCCAGTCAACCCGAAGCTAGAAGTTGACCAAGACCGATTGAAAGAATTAGAAAAGCAATTGACCTAGCAGATCACTAAAAAGATGAAAATGCTTGAAGGTTATGATAATTTCGAGCAGGCTGGTATTATAAACTTCTCAACTCATGACTATAGAAGCTTCTCTAAAAAATTCAAGGTACCTGACTTTAAGAAGTACAATGGGACTGGCTACCCTAAACTGTACACCAGATTGTATGTATGAGAGATGGGCAAATATGTACAATACGACCAGCTAATGGTACAAACTTTTCAAGACAGCTTGATAGGCCCTGCATTGACCTTGTACACCTAATTAGATTTGAATCAAGTAAATATATGAAAGAAGTTGGCTAGGGCATTCTATGAGCAATACAAATTTAATGTTGAAGTGGCACCAATCATGATGGACTTAGTTGCCTTGCAAAATAGGAACATTAAATCGTTGAAGGAATACGCTTAGAGGTGGAGATCCCTAGCTACAAAGGTATCTACCCCGATGACCGAAAAAGAGCTAACATCAGCTTTCATCAACACTTTTGAGAGACTGTATTTGTCTTACTTCGTTGGGCAAGCCTCCTTTAGTTTTGCAAAGTTCATAGCAGTAGGGTGCCAAATTAAAAGTGTCATCTCCTCCAGCAAGTTACAAGAACCATCAAACAAAAGATTACCCTTTGCTAAACCCACCACCAGCAAGCATAGAGAAGCTATTGTCGGCATGGTTAATTTAAACACTAAGCCCAATGCTTAGGTCTCTTTCAGGATGAATCCTCTACCAGTTTAGTAACAAATTAGAAGCCAACCATAAGTTAACAGGGCCCTAAGACAGTTCAATAAAATACTAGTTCCTTTCAACTAGATCCTTGAAATTTAAGGAAAGATAATATGCTCCATTTTGAGCCTCCTAATGAAAGGTATAGGCCAAGAGTTTTTTATCCTAAAGCAAAGTGTCAATATCACTTGGGGTAAGTGGGTCATTCAACTGACTCGTGTTAGAGATTAAAAAACAAGATTTAGGACTTGATTAGTGAAGGTATAGTCCAATTAAACTTCTTAGAGGCTCTAGTTTCGAACGTCAGCAACTACCCCTTGCCTAACCATGGCCATGTCATCAATATGATATTTGATGACTCAAAGCCTACCATTAACATGATTAATCCCAACTGAGAGCCCAAGGTCTACAAATTCTATAAACAAGAGGAGAAACAAGCTCCAAAGACCAAAAGATACACCTTCCACGTGCCTTTAGCCCCTGAAAGTTACAAAATCGCCCCTCTTAACCACCGGGCAGTAAATAAAGGGCAATCAAGTTCACTCATAGGATGGATTACTTGCTTCGATAGGGTTTATGACCCAAAAGAAGACTTGAAAAAATAAAGGTTGTGCTGGAAAGGCTAAGCAACGAACTAGCTGAATATAAGGAAGGATTGTCTGCCTTTACCAAAATGATTAAGTCTAGTGAGCATAAGATAATGAATCAGCTTACTAAGACTTTAGCATAAACTTCCTTTCTGAGTCTACCGATGGCTTCTGAACCACATAAGGAGGATTTATTTTGAACTCTAAGGGAAATCAAAGTCCCTCATGAAATATCAACTGAAAAGATGAGATCAATCACCAACTTTATCCTTACTATCAATCAAATTTCTTTCTCCATTGAAGAATTGGGTGAAGAAGGTTATCAACACACTAGGACTCTCTTCATAATAGTGAGGGTAAACAACATTATTACAGCTAGAGTCCTCATCTACAACGAATCATTGTTGAATGTTTGCCTTCTTGCTACCTTGGATCTATTGGGTATTAATGCAACTATAATTAAGACAAGTTCAACAACAGTTAAGGCTTTTGACGGATCTAGAAGGGAAATTATTAGGGAGATCAACTTACTAGTTGATATTGGCCTACAGACTTTCAACATTCAATTTCAGGTCCTAGACATCTCGAAGACTTTCAACCTTTTATTGGGATGACCTTAGATACATTCAGCAGAGACTATACCTTCAAGTTTATATCAAAAGGTTAAGTTCATCTCAAATGGCCAGGTCATAAATATATAAAGAAATGGCCATACCCAACATTGGCATTGAAGAGTAGGAGGACTTTGGGCTCCAGATATTCGAATAAGTATGTATGATTACCGATCGAAGGAAGGATGAGAAGCCAAGATTCAAAGAAGGCTAAGTTGGTACCTATGGGCACAGTTACATTCAAACTCCAATGGAAGAGTTGTGAAACAAGCAAGTAAAGGGCAATAAAGGTGATGGATTGTATCATGCCCCGATGACCTTTCCACTGCTGATAAAGACATTCATCTGAGCAGATGTTAAAACCTCAGAATTAGCCCCTAGCAAGAATGAAATAGAAGGCTTATCCCAAAAGCTCCAGCACTTGAATAATTGGTTCTCCATCCCTATGAATAGCAAGAAGTCTTCTTTAAGGTAAAAAATGAATCATGGTTTAGTATTTTGTTGAGTTTTGTAATAATTACCTTTGCTCTACAATACTGTACTTGAAAGAATTTCTTTTAATCTAATAAAAAATAAGTCTCCATTCTCTTCACTCCTTCTTTACTTACACTCTTTTCTTTACATACATTTAGCCTAAATCCAATGCTCTGAATAAAAGCTAGGGATACCTTGTACAGATAGGTAATGAAAATATCGATATTACTTCTGGCCTTATTAAGTTAGTCATTGTGAGTGATGTCAATGACTACAGTAACGTACAAGAAAGTTAGCAAAGATATGAAATGAATGTAATTTCCATTAACAAGCCAACTGAGACAGTTAATGTTGGGATTGATGATAATCCTAAGGTTTTGAATATTAGAGGGAATTTGAAAGAAGAATAGAAGGCATAAATGACCGCACTCCTATTTGAGTATTGAGATGTGTTTGCATGGTCTTATAAAGATATGCTCGGGTTAGATCCATCAATTGTGGTCCACCACTTACTCACACGAAAAGATATCAAACCTAAGAAGCAGAAGCTAAGGAGATTTTGACCAAATATCTTGTTAAAAATTAAAGAAGAAGTAAAAAAATTATTAGAGATTGGTTTCATCGAAGTGTTTGATTATCCTGAATGGGTAGCCAACATTGTACCAGTGATGAAAAAGAACAGAAAAGATAGAGTGTGGGTAGATTTCCAAGACCTAAATCTGGTAACCCTTAAAGATAATTTCCCTTTACCCCACATTGATGTCTTGGTGGATAATATAATTGGAAATCATCTCTTCTCCTTTATGGATGGGTTCTCCGGATATAATCAAATTCGAATGTCCGACGAAGATAAAGCTAAGACAATGTTTATTACAACTTAGGGCTTATTTTTGCTATAAAGTAATGCCTTTCGGACTCAAAAATGCTGAGATAACTTACCAAAGAGTCATGGTTGCAATCTTTCACGACATGATGTACAAAGAAGTTAAAGTATATGTATATGATATGATTGCAAAGTCTAAAGAGGGAGAAAATCATGTACATAACCTGAAGAGATTGTTTCATAGGTTGAGAGAATTCCAATTGAAGCTCAACCCATAAAAGTACAACTTTAGAGTAATTTCAAGGAAATTATTAGGTTTCATAATTAGCCAAATGGGCATTGAAGTGGACCCTGATAAAGTCAAAGCAACAACCGACTTGCCCCCTCTATGCATACTTAAAGAAATCAAAGGCTTATTGGACCGCTTAAATTACATAGCTCAATTCCTATCTCAACTTACAAATAAATGTTGTCCTTTGTTTATGTTGTTGAAAAACAACGCCAAAATAAATTGGGATGAAGAATACGAGCAAGCCTTCACAACAATCAAGTTGTATCTCATGAACTCTCCAATTTTAATAACTCCTAAACTTGGGAAGCCTTTATTTCTATACCTTACAATATAACCAAAATCCATAGGGTGTATGCTCAATTAGAAGGATGAGGAAGGAAAAGAGCAGACTATATACTACTTAAGTATGAGGTTTACTAAAGGGGAACGGAAGTATTCAGAAATTGAAAGGATAGGCTGCACTTTAGTCTAGGTAATGCATCGGCTTAGGCAATACTCACTCTATTACTAAATTCAATTATCGACTTAGCACGATCCACTAAAGTACTTAGCAGATAAACCAGCCTTAATTAGCAGAGTCTTAAAGTGGCAAATGTTGCTATTGGAGTTTGACATTACATACGTGAATCATAATTCAGTCAAGGGGTAAGCTTTAGCAGATTAGTCAGCAGAAAATCCCTCTAATGATACCCCCCAAGAGGTACGAGTCAGATTCCCTAATGAGGATATCTTAATAGTTGAAGGAAGTTCTGATGAAGAAAAAGATGATGAACCTTCAAAGTGGAAGATGTTCTTTGATGGAGCTGTTAATGTATCCGGGTATGGAATTAGGGCAATACCGATATCCCCTAAGGGTATGCAATTCCTTGTAGCTATAAGGCTTGTTTTCCCATACACCAATAATATCTATGAATATGAAGCATGTATCATAGGATACAAAATGACCCTAGATAAAGACATTCAAGAATTAGAAGCGGATGGCGATTCTTTACTCATTATTAACCAAACTTAGGGAGCATACAAGACGAAAGATCCTAAACTAATACCTTATCACCGGCACTTGATTGAATTAATGGAGAAATTCAAAGAAATTACTTTCCCTCATATACCGAGAACACAGAATCAATTTGCTGATGCATTAGCTTCTCTAGCATCTATGGTCTAAATATCCAGTAGAGTCGAGATTCAACCCCTCACCATTGAAATTGAAGAAAAGCTTGCCTTCTATTTAGCAATTAAAGATACAAATGATGAAAAGCCTTAATACCATGATATTAAAATGTTCCTATAATAAGGCATGTACCTTGAAGAAGCTGAGAAAAAAGACAGAAAGATGATCAAGAGATTAACTACCCAGTTCTTAGTAAGCGAGTCCACCTTGTACCGGCGATCTTTTAACGGTACACTTCTAAGGTGTGTAGATGACAAAGAGGCTGAGGTTTTGATGAAAGAAGTGCATGAAGGAGTCTGCGACCCTTACATGAATGGTCACATGCTCGCCAAGAAGATTTTGAGACTTAGATATTACTGGTCGACAATGAAAGACGATTGCATTAAACATGTTAGGTATTGTCACTTATGCCAAGTTTATGCAAATAAGATAAACACCTTACCTCAAGAATTGCACACACTTTCTATACCATGGCCACTTTCAATGTGAGGTATAGATATCATTGGCTTGATCACTCCAAAGGCATCCAATGGCCATCACTTCATACTGGTCTTCATGGACTACTTTAGTAAGTAGGTTGAGGGCTCATCTTATTTAGGTGTTACTAAAGAGATAGCAGTCAAGTTCATCAAGCGAGATAATTCAATACAGCACACTAGAGACGATCATCATAGATAATGGCACAAATCTCAACAATAAGCTTATGTCAGAGTTATGCTAACAATTCAAGATCATCCACAAGAACTCCACCTCTTACTGACCCTAAATGAATGGAGCCATTGAAGCAGCTAATAAAAACCTCAAAAGAATAATAAAAAAGATGGTTGTTACATACAAAGATTGGCATGAAATGTTACCATTCGCGCTCATGACCTATTGAACCTCCATCAGAACAACAATAAGGGCAACGCCCTACTCCTCAGTATATGATACTAAGGCAGTATTACCGGTAGAAGTTGGGATCCCATCTCTTAGAATATAGAGGTCGATTGGGTAAAGAAATACATCAAGCAGTTGAATTTAATTGATGAGAGAACATTGATAGCCATGTATCATAATCAGTGTCACCAATAAAGAATGGCTCAAGCTTTTAACAAGAGGGTGTGGCCTCAAAACTTCAAAGAGGGTAATATGGTATTGAGAAAGGCTTTCCCCAATGCATAAGACTCTAGAGAAAAATTTGCTCCCACCTACAGAGGCCCTTATATTATGAAGCAAATGTTACCAGGAGGGGCTTTAATTTTATCTCAAACGGATGGTTTAGAATTGAGAAACCCTATAAATGTTGACTCTGTAAAGTTGTACTACCCATGAAAATCAATGGAATTTTACTCAGAACACGAAAACGCCAATCTTCTTGAATATTATTGTAGTCTAATTTTCATCTTCTACAACCAAAATTGGTATCCTAGGTAGTTGTCGGCATTGGAATAATCTCTATCCCTTTTTCCTACTCTACCAAAAGGTCTAGTTTCCCTTACACCATTTGAATGAACCCATATACTGAAAACATGAGAGAAGTTGAAAGCGAGATATAGAACATCGATAATTTATAAAGCTCTTTAAAATGCTTTATTACGGATTGATCTCCCATCGATGGGGAGTTTTATTGTCTATTTTTCAAGCAAAAGTGAAATCTAGATGGGTAATCACCTCACAGTAGATATTTACTAGTCAAGGATAAGGGTTTCGGTTTATTGATGGAAGAAAATAATAGGTAGCATTTTGTATCAAGTTAATTTTCATGACTACTCTAAAGGGCTAGTGAAGCCTTAGAGGCTCCATGACAAGATCCGTTGGGTTGATGACAAGGGCTTAAGGTTAAGCCCAATTCGAAGAACAAGTTAGTTAGTTTTGACAAGACTTTTCAAAGAAAGGTTTGACAACTTGGATGCTATCAGCAAGACTAGGTAAGTACTTCTATACGGTGTTAGCATACTGATTTTTGAACATTGCATTTGCATTTAGACTATACCTTAGTATTCACTATTTCTTTCTCTTAACAGTCTTTCGAGTAGAGTTTTTAACCAACCCACAGGGCGCTTACCTTTTGTACAATCTTTTGAGTCTGAGCTAACCTTTGAAGGCACTATCTTAACTCATTTCCCTTAAGATCTTAGCTATTAATTAATCCTTGTTTTAGAGTTTTTAACAAGCCCATAGGGCGTTTCTCTTCACCAAGTTCTTAGTGGGCTCATCAAGCGCTTCTCTTCACCAATTTCTTTCAACAAGCCCATAAGACACTTCTCTTCATCATTGTCTTTTAATGAGCTTGTGGGGCACTTTCCTTTACCAATTTCTCTCAAGCGAGCCCATAAGATACTTCCTTTCATCATTAATTCCTTTTCACGAGCTCGTAGGGCGCTTCTTCTAAGACAATTAA
Organism: Lumnitzera littorea; assembly: GCA_024138015.1. NCBI lineage: Eukaryota > Viridiplantae > Streptophyta > Magnoliopsida > Myrtales > Combretaceae > Lumnitzera > Lumnitzera littorea. The sequence goes on along the minus strand of JAMXBB010000002.1, from coordinate 42,972,796 downwards.
AGGTTGCTAGTCCCCTCGAGATGCTTTCGCATAGGTTAGTTAGCTCAGAGTAGCATGACTAGGTTTTTTCCAAATCAATCTCTAACCTAGGGTTACCCATCTCTTATCGACACTCTCGCCAAGGTTGGTTAGCTAAAAAAAGCATGACTAAGTCTTTTTAAATCAATTCCAACTTAGGGTTATTAGTCCCTTAGAGACGTTCTTGCATAAGCTAGTCAGCTCAGAGGAGCACAACTAAGTTTCCAAATTGATTTCCAACTTAGGGTTATTATTCCCTTAGATACGCTCCCACCTAGGTTAGTTAGTCTAGAAGAGCACGACCAAGTTACCAGTCTCTTAAAGATGCTCCCACCGAAGTTAGTTAACTTAAAAGAGCATGACCAAGTTGCTAAATCGATTTCCAACTTAGGTTTGCCAGTCCCTTAAAGACGTTTTTGCCTAAATTAGTCAACTCAAAGGAGCACGACCAAGTTTCCAAATCAATTTCTAACTTAGGGTTGCCAGTCTCTTAGAGATGCTCCCGCCTAGGTTAGTTAGCTTAGAGGAGCACAACCGTATCTTTTTAAATGGATTCCAATTTAAGGTTACTAATCCCCAAAAGATGCTCTCGCCTAGGTTAGTGAGCTTAGAAGGGTATGACCAAGTTCGAAACCAATTTTTCTAGCCAGGTCTTAGGGTGCTAGACCCTTTCTAAATTTACTTTTGTGTCTCAATCAGCTCTTAGAGCACCTCCTTTCTCTTCACCAAATCCCCATTGGATCAAGCCTAAGACAGCTAGCTAGTTGTAGTGCTTCTTAGGATAAATTCACCCCTGGGGGGCAAAAAATAGCATTTCTTTTATCTTTACGACAAAGTTGTACTCAAACTTCACCATAAAAAGAAGCAACTGTAGACACCTCATTTTGCCTCTCATTTCAATTTTAGGATTTTTAGAATAGGACAAGTAGTCCTAGTTCAAAAAATATATAATACAAAAAATATAATAAATAGAGAATCTAGAAAAATAAAAAAGAGAAAAAAAAAATAATAAAAATATGTATATAAATAAAATTTTTAAGAACAATAGATTTTTAGTGTGTGTATGTAACTTAGTTAATTAGGCTTAGAACTAGGATCAATGTTTAATTTATAGAAAGTAATAGAAAAATAGTAATAATAATAATAAAAAAGGGAATGGGTTTGGTTCAGATCAGGTCTTAAACCTAGTCTACATTGCCGAAAATAGGACCCAAGGTCTTGATCTATAATTAGCAAGGGACAAGCGTACAATTGTGCACCCATTTTTTTTTTCCAAAGCGTGCGTGCATTGCACGCGTATGTGGTCACGCATGTCACATGCTCTACATGTGACCCCCTTGTCTTCTTCCCCTTTCTTCTTCCTTTCTCCTCTCGATTCTCAACCTACTTTCCTTCCTTATGTGCTCGGTTTTAGGTCATTTTTTACTTCTTTTACTAAATAATTTCACAGAATTAATGGTGAAATTGTATAGTATGTGTGGCCTAATTTTGAATTAGACACAAAACCTGTCCAAATTCAACTAATTACGTAGCAAAAATCAAGTTTGAAAATTGAAAAAAACTTGATTTTGAGTCAAGTTTTTCAATGTTAATTTTCAAAATTTTCGAACATACTAAGCTTAATTTGACCATCTCCAATATAAAAAGATCATCGAAGAAGCTATCCTGGATACAATTAACAAAACTCTCTCTCTCTCTCTCTCATCGCATCATCTCTCTCTCTCCTTGCAACCCTATCCCCAACCATCGTCGAGCCACAAACAACCATCTACAACAATCGTTAAGCTCCAATTATAACACTAGCCATCACTACTGTATGATTCGCTGCTTGAAGCAAGCCTGATAGCCACCATTGTTGCTCTTCACCCGTGCATGTGACACGAGCCATCTGTTCGACCCAAAGATCGAAGCTAATCCACACGTCTAAGCTTAGATTTGGTCTGGCTTTCCTTTTCTTATTTTCAGTTTATTTTTCTTTGTTTTGCGAATTTTTTATTTTATTTATTATTGTATTTTCAATTGTACTTGTAAAAAGACAAAGAGAAAAGAAAAAAAAAAGAGAGAAAAGGAAAAAGAAAAGATAGGTAAGTTTAGTTTTATTTTATTTAGTAAAACATAAAAAGAAAAAAAAATAATAATAAATGAATAAATAAGTAAAGTAAATTAAAGAAAACAATAAAAAAACATTTTTATCACTTAGAAAAATTATTTTTCAAATAAATAAGAATAATTGATCTTTTTCCAAAACTAGGGTCCTATTTAGAATTTCCCAAAAATAAAACATTGATTTAAGACTTCTTTTAGAAAATTTCCTCAATTAATCGGTTCAAATTAAAAACATAAATTTGACATGTTATCAAAATTAAAACAATGCAACACACTAAAATTTTACAAAATAAACTACGTACATCCAACCCAAATAGCAGGTACGCAGACACTTTCGGGGCGATGTAAAAAAAATGAAAACAATTGGTTTTTCCTTTCTTTTAGTTTAAAATTATTCGATTAAAAGTAATTTTTAAGCTGTTATTCAAAAAAGGCGATTTTAGGAATTTAAGTTTAAATTTGAAAAGTTAATAGTATTCGTAAGGATTTAAAGAATTTAACCCCTAGATTCGATCTCTGGTCTTTTGAAAAACCTCTTCTTCTTTTTTTTTTTTTCAAAATATTGGTTTTCCTCACATAAACCAGTGTCTAGGTCAAAACTAAATCTATTCATTTGATTTTAACCTAAACCTTTTCCAAACTACAGTCAGGTGACAACTCTAAAAACTTACAAAATTTGTTTAAAAACCAAGCTTTTCTTAACTCCTAGTCAAAGGTTAGTATGAAACGGTTTAGGGTTTAATACTAACTGGGTTAAGGAAACTTCTAAAAATTAGGAAAATATTAAGCTCGACAATTTGTATCCTCCTTTTGTGGAATGTATGGGTCTCCCCATTATCTTGAAGATTTCTTGACTTGATCTTGATCTTGATCTAGTTTGTAAGATAATTTTATTTAATATATGCTCTTATTTCCTATATTTGCACCTTCCCATATACCCTTTAATTGACCTTCTGATAAACATCAAAATTTGAAAGTAGTTCTAGCTTGTCTTGTTTCTAGAATACACTAATATATATAACCATACACATACAAACATACACACATACATATGTATTCCTTTTTGTTATCATAAAAATGAATGAAGAGAACTTTAACATTCTCCCCCTTTTTATTGATAACAAAACCTTTAAAAAAGATCTATTTTCTAAAAATAAGCAAAGATAGCAAAATAATAATAATAATAATAATAATATCCTATCTTCTCCCCCTTTATGTTATCATTTAAAAGAAGAAAATCTCCCCTCAATTAAATACTCCCCTTAAGTGTAAGAATCGAGAAAAAATAAAAAATTTATCCATGTTTCAAACAACAACGAAAGTCATAAGTTTATCACAATTTAGAACATGCCAACTATTGAGTCTAATTTTTTCCCAGTTTTTATTATTTTCCTTAACTTGATTAGTATTAAACCTTAACCCATTCAATACTAACCATCGAGTAAGAGTTGAAAAAAAAACTTGGTTTTTTATTTTTAAAATTGTTTAGAGTCATTACTCGATCGAAGTCGGAAAAAAGAATTAAGTCATAACCAATTAAGCTGATTGGTTATAACTTAGTTATTGGTCATTCAATAAGACCAGTTTTTTAAAACAGTTTTGAAAACTAGATTTTTAAGTCCGGTAGTTAACTTTTTTAAACCTTTAACGGGTACTACTTTTAACTTTCCGAATTTAAATTTATCTTCCAATAATACTTTTAAGAATAAAATCTAATCACATGCAACTAAGTTTGTTCAATTGAATACACAAAAAGTATAATTTTATAAAAAAGTGGAAAAAACAAATTTTTCTGTATTTTAAGTTGCCTCATAGTTTTATATGAGTGCCTATGTATTTGCTATTCAGGATCAGACTCTCGTAGTTCATTCCTAAAACCTTTATGTGCGATGGTTCTTTTTATTTCCTAAAAAACGTTCAAGTTTACATTTTAATTCGGTTTGAGTCTATTCAAGGAAAAATTCTAAAGAGTCCTAAATTGGTTTGTTTATATTTTTGAAAATTCTAAAGGGTCATAATTTTGAAAAGTATTGACCTTATTTTATTTTTGTTGAAAAATGATTTTCTAAGTGATAAAATGGTTTTCACTTTTTTTATTATTTTTATTTTAACTTATTTATTTTTTTTACTTTTTTATTATTTTTAACCAAAGCCTAAATAAAAAATAAAAACTTTCCTTTCTTTTTTTTTTCTTTCTTCTTTTCTTCTTCCTTTTTTAATCCCTTTTTTTTTTCTTTCTTTTTTTTTATGATTGGTACAATTGAAATGAAATGAAATAAAATAATAAAAATAAGAAAAAGAAAATTACAACACAAATAAAACAACCAAAACAAGAAGGATGGTTGGACTAAGTTTAAGTAAGGTACGCAAATTAGGGAGCTGGATTTGGGTCAGAACCGGGTCAAACTTAGGTCAGGCTCCAGTAGTTTGTGGGTCGCAGTAAGGAAGGTGGAAACAAACAATGGCGATAGCTTGCTTTAGGCGATTCTAAGGGGAGTTTTTTGCGGGAAAGACCTTTTCATGTGGTTTTTATTAGAGATGGGGCCTTAAAAGTGGTGCTACCATGTTTAGAGGTCTTATAGCGGTGGTTTAGGTGTAGGTGCCGACGGTAGTGGTTACATAGACTAGATTAGGGTAGTTGGAGGTAAAACATTGACCGGGCTGGGGGTTTCTAAGGATGGTAAGGCTAGCCAAGGTGTGTTTTAAGGTGAAAACCATCGGAGAGTAGTGGTTCAAGAGAGGTGGTTAAATAACTTTGGGTTTCTCAATGGAGGTCTTGGTGCAAGTCTAGGAAGTACAACAGGTGTTAGGGCTGCCTAAGATCAAAAGCTTAGGTTGTGGAAAAGCTTATCATGGTGGTTTCGAACTTTAGAAGTGGTTATAGTGGTTCGAAAAGAGAGAGAAGGAACTTGAATAGGAGTTTAGGAGCGTTTTTGAATGTGTCTTTCTCCCCCAATGAGCTTAGTGATGCTTCATTTATAGTTTTTTTTAGTTCATCTAAGCTTGGAAAGCTCATTAAAGGTAAAATCCATCATTGATGACCAATACACGTGATCTTTGATTTTGACCAAAATACCAAGATTTAGTGTGTTCCATTCACGTATAGGAAGATCAACTTGCTTCTATTACCATCTAATAGCTTAAAATTCTGCTTCAATGCCTAGATTAAAGAGAAACGAAAGTATCAGGTTTTGTTTTTTTTTTTTCATTTTTAGAGCTTGATTCAAATGTTTAAAAGATTCAATCTGGTTGTATTCTTGGTATGGATTAGAAGATCTCCATGAAACCTTTACGATTTTACCATTAATTTGGTAAAATCGTGCAAAAATCACGATTGAAAATGGCTATGAATAAAGCTCATCGATAAGGATGGAGAACTGAAGTTGATGGAGTCAACTGCTACATTTGGGGAAAAAAGAAAACAAGCACTTAACACTCGAATGAAGGTTTAAACCCCTAACCTCTTTTAAGTCCATGCATATCCTTTCCATCAAGCTGTTGGCATGTGCCTTATTTATATATGTAATCAAATTGTATATATGAACTAAGTTAGCCTGGGTTAGATTTAAAATATTAAATTTAAGCCTAGGCCTAACATTCCCTTTATGTTTTTATTTATTTATTTAAGACCTAACCTAAATAATACTAAAGCTATTTCAAATTATCCTATTCTACCTCTTTTTGTTTTTTTGTAATTTAAATTTTATATATTTTTTACTTTTCAATTTTTTTAATTTTTTTTTACTTTTTTTAAATTAAAACCCTTTTTCCTATTTTAAAAAAAATTTCTAAAATTACATGGAGCAAAAATGGGGTGTTTACAGTTGGCCTTCTTTGTAGTGAAGTTTGAGTAAGACTTTACCACAAAGATAAAAAAAAGATACCATTTTTTGCCTTGGAAATAAATTTGCTCTAAGAAGCATTACAACTAGTTAGCTATCCTAGATCCGATCTACTGAGGATTCGGTGAATGGTGAAAGATAGTTTGAAAAGAAGGGTGACGCTCTAAGAGCTTGTTGAAACAAGAGTTTTTCAAAATGGTATAGCACCCTATGAGTTAGCTATGACCTGAAGGAAGAGAAGTGCTTTTAAAGTTGGTAAAAAGTGACATTGAGTGAAGGGTAGTACATTAAGAGTAGGCAAAACCCTAAAATGATTCTAAAATGGAGGGTAACGTTACTATGAGCTGGTAAGAAATCTAAACGATACTGAAAAAGGGTATTACCCCTATAGGTTGGTAAGAACCCTTGATACTAAAATAGGGTAGTGCCCCTATGGGCTGGCAAGAACCCTAAACGAGATCCCAATTGTGCTCCTTTTAGTTGACTAACTTGGGTACACAGGCAAAACGTTCCTTAAGCTAACTAAGACCTTGAATGAGAACCTGGTCATACTCCTCTAAGCCAATTAACCTAAGCAAGAGTATCTCTAAGGGACTAGCAACCCTAAATGAGAATCAATTTAGAATACCTAGTCGTACTCTTCTAAGCTAACTAACCTAGGTGAACAGGTAAAGTGTTCCTTGAGCTATTAAGTCCCTAAATGAGAACTTAGTTATACTTCTCTAAGCTGACTAACTTAAGTGAACAGGTAAAGCACTCCTTAAACTGGCTAAGACCCTAAAAGAGAAATTGAAGCCTTGTCTTGCCCCTATGAGTTGACTAACCTAGGTGAAATGAGTAAAGTACTCCTTGAGTTAATTAAGACCCTAAAAAGAGATTTTATGGGATAGCGCTCTTTATGGCTAAGACCCTAAATGAAAACCTGGTTGTGCTTCTTTGAGTTGACTAACATAGGTGAATGGAGAAAACACTCCTCAAGCTGGCTAAGACCCTAAATAAGAACCTGGTCGTACTCCTTTGTGTTGACTAACCTAGGTGAACGAGCGAAGCACTCCTTGAGTGCTCTTTTGAGCTGACTAACCTAGGTGAATGAGCAAAGCGCTCCTTGAGCTAATTAAAACCCTCAATGAGAACCTAATCGTATTCCTTTGAACTGACTAACTTAGGCAAACAGGTGATGCGCTACTTGAGTTGGCTAAGACCCTAAATGAGAACCTGGAAAGGAAAGAGCCTTATAGGCCTGTTAAGACCTTAAATGAAAACCTGGTCGTGCTCCTTTAAGTTGAATAACTTAAGTGAACAATCAAAGCATTCCTTGAGTTGGCTAAGACCCTAAATGAGACCTTACCCATACTCCTTTAAGTTGACAAACTTAGATAAACGGGCAAAGTACTCCTCGAGCTAGCTAAAACCTTAAATGAGGATGAAAGATGGGACAATGCTCTAAAAGCTAGATAATACCCTAAGGAAATTTGAATCAAGATAGCGCTCTATGAGCTAACATAAACCTTAAAAGAGATGTAAGTCGAGATAGTGGTCTATGAGCTAGCTAGACCCCTAAAAATGGATGAAAGATGGGATAGCACTCTAAAAGCTAACTAAAACCTTAAGAAAATTTGAGTCGGAATACTGCTCTATGAGCTAGCTTAAACCCTAAAAGAGATATAAGTCAGGACAGCACTCTATGAGCTTGCTAAAACCCTAAATAAGGATGAAAGATGGGACAACACTCTACAAGCTGGCTAAGACCCTAAGGAAATTTGAATTAGGATAGCCCTCTATGAGCTAGCTTAAACCCTAAAAGAGATGTTAGTCAGGATAGCGCTCTATGAGTTGACTAAAACCCTAAAAAAGGATGAAAGATGGGATAATACTCTAAAAGTTGGCTTGAACCTTAAGGAAATTTGAATCGAAATAGTACTCTATGAGCTAGCTTGAACCCTAAAAGAGATGTAAGCCGAGATAGTGCTCTATGAGTTAATTAAAACCTTAAAGCTAAATGTAAATCTGGACAATGCTCTAAAAGCTAGCTAGAATCCTAAAAAAGGATGAAAAATGAGATAACACTCTAGGAGCTGGCTAGAATCCTAAAAGAAAAGGATAAAAAATGGGATAGTGCTCTAAAAGATGTCTAGAACTCTAATAATAAATTAAAGATGCAGAGTAAGGAATGAAACCCATTTGAAAAACTTCTTGACTTGAAAAAAAATTTCAAACAAAGAATTTGGTGAAAAACCATTTAAGAAATAAGGTATCAGGGATTATGTCCCTTATTCTTAAAAAAGAGTTAATGGACATAAAAAACCACATTTGTGAGAATGATCTAGACTATTATGGTCAACTTAAAAAATATGACCATATTAGAAAGAAGATAGGTGACATGAATGGAAAGCTTGGCCACTTGGGCCGACATAGACTTGAAAATGGATGGAAAAAACTTATAATCGACCTTTACCTTTTCTCTATCTTAAAAGGTTTTTAATTTTAATTATTTTTTTTTGAAAGTTTGGTGACAAGTATAAATTCTTATTAAGGAGCGGAATGTTATAACCATCCTCTTCTTTAGTAACTATATGGGGCATCTCATATTCTTCTTAATCTTTGAAAATGTCTCCTAACCTTGATACTGGGTTTTTTTTACGGGGCCTTGTGGTTTCAAACATTCCTTTCCTAAGGAAAAAGTATCTCATGATTAGTTTAGTCGAAGAGGACTTCTTTGCGTACTCTTGGTCTAGATTTCACTCTTGACTACTATTCTAAAAATTATAGTCCATTTTATAAGTTATATGCTTTGATCAATTAATTAGGTCTTTTTTGGTTCAACATTGTTAATTTAGGCTTTTGGCCAAATGGTTTCAAGAGGGATTAATCAGAAGGCCTATTTTAAAGGATTTACTTATTTAACCTAAGTGTATAAGTCAAGAACCTTTAAGAAAAAACAAGAAGTATGCTTGCCTTAGTTTCAAAAATAACTTTTATTAAGGATAAATTATCTTTTAAAATTAAAAGAGCGTTTATCTAGTGTAGGAGATATTGTGGGTATGGAGGCCTTATGCGATTTAGCATGGGTATGAAAGTTTTCTATTTATGATTTTGAAGTGTAATTTAGAGTAGATATGGAGGTTTTATGTATTTAGGCTTAGATTGTGATTTAGGGCCTTGCGTTTTTTAGGCTATTTAGGCTTTGATTCTAAGCCTCTTGATTCATTTTTGTTGCCTTTGTTAGGATGTGACATATCTTTTAGGGCTTTCATTTTTTGGCTTCTTTTCTTTTCTTTTTCTTCTTCTCCTTCTCTCTCTCTCTCTCTCTCTTTCTCTCTCTCTCTTTAATTTTTTATTGCTCCATTATTTTTTGCTATTCTTTCTTTTTGTTGGCCCCAAAAGAGTGATCATTTCCATTGCTAAGGTTTTTTTTTTTTTTCCTTAAGAGATTCAAGGTCCTAAATCTATGGATTTCTAGTGTATGGGCTTGGGTGAGGTATCTACAAGTTTGAGGTGTTTGAAAAGGGGTTAAATCTGCTTAATTTTAAAGGAAAATAACTTATCAAAAATAAAAATCATCTTTAAATTAATGTTATTGAAGTAAGCACAAACCAGTTTTTATCCTTTTCTCTTAATCAATGACCTTAACCTCCGAATTGCCCTAATATGGAGTAGTTTTTGATAGGGTTTAAAAATGAAAATACTTTAAGTTAGTCTAATGGGCTAACAAAAGATAATTGTGTTTTGAGATTTGAAAATGAATTCCTAACTTCATTTTAATCTACATATCAAATTCAAAATTGACCTCGCTTAAGGAATGAGTCATCACCATGATGTCACTCAATTCTCAAAGTGTATGTATTTTAAGGTTGGTGTTTGGGATTTAGTTTGCCTCTTTTCATCCCGAACTTTTTAAAAGCGAGTTACAAATTCTTTAAGGAGGAATCTACATTTATTTGCCCCTAGGTAAAGATGGACTTTACCTCCGGTTTCTTAAAATATGCCCTAGTGTGAAATGATACTTTTCATTCAATCTAAGTTTGAGACCGAGGTTGTATTTAATTTTGTGTCTTAACTTGGTTGGTTTCGATTTTCTCTCTAAATCAAGGGTTTTGACTTGGTTTGGCTACCTTGATGGGCCAGGAATTATGTTTGGTTCAGGTGCCCTGATAGGTCGAGGGTTAGTATTTAGATTGGCTGCCGGAATGGGTCAAGGGGCTTGTGTTCAGCTTGGCTGCTTGAATGGGCCAAGGGGCTTACGTTTAGGTTGGATTCCTTAACGGGCCAAGTAGCTTTGTTTAGATTGGTTACCTTAATGAGACAAGAGGCTGTGTTTGGCATGGCTACCTTAACGGGCTAAGTGGTTTGTGTTTGGGTTAGTTACCTTAAAGGGCCAAGTGGCCGTGCTTGGATTAGCTACCTTAGCGAGTCAAAGGTTCATGTTTGGGTCAAGCCTATAAAAATTTGTAACCATTAGCAAATTTCTTCTTTTTTCTTTTTATAATTTTTCCTTTTTTTTTTTTGTTTTGTGAGAGAAAAAAATGAGGCTTTATTTTATAGAAACCAAGAAATCTAATTATAAATAAGAACGGTTATAGACACCTCATTTTTGCCAATTTTTTATTAATTAAGTCAAGTTAATAAATAAATAGAAAAATAATAATAATAATAATAAAATAAAATAAAAACTAAAATTAAAAAAGAAAAAAAAAAGGAAAAAGGAAAGAACAAAAAAAAAAAAGAAAAAAAAGAAGAGAGAATCATTAAGTTGTGTCTATCGAGTTAAGTTAAATTATATTGAGTCGAGTCAAGTTAAGTCGTAGTAAGTGTCATGTTGTGTTGAATTGAATTGAGTTGAATTGTCGGATTAGGTGACGATATGAGCTTAATTAATTTTGGGCCCAACCAATTTAGAATAAAATTAATCTAATTTAAGGATTTAAATCAAATTAAGGAATTATTGGGCTAAATTGTAGTAGATTGGATTTAGCCTTGGAAGAATAAAAAAAGCCCAAAATAAATTAGGGTTTCTAGAAGTTAGGATAAATCTTGGAAGAATCGCAATTGTATCTTCCGTATCTTTGATATGAAAGATTTGATTTTGAGTTTATAAATAGTATGTTGATAAGGGATTTGGAAAATGGTTTTTTTAATCACATTCTTACCCAAAACACCATTGCGTTACCACATAACAACCACGCAACACCATACAATACCACCCTAGTACCATTGCACAACCACTACAGTTAGCACCTAGCCTGTTACCTAGCGTCATCCAGCTTGTCGCCTAGCCTACGCCTAGCAGCACTTAGTCTACGACCCAATGTAGCCCAACAGCACCTAATGTACTGCCCAACGTTACCTAGCAGCACCCAGTATCACCTAGTAGTGCCCAATCCACCGCCCAACGTCGCTAGTAGCGCCCAGTCTCTCGCCCAAGTGCGCCCAACCTACCACCCAGCCAGTTGCCTAATCTATCGCCTAATGTCGCCCAGCAATACCCAGTCCACCGCCCAACACCGACACAATCCGACGCTAAGTAAATTTTCATTAATTTTTATTAATTTACTTTCTTAGTTATGTTTTTTTTCCCTTATTAACTATTTTTGTGTTTAAGTGCAGTTTTTTTTATTATTTATTCTTATTGCAAATTTTTTATTTTCCAATAGAATTTAGTTGAATTAAGGTTTTTTTTTTTGAAAAATCATGTTTTTTTAAATAAAAAATATTTTTAACATATAGTGGTTTTGTAAAAAAAAAAATTCTAATTTAAATTGAGTTTTTTTTTTCAAAAAAATTCGGTTAGTTAGGGTTTTTTTATTTAATTTAGGAAACTTAGATTTTTTTAGGTTTTTTCCTTAAAATGATAAATTGATAAAAATGTAAATCTAACTCCGTTTTCAATATAAAAATGACCCACTTACTAAAAATTTTATAAAAAAAAAAGAACTACGGTTAGTTTGATCCCAATTAGTGGGTACATAAACATCTTTAAGGCAACCGTTATAAAATAAAATAAATTTTTCCTCTTTTTCTTAGAAATTCGTAATAAAAAATATTAAAATATCATTTTTAGTTACATTTTGTGAACTTAGGTATATTTTTAATATTTTTAGAAAAATTATAAAAAATAAAGCCCATCAAATTTTTTTTTATTTTTATATGATGACTTAGTCTTAATAAGTTAGCCCCCAAATCCAGTTTTCTGATTCAATTTTCTAAAAATTAATTTTTTTAGAATATTTGCGTACTAGTGGTCAAATTAAGGTTTTCCCTCCTGAAAACCCTAATTTTATTTTAATTTTTTACCAATTGAACTAATTGGCGACTCCATTTTTTTTAAATAAAATTTTTTCTTTTCCTTAATTTAATATCGAGTAATTTATATTAAGTAGGTTGAGCTTAATATAGGTTAAATTAAGGAAATCAAAATAGGATTCAACAACGATAATTTTGAGGTTCTATTTATAAGTCTATAGAATTTATTTACATTTCCCTTAGAACAATGAGTTCTACTATTTACAAAAAGGCAATACTAAGAAATGAAGAACGATAAAGTAAAGGGAAATTTTATTATTTTGAAAAATCAAAGTATAGAAAACAAAGGGAGAGGGCCTACCATTTATTCTCGATTTTTATTTGATGAAACTTAACATTTATTCTAGGCTTCTTAGCTATATACTGGAAAAACCCTAAACTCAATCTTGTAGACGAGCTTCAAGGTCTTTCAGCATTTCATAGGTTTCCCCAATGACTTATCCAAGAAGAGCTTTTAAGGCTAGGTTGTGAGCTTTAAAGCATTTGAGCTTCTCCTTCAAATAGGCAATCTGAGCTTATAGCAGCTGCTTGTGAATCCTAGGAAGATCCTATAACCTATCATTTCTCTGACTATTTGCTTGGTTATCTGCTATTTTAGAGCTAAACATTTCATAGACAAGAATCGGCTACCAATAAAACAAAAGAATGTATGTAAAAACATACATATGCTAGTTACATTAGGTTAATACATCATTCCTTAATTTGCAGGCCTACTGTTGAAAAGAAAAATGATTAAGTTTCTAAAACACTCTAATATTAATAGGATTGCAACTTTTAAGAGTAATGTATTAACTCATATTTTAAGTGTAGGCAATTTGGGTAGGTTTTAAAGGTTCTTAAACTTTGTAACCTCATATGTTTTTGAAAAAATGGTTCCTCGGTCACATAGAAGTTTAAGTAAGGTAGCCTAATCAGCTCTGAGCAATGGTTACCTCACAATACCCAAAACCTATACAATGGCTCCCTTCTTAGGGTTATAAGATGATCTGGGTTTAACCGTATCTACCTTGTATCTTTAATGTAATAAATGACCCTCCATATCTTAATATATGTAGCATGAAAAATAAATACAACAATTAAAATAAAGTATATACACAAAATGAATTATAACAATAAATAAATAAATAACATTGGTATTTTGAAAAGCAAATTTAATTTTAAAGAGTTTTTAAGTAGCTAGCCCTCTCGACATCCTTAGTGGAGTCGCTAAACTATCAAGCATGGTTTTTTCTTAGTTTTTATTATTTCCCTTAACCTAGTTAATATTAAACCTTAACCAGTTCAAGACTAACCCTTGATTAAGAGTTAAGAAAAACTTAGTTTTTTTATTTTTTAAATTATTTGTAGTTGAGAAAAAGAGTTAAATTATAACCAATTGGCTATTAGTCTTTCAATAAAACCAATTTTTTAAAATGGTTTTGAAAATATGATTTTTGAATCCGAGGGCTAACTTTTTGAACTCTTAACATGTATCACTTTTAACTTTCCAAATTTAAATTTATCTTCCAATAATACCCTTAAGAATAAAATCTATTCACATACAACTAAGTTCATTCGGTTGCATATAGAAAAAAGGATAATTTTACAAGTAGAAAGTTTTTATTTTTATTTTAACTTTTTTTTTCTTTTTTTTTATTATTTTTGACCAAAGCCTAAATAAAAAATAAAAACTTTCTTTTCTTTTTTTTTTTTCCTTTCTTCTTTTCTTCTTCCTTTTTTAATCCCTTTTTTTTTCTTTTCTTTTTGTTTCTTATTTTTTTTACGATTGGTACAATTGAAATGAAATAAAATAAAATAATTAAAAAAAGAAAAAGAAAATTACAACACAAATAAGATAATCAAAACAAGAAGGATGGTCGGACCAAGATCAAGAAGGGTACGTGAGTCAGGGAGCTAGAATTGGGTTGGAACTAAGTCAGACTCAGGTTAGGCTCCAGGGGTTTTTCCCAAGTCGCAGCAAAGAAGGTGGAAATTAACAATGGTGGTAGCTTGCTTCAAGAGGTTCGAGGGGGATTTTTTTGCGAGAAAGACCTTTTTCATGTGGTTTTTATTAAAGATGGGGGCTTAGAAGCAGTGCTACCATGTTTAGTGGTCGTATGGTGGTGGTTTAGGGATAGCCATTGGCGGTGGTGGTTGCGTAGATTAGATTGGGGTAATTGGTGGTGAAACATTGACCAGGCTAAGGATTTCTAAGGACAGAGAGGCTAGCTAAGGTGGTGTTTTAAGGTGAAAAGCACTAAAGAGTAATGGTTTAAGAGAGGTGGTTACAGAACTTAGGGTTTCGCAGTGGAGGTCTCGGTGTAAGTCTAGGAGCTATGGCAGGCGTTAGGGCTGCATGGGATTGAAAGCTTAGGTTGTGGAAAAGCTCATCATGGTGGTCTCGAACTTCAAAAGTGGTTGTAGTGGTTCAAAAAGAGAGAGAGAGAGAGAGAACTCGAATAGGAGATTGGGAGCATTTTTGAATGTGTCTTTCTCCCCTAACAAGCTTAGTGATGCTCCATTTATAGTTTTGTTAGTTCATCTAAGCTTGGAAAGCTCATTAAAGGTAGAATTCGCCATTGATGACCAATACATGCAATCTTTGATTTTGACCAAAATACCAAGATTATATGTGTTCAATCCACATGTAGGAAGATAAAGTTGCTTTTATTAACATCCAATAGCTTAAAATTCTACTTCAATGCTTGGATTAAAGAGAAGCTTGAATATCGGATTTTGTTTTGTGTTTTTTTACCATTTTTAGAGTTCGATTCAAATGTTCAAAAGATTGAATCTAGTCGTATTCTCTGTACGGATTAAAATATCTCCATGAAACCTTCATGATTCTACCATTAATTTAGTAAAATCGTGTAAAAATCACGATTTTAAATGACCATGAATAGAGGTCATCGGTATGGATGGAGAATTGAAGTTAATGGTGTCAACTAGGCTTGTTGACCTTTGCACCAATTGCCACGTGACATGTGGCAGTTTTGGGGAAAAAAAGAAAATAGGCGCTTACGCTTGAATGAAGCTTTGAACCCCTGACCTTTTCTAAGTTCATGCGCGTCCTTTCCATCAAGCCATTGGCTTATACCTTATTCATATATATAATCAAATTGTATATATGGACTAAGATGGCTTAGGTTAGATTCAAATATTAAATCTAAGCCTAGGCCCAACATCCCCTATATGTTTATTTATTTATTTAAGACCTAACCTAAATAATACTAAAGCTATTTCAAATTATCCTATTCTACTTCTTTTTTTTTTTAATTTAAATTTTCTATTTTTTTGTACTTTTCAATTTTTTTTTTTGTACTCTTTTTGAATTAGGACCCTTTTTCCTATTCTAAATTTTTTAAAAAAATTACAAGGGGCAAAAATGGGGTGTCTATACTAGTAATAGAATTGAAACATATAAGATAAACATAACAAATGTCCACATAAACTTAAGATAAAAGGAACTGAAGATTGCTAATAAAAATCTAGGTCAGGTAGGATTTTTTTATTCTCCTAAAGGGTAATGATTACTCTGGCTTCTAAGGGAGATAAAGGATTTGTCCTACTAAAGTTTGGAGTAGAGCAAGGTCCTCTTCAGGAACTTATGGATGTAGTTTTTCAGCTAGAAGTGGTGGATTGGAGATCAGATCAAGAGATGGATTGGAAACTTATTCAGATGGTGAAATGAGATCTTGCTAATTGGGTTCTTGAATAGAAGCAATGATAAGAATTTGTTAAGGAGATTTGTCAACCTGAACAATGCTTGTTGGTGATGAGGGTGATAGAGACGGTTGATTAAGTTGTTAGTCCTGGTGAGATGGCTTAGGTTGCTTGGGTAATGGAGTAGATGGTGAAGAGTGTTCAGCAAATGGAACTTCATTGATAAGGTTTTCAGAAGTTTTACTAAATCAAGTCTTCATTAGATTTAGAAAATCTAAGAATTTCTTATCCATAATTCCCATGACTTCTTTCTTAAATATCCCACTATTGGAGCCAAACCCAAATTTCTTTCCTTTTCTCAGCCAATGATCTTCTAAATCATCTAATTCATCTTCCAAATTAGAAACTTTCTTCCTTTTCTTCTCTTCATTAATCTGAAACTTTCCTTTGGTTTGCGGATAATATATCTTACTCTTCTTAGCTTTAGGCTTAGCTACTTTCTTTCCCTTAGCGTTCCTCATCATATTCTCATTGCTCTTTGAATCTTCCTCCATAAGCTCATCTGACTCATTTTATGATTCTTCTTCTAAACCTTCCCCCTTAAACAGAGATTTTGATATCTTATGCCTTTTATGATTTACTTGCACATAAAAGGCCCAATCATCTATATACCAAATTATGTTTCTATCATTAATCCCCATGTGATTAATGTTATATTCCCCAATCACCTTAATAGGTAATTGCCTCATTACTACAAATGGGATTTTGAATTTTTTGTACTTAAATAACTTTATTAAAAGATTGCCATAGGGTTCTTTTGCTTAGGTCAGAAATGCATGCTTGATAATCAGACTAACAAGATCAATCCTTTTTCCTTCCAACATTGAGATTATTATTAATGCATCTTCCTTAGAAATTGAGGTTGTACTTCCTTTCTTTGGCAAAATACAACTTATGACCGATTTATGTATCAACCTTATTAAAAGTTTAGTTAAAGACAAATATTTCTCTAGCTTCCCTTTTCGACTTTCCATTTGTAATGATGTTAAAGACTTTACTTTTGCCCATAGCCATCAATCTTTTATCATTATTTATAGTAGCTAAATCGAAACACTCAACAATGTAATTCTTAGTGATTTCAATTTCCCTTCCCAACATAGTAGAACTCAGCCTATCTCTTTTACTTAAGTCTAGATTTTCATAAAACTTAAAAATCACTTCTCCATATACTACAGTATCTACAACACAAATCACTTTGCAATTGATTACACATAAAAATTTGTCTCGATAAAATCTATTTGCAGTAAAATAGTCAAAATCGAACATATAGGGTTCAATATAATCTAATTTCCTCTTTAAGGAGACAGATTTGGATATTATGTTTTTCTTTGATCCTTTGATTTTTGACCAAACTACAAAAATATCCTGTTCCTCCAATACATCCTTTGACACATCTTCTAACTCATCTTTTGCTTTTCTTTTGTTTAAACCTTGCTTCTTTTCTTTTCCCTGTGCACTATAGTTCTCTTGTCTTTTGAGCCTTTCCCTTTTCCAACATCTATGAACCCTACAAACTCATCTGAATATTCCATAACCTTAGCCATTAGTTTGTCAATTTTAGATTTGGTGAGCTTCTTTTTCTTGGCTAACTGTTTTGCTTTTCCTTTCAGTTTTAGGTTTGGATTAGTTTTCATTTGACTGTGTCTTCTCTAAATTAGAAGACTTACCAGCTAATTCATGTAGACACCTAATTTTTTTCCCTCTTTATTTTTATTTTTATTATTTTTCTTTCTTTTCTCAATAAGTCTTAAATTAGGAAAAGTACAAAAAAAAAATAGAAAAATAAGAAAACCCCAAAATATGAAGTTTAAGAAAAAACACAAAAATTTTTAAAAAATAAGAGAAGCATAAAAAATATGAAATTTGGATAAAAAAAACACAAAAATTGAGAAATTTAGAAAATGGGAAAATTTGGAAAAAAGTTAGAGAATTGAAATATTACAAAAAATTAAAGAAAATAAAAGATTTTAGAAAATAACTTTTTATTAAGGTAGATTTTTATTTTTATTTTTTAATTTGGTTTAGAAGTTAGGCCATTAAACCTGAGCTTAAATATAAATCTAGCCTAGGCTGACTGAGTCCATATGTGCAATTTGATTGTATATATGGACAAGGCATAGGCTAACGGCCTTATAATTAAGCATATGGACTAGGCATAGGGTTTGAGTATGAAGTCTTGGGTTTGAATCTTAGCAAAAGCAAGGAAACCTTTTTTTTTTTTTTTTAACTAGCATACTATCACATGCCAAGATCTAATTGCACCACATGTCTTAACAAGTGGTAACGTCAGGTTGGGTAGCCTTACTAACATGGTGCCATGTGGCGTGCTACGTCAGCTGCTACATGTCACGTGATGATACGGACACGTGGTAGGTCGAGAGTGGTTAATACGGCTAACGTGGCACCACATCAACGCTATGTAAGCACTTTCCCTATTTTTCCCTCGTTTTCCCCCCGATTTTCCTCCTTTTTTGTTTCTTAAGAATAGCCCGACCCCCTCACTTTGGCCTTTGATTTTGTGTTTTTTCCTTATTGAAACATACCAATTAATGGTGTGAATTCATCCTCTATGTGGCCTATTGTGAATCGAACCCATTAACACGTCCAAATGTAGTCAAAAGAGCATTCAATTTGAGTTCCAAAAATCGGAAAAAAACTGATTTTCTGAGCATTCTTCATTAAATCCGAATTTAAGCTTTCCATGTTTCTGGGATAGATTCAGGTATAAAAGGGTGTTGAAGGAGCTCACACGAATACTCATAACCAATAGAACCACCTAATACAACCCCTCTCACTCCTAGCGATTACTTTCTCTCTAACCCACTCTCTTTCTCTTTGGGTTTCCCTTTCTAGCCAACCCCGAGCTCAACCACCACCACGGCCATGAGCCTCACTCCATCAGCTCCCTAATGTGACCACCCTTGGTTGTTGCCGTAACCCCTGGCTGCTCAACTAAACTACTACCCCTAAACCCTAACCACCGAAGCTTACCCCCCCCCCCCCCCGAACCACCACTTTTAGCCACTCTCGGCCCAAACCAATCCTACGGCCAAACTCCCCATACTCTAAAACCCTTACCCCAACTGAACACTCACGCCCAATAGTCACTACTGTGAGCGTAGCTCCACTACTGTTGACTGCTACTTCCAAAACCACCCAAACAAGCTCCAAATGCCATAACACTGAACCTAACCCCTGCCCCCCAATTCCCAATCTAAAACTCACAAAAACAAAAACCCTCACCTGTTCGTTTTGGTGGTTGAAACAAGTTGAATCGAGCCTTGTTGCTACTACCAGTAGTGATCTACGCGACCTGACCTGAATCAGTGCAACCTGACTCGAAGACTTGAGACTAGACTCAAAATCCAGCCCAGGTCTGACCTGCACACGCCTACCACATTCGACCCTTTTTCTTTATTTATTTATTTTACTTAGTCATTTAGTTTTTTTTATATATAATCGTAAATGTAATAAAGAAAAAGGAACCAAAAACAAAAAGGAAAGAGAAAAAACAAAAAAAAAAAAAAGAAAACAAAAGGAGAAAAAGAAAAAAGAAGGAAGTATTCTATTTATTTTTATTTTAATAGAAATAGATAGAATAAGTAATAAAAATAAAAATAAATAAGTAAATAGAAAGAATAAAGAATATTATTTCTTTTTGTCACTTAGAAAGCTGATTTTTCAAAAATAAAATAAAAATAAATCAATAATTTTTCAAATTAAGATCATTTAGAATTTCCAAAAATAAAAACTAATTTAAGGCCCCTTAGGAAATTTTCTTAAATAAATCAAAATAGGTAAAAACGTAAACCTGATTATTTTAAAAACTAAAATCAACTCGACTTACTAAAGTTTTTATTAAAAAGAACTATATACGTCTGATCTCGAATAGCGAATATGTAGGCATCTACGGGGTGACGATAAAAATGAAAAAAAAAAACTAATTTTCCTTTTTCTTTAGTTTAGATTATTTTGTTTATCTAGTTAGAGTAATTAACAACCAATTTCTATCTTTAAAAATTAAAAGGTGATTTTTAAAGTTTAATTCTAATTTTGGAAAGTTAATAGTACCCGTGAGGGTTTAAATCTTTAACCCCGGAACCTAAATATCTGGTTTTCAAAAAGCTGTTTTAAAAATCGATTTTTTCGCAGACTAATGGCTAAGTTGTAACTAATCCACCAAATTGGTTATAACTTAACTATTTTTCTTGACTCTAGTTGGGTGACGACTCCAAGGTTGTTTTTTTTAAAAAAAAAATAAAAGGATCGATTTTCTTTAAATCCTAATCGAGGGCTTGTATTAAACGGGTAGGGTTTAATACTGGTCGATTTATAGAAGACTCAATTTTATAAAAAGAACCGGGATGGTGAAAAACTAGGCTCGACAGCTTAGCGACCCCACTGGGGACATCAAAAGGGTTAGTCATTTAACTTTCCAAAATTGAAATTGATCTCTAAAAATCACCATAATGTAATTTATTTAATTTCTTTCATTCTTTGTCATTTATTATCATTATGCTAACATTTTCTTTGTAGGTTTAATTTTATTTATCTAAATAATTGTGGGGGAAGGAATTTATTTTTTCACACAATGAATGCATGATAGATACGGTTGAACCGGGCTGTCTTAAGACCTTAGGACGGAGAGCCATTATGTAAGTTCCAAGCGTAGTGAGGCAACCACCGTTCGGGGCCGATTAGGCTACCCCACTTAAACTTCAATGTGACCAAGGAATTGTTTTTCCATAAATGTGTGAGGTCATAGAGTTTAAAGACCTTTAGAACCTACCATTTCTACATACATTTCATAGGATCGACGAATAACTAACAAAGTGACAATGTTATAAAAAAAAAAAAAAAGAGAGAGAAGAAAAAACAACGAAACCCGGATATTTCTTTCCTTGTATTTTTCCTAGAATTCATGTACGTAGGGAGTTGTTTTTTGTAGTCTCTTTTCATGTAAATAGTCTTTCCTTTGTAATTTATGTTTTCCTTATAACATTTCAGAAATGGCCAACTCATCTAACGCTAAGGTCTTCACTAAAGAGATTCGTATCCACAAACCCACAAACCTAAAGCCCATACTCAATCAATTGTTTCAACCTTCAACCAAAGAGAACAACAGTTCATTACCAACAAGATTAGGCCCATACTCTCACTAGCCAAAGTAGATGTTAACATCACGCTGGTAAGAGTCTTAGTCCATTTCTGGGAGCCTAAAGAAGTGGCATTTTGATTTGGGCTACACCTAATTAGTCTAACTCTGGAAGAATACACCTAACTGCTCTAAGCTCCTCCTTTAGATGAAATATACGTTCTAGAGCTCAGCTTTGATCCAGCCTACAGTTTTTCAAAATTCTTAGGGATTTGTAAAATTGAGGCAAATGAGGCCCTATATGATTGCAACAAACATGCTATCAAGATGTGGGATCTAGTCCATTGGTTCCAGAACGAACTCAGCTCCAATAAACGAGCTCTATTTCTTGGAAATTGGAGGGAAAATCGAATCAAGGCCTATGTATTAGTAGTATTCGCCACTATCTTATTTCTGAGTGGATCTTTTCTTAGACACTTGAGGATGACAGAGCTAGTAGCTCAGTTTTGGGAAGGGAAGTCTTAAATTCCTGCCCTATTTGCTGAACAAATAAGGAACCCTAATTTCCTTAAGAAAGGAGGTTGTAGAAATCTTAGATTAAGCATGGCACTGTTAATGGTATAGTTCATTAGTCACATCGAATGCTTTGGGTTGGACCTGATAAGGGGAGCGTTTGCTAATAAGATTGATCTCATTGACTCTTTCGTTGATAAGATTAAATTACCAGAAGATATCCCCACTTCTCTCTCGATAAAAGTTTTATAAGATTTTCGAGTCGAAGACATACTGTGGATTGCCAGATTGAGCAATTACACTAAGGTCATACTGATTTGCAAGGATTACCATGCTGTACTGTTAATTAGAATGAGTTAGTGTACAGGTTACTACCCAAATAACATGGTAAGGCAATTCACAAGCCCTCATTGGAGCCGTTCACCTTTGACCTCTAAGAACCCTGCTCAACAGAAAAGGTATCGAACTTCATAAGACCAAAGCTTAGTAGGATACCAGGACTATAAGCCCTAACGTCAATTTGAGTGAATTCATAGGTGAAGTAGACAAGCATTGCCAAAGAGTATTTATATGATTAACTTCACAAGGCAGGTGCAATGTGATATCGGGTAGTAGAAGTCCTTCAACTTTCCCTTGTACGCCTTAACTCTGAAATGGTGACTTATATGGACCAAATGAAAGCTTGTATGAAGGTCCTCCATGATAAAAAAGACAAATGGGCAAAGCTATTTTTAGAGTCTAGACAAAGGTTGCACGCCCTAGAACACCAGCTAAAGATGGCGCAGAAGAAGATTCAAGAGTTTGAAGAAGTAATTAAGCATAACCAAAAGAAGAAGAAAATGTCATTTGGCCCACATAAAAAAAGAAAATTAGTATAGATGAATTTGTACCTTTTCCTTTCTTTTATGTAATAAGACTACAAGAATTCAAAGATAATAAATAACTTGCCGTTCTGTTAATTATTCGTCGATTCTCTCCTTTCCATCCATGTAGCTCATTTGCATTTTTTTCAAAAATAAAAATATCCATGTGCTAACTTGTTGAGAAGTGGTTTTATCCAAGTCGCTAAGATAGCTCCTAAACATTAAACCCTCTAGAGAAGCCTTATTAAAACCAGGTCTCAAACCAAAATGGCTAACCAAGGAAACGACAACACTAACACCAACAATGTCAATGTTAACCCCGAGGTTATCAATCCCACTAAGCTGAGGTTCTAGTCTTTGGAACGAACAGTGGGGAAGATTGCGAATCAACTAACTTTTCTTGTTGATAGCATTTCTTTGCTTAAGTTTACGGCTCCGTCAAATGAAGAAAGTTTCAAAGCCCGATATGAAAAGAATGTTGAAGCCTCGTCCCTCGAAGAAGCCTACCCTAAGGTCAATTCGGGCTTCAAATCCTTTGAAATAGAAGGGGTATTTCCAAAGGCCAACCCAACTTTTGAGCCGAATACTTACTCATTCTTGATCAACCCAAAACCTAAAGCTGACCAGGATAGATTAAAGGAGCTTGAGAAGCGGCTAACTCAACAGATTACCGAAAAAATGAAAATGCTTGAGGGGTGTGATGGATTCGAGTAGCTGGCATAACAAACTTCTCTGCCTATGATTATAGAAGCTTCTCGAAAAAGTTCAAAGTACTTGACTTTGAAAAATACAACGGGACTGGATGCCCTACGCTACATACCTGGCTGTATATACGCAAGATGGGTAAGTATGTATGGTATGACCAGCTCATGGTCTAAACCTTTCGGGACAACCTGACTGGCCCTACCTTGACCTAGTATGCTCAGTTGGACTTGAATTAGGTGAATACATGGGAGAAGTTGGCCAGACTGTTCTACGAGCAATATAGACTTAACATCGAAGTGGTGCCAACAATGATGGATTTGGTTACCCTAAGGAAGAGGCACAATGAATCCTTTAAAGAATATGCTCAAAGGTAGAGGTCCCTAGCTACAAGGGTATCTACCCCTGTAACTGAGAAAGAGCTGACTGTAACTTTTATTAACACTCTTGAGAGGCCCTATTTTGCTCACTTGATTGGATAAGCCTCTTTTGGCTTTGCAGAAGTAGTAGCAGCAGTAAGGTGCCGTTTCCTCTAACAAGCTACAAGAGACAGTAGATAGAAGACCACTCTCTACTAAACCCACCACCAGCAAGCCTAAAGAAGCTACTGTTAGCATGGTCAACTCTAATGCAAGGCCTACCTCCCGGGTTTCTTTTAGGATAAACCCCTTATCATCTCAACAACAGTACAGAAGCCAACTAAAAGTTAGTAGAACCCCAAAATAGTTTAGCAAAATACCCGTTTCATTCAGTCAGATACTTGAAAAGTTAAGGAGAGATAATTTACTCCATTCTGAGGCTCCCAATGAAAGGTATAGGTTGAGGTTTTTTTATCCCAATGCAAGATGCC
Source organism: Lumnitzera littorea (assembly GCA_024138015.1). Classification (NCBI taxonomy): domain Eukaryota; kingdom Viridiplantae; phylum Streptophyta; class Magnoliopsida; order Myrtales; family Combretaceae; genus Lumnitzera; species Lumnitzera littorea. The sequence goes on along the minus strand of JAMXBB010000002.1, from coordinate 42,948,805 downwards.
AGTATCATCTAAGGTAAGTGGGCCATTCAACTGACTCGTGCTGGAGGTTGAAAAACAAAATCTAAGACTTGATTGATGAAGGTACAGTACAATTGGATTTTGTAGAGGCTCCTACTCCAAATGTCAACAACAACCCCCTGCCAAACTATGGTCCAATCATCAATATGATATCTGACCACTCAGAGCCTGCCATCAACATGATCAGTCCCAACCGAGAACCTAAGTTTTATAGGTTCTATAAAAAAGAAGAGAAGCAAATTCTACAAACTAAAAGGTACACCTTCTATGTGCCTGTGGCCCCTGAAAATTATAAAACTGCCCCTCTCAACGACTAGGCAATAAACCAGAGGCAGTCAAGCTTACTTATAGGGGAGATTACCCACTTCGGTAGAATCTATAATCCAAAGGAAGACTTAAAAAAGAAAGTCGTGTTGGAAATACTAAGCATTGAATAAGCTGAGCATGAAGAATGATTGACTGCCTTCACCAAGATGATCAAGTCTAGAGAGTATAAAATAATAAATCAGCTCACTAAGACTCCAGCACAAATATCTCTCATGAGTTTGCTGATGGCATCAGACCCACGTTGAGAAGCTTTGTTCCAAATGTTAAAGGAAGTCAAGGTCCTACGTAAAATCTTGTTTGAAAGGATTAGCTTTGTCACCAATTCCATCCTCGCTATGGATCAAATTTCCTTCTCTACCGAGGAACTGGGCGAAGAAGGCAACCAGCACACAAAGCCTCTGTTCATAATAGTGAGGATAAATGACATCATCGCAACAAGAGTCCTCATTAACAATGGGTCATCTCTAAATGTTTGTCCTTTGGCCACCTTAGATCTATTGGGCATCGATACAACTGCTATCAAACTGAGTTCAACAACAGTAAGAGCTTTTGACAGATCCAGGAGAGAGATAATAGAGGAGATCGACTTACTAGTTGATATCGGCCCATAGACGTTCAACATCCCATTCCAGGTTTTAGACATTTAGAGGACCTTCAATCTGTTATTAGGAAAGTCTTTGATACATTTAGTGGGGGCTATACCGTCAACTCTTCACCAGAAAGTTAAGTTCATCTCTAATGGCCAGATCATCATAATTCTGGGTGACCAAGATTATGAAATCTATAAAGAGACGGCCATACCCTATATCGATATAGAAGAATAAGAGGACTTTGGACTCTAAATGTTTGATGAGGTGTGCATGATCACCAATCAGCAAAAGGGAGAGAAGCCGAAATTGAAAGAAGGCTAATTTGGGACCTATGGGCTAGGATACATTCCAACCTCGATGGAAGAGTTGTAAAGAATATAAGCTAGGGGCAAAAAAGGTGATAGGTTATATTACACTCCGATGGCCTTTCCCTTATTGTCAAAAACTTTCATTCGGGCCGAAGCCTAGAACTTAAAGCTTACTAAAGAGGGCACTTCCAATAGAAATGAAGGGGTTAGCCTATCTAATAAATCCCAGCACTTGAATAATTGGTTCTCCATCTCTGTGAATAATAATAAGTCTTCCCTAGGGTAAAGGATGAATCATGATCTAGTATTTTATGGAATTTTGTAACAAATTACCTCTGTTCTTCAAATGATTATACTCGAAATAGAGTTCCCCTAAATAAAATCAGTTTCTTTTCCCTTTACTCTTGCTTTACTTACACTCTTCCTTTTACATACTTTTCTTTTCTCCAAATCCAACGATTCAAATAAAGGCCATGGATACCTCGCATAGATAGGTGATGAAAATATTGATATCACTTTCAGCCTTATTGGGTTAGTCTTCGAGAGTGATGTCAATGACCATAATGACAGGCAAGAAAGCTGGCAAAAACAAGAAATAAGTAGAATTTCTATTGATGAGCCAACTGAGATCATTAATGTTGGGACCAATGACAACCTTAAGGTATTGAAGGTTAAGGGAAATTTGAAAGAAGATCAAAAGGAAAAGATGACCACATTACTATCCGAATACTAAGATGTGTTCGCGTGGTATTATGAAGACATGCCTGGATTAGATCCGTTGATCGTAGTTCATTGTTTACCACATGAGCGAATATTAAACCTAAGAAACAAAAGTTAAGAAGATTCCAACCGAATGTTCTATTGAAAATCAAGGAAGAAGTAAAAAAATTACTGGAGGTTGGTTTTATTGAGGTATTTGATTATCCCGAGTGGGTGGCTAACATCGTGCCCATAACAAAGAAGAACGGAAAAGTTAAAGTGTGCGTAGACTTTCGAGACCTTAATCAAGCAACCCCTAAAGATAATTTCTCTTTGCCCCATATCGATATCTTGGTCGATAACACAGTTAGAAACCATATTTTCACTTTCATGGATGGATTTTTCGGGTATAACCAAATCCGAATGGCTGAAGAAGATAAAGTCAAAACAATGTTCATCTTAACTTGTTGTATATTTTGCTACAAAGTGATGCCTTTCGAACTCAAAAATGCTGGAGCAACTTATCAAAGGGTTATGGTAGCAATCTTCCATGACATGATGCATAAAGAGGTTGAAGTATATGTTAATGATATGATTGCTAAGTCTAAGGAAGGAGAAAATCATGTAGAAAGTCAGAGGAGATTGTTTGATACATTGAGAAAATTCCAACCGAAGCTCAACTTAGAGAAATGTACTTTTAGAGTGACTTTAGGGAAATTATTAGGTTTTATAATCAACCAAATGAGCATCGAAGTGGACCCTGCTAAAGTCAAAGCGATAGTTGAACTACCTCCACCACGTACACTCAAAGAAATCAGAGGTTTGTTAGGTTGTTTAAACTATATAACCCGGTTCATATCCCAAATCATAGATAAGCGCCGTCCCTTGTTTAAGTTGCTAAAAAAGAACGCTAAGATTAACTGGGACGAAGAGTGTGAACAAGCCTTTATATCAATCAAAGAATACTTCATGAGACCTCCAATATTGGTAGCTCCAAAATACGAGAAACCCCTATTCCTATATTTGACAATATTACCAGAGTCCATAGGGTGTATGCTCAGCCAGAAAGATGAGGAAGGAAAGGAACGGGTTGTATACTACTTGAGCAAGAAATTCATTGAAGGGGAGTAGAGATATTCAGAAATTGAAAGAACCTACTGTACTTTGGTTTAGATAATGCATTGGCTCAAAAAATACATACTCTACTACCAAGTTGAATTGCTGACTCAATACGATCCCCTGAAGTACTTGGTAAACAAACCAGCCCTAATTGGTAGAATCTCAAAGTGTCAAATGTTGCTATTAGAGTTTGACATTATGCACGTAAACCGGATTTCTATCAAGGGGTAAACTCTAGTAGATCAATTGGCAGAAAATCCCTCCAATAGTACTCCCTAAGAGGTACAAGTCAATTTCCCCGATGAGGATGTCTTAGCGGTTGAGGGAAACTCTGATAAAGGAGAAGATGACGAGCCACCAAAGTGGAAAATGTTCTTTGATGGTGCAGCCAACGTGTTTAGGTGTGGAATTAGGGTAATACTAATATCCCTTGAAGGTACTCAATACCTTGTAGCCATAAGGCTCATTTTCCTATACACTAATAATATCGCTGAGTGTGAAGCATGCATCATAGGACTCAAGATGGCCTTAGATAAAGACATTCAAGAATTAGAAGTGTATGGGAACTCTTTGCTCATTATTGGCTTAGCCCGTGGAGAGTACAAGACTAAAGATCCTAAACTGGTGCCTTATCACTAGCACTTGACTGAATTGGTGGAGAATTTCAAAGAAATCACCTTCAATCACATACCGAGGACTCAAAATCAATTTGCTAATGCCTTAACCAAGCTAACATTTATGATCCAGATATTTGGTGGAGTCAAGATCCAGCCTCTTACTATTGAAATTGAAGATAAGCCTGTCTTCTACCTAATAATTGAGGGTATGAACAACCAAAAACTGTAGTACCATGATGTTAAGACGTTCCTACAACAAGGCACATATCCTAAAGAGGCCAAGAAAAAGGATAGAAAGATGATTAGGAGATTGGTCACTCAATTTTTAGTAAGTGAGTCCACCTTATACCGACGCTCATTTGACGGTACACTCTTAAGGTATGTGGATGACAAAGAGGTTGAGAAGTTAATGAAAGAAGTCTATGAAGGGATATGTGGCCCTCACATGAATGGATACATGCTGGTGAAGAAAACTATGAGGTTAGGGTATATTATTGGTCAACAATGGAAAGTGATTGCATCAAATATGTTAGGCATTGTTTCCTATGCTAAGTTTATGCAAATAAGATAAAGGCCTTACCTTAGGAACAATACACCCTCTTAGCACCATGGCCTTTTTCAATGTGGGGCATAGATATCATTGGACCAATTACTCTAAAAGCGTCAAATGGGCATTGCTTCCTACTAGTCGCCACCAATTACTTTAGTAAATGGGTTGAGGCTTCATCTTACTTAAATGTTACTAAAGGGGTCGTAGTTAAATTCATCAAGAGAGACATTTTGGCCCGATACAGGACTCCAAAAAATGATCATCACTAACAATGGCACCAATCTCAACAACAAGCTTATGTCAAAATTGTACCCATAGTTCTAGATCATTTATAGGAGCTCTACTTCTTATCAAACCCAAATGAATGGAGCCGTTGAAGCAGTCAACAAAAACCTCAAAAGAATCATTGAAAAATGTTTATCACAAATAAGAACTGGCATGGGATGTTACCCTTCGCACTCATGGCCTATTGAACTTTCATCAGAACGTCGATTGGGGTAACACTGTACTCTTTAGTTTACGACACTAAAGCAGTGTTACCAGTAGAGGTTGAGATCCCATCACTCAAGGTACTATCAGAAACTCAGTTAGACAAAGGCAATTAGGTAAAGAAATGCATCGAGCAGCTGAATTTGATTGGCGAAAGGAAATTGATAGCCCTGTGTCATAATTAGTGTTATTAACAAAGAATGGCTTAGGCCTTTAACAAAAGGGTACGACCTTGGAACCTTAAAGGAGATTTGGTGTTGAAAAAAGCTCTCCCCAACGTACAAGACTCCAGAGGGAAATTTGCTCCCAATTGCGGAGGTCCTTATATCATGAAGCAAGTATTATCGGGAGGGGCTTTGATTCTGTCCCAAATGGATGGTCTAAATTTGAGAGACCTTGTAAATGCTGACGTTGAGAAATTGTACTATCTATAAGAAATCAGTGGAAATTTTACTCAAAACATGAAAATGCTAGTCATTTTGAATGTCATTATGGCCTAATTTTCATTATCTACAAGTAAATTTGGTATCCTTGGCCATTGTCGTCATTGGAATAATCACTCTCTCCATGGAAAGGTCCAATTCCCTTTAATTGAACCTATACACTGCAAACACAAGAGGAGTTAAGGAATGAGATTTAGAGCATTGGTAATTAACAAAATTCTTTAAAATACTTTATTACGGATTGATCCCTCTCGATGGGGAGTTTTATTGTTTGTTTTTTTCAGGGGAATGCGAAACTCGAGTAAATAATCATGGTAGATGAGAATAAGGCTTTTGGTTCATAAAAGTTTCAAAGAGACAAAAACAGTGGGTGGCTTTCTTTATTGGGTTAATTTCCAAAAGAGCCGACGAAGTTTAAACGTTCTACATCAAGAGCATCTGGGTTGATAACAAGGGACTAAAACATGAGTCAGTATTTTCTGATGGGGGCTTTTAAAAAAGGTTTGATAGTTTTGGGCGGTATCGATAAAGACTAGGTAAGTATTTCCACACGATGTTAGCACATTGATTTTTGAATCTTGCATTTGCATTTAGACTAGTTTTTTACTTCTAACAATCTTTTTTAACCAACCCATAAGGCATTTACTTTCTGCATTTAGTGTTTAACCAACCTTCGAAGACATAATCTTAACTCGATTCATCCTTCCAATCCATAGGGCCCTTTTATTCACTAAATTTCTCTCAAGTAAGCCCGTGGGTCATTTCTCCTTTGTCACCAAGTCCCATAAGGAACTTCTTTTTATCGGTTCCTTAAGGTACAACATTAAGATCCCAATTTAGGGTTGATAGTCCTCGAGAAACACTCCCGCTTAAGTTAGTGAGCCTTATAAGGCACAACTAGGTTTTAGATCGATCCTAGTTTAGTGTTGTTAGTACTCGACAAACACTCCCAAATAAGTTAGTGAGCTTAGTGGGGTACGACCGAGTTTTAGATTGATCCTAAGTTAGGATTGCTGATCCCAAGTTAGGATTGCTAATCCCCGATAGACGTTCCCACCTAAGTTAGCGAACCTTGTGAGGCACAACTAGGTTTTAGATTGATCCCTAAGAGATGCTCTCGCCTAGGTTAGTGAGCCTAGTGAGGTACGATTAAGTTTTAGATCGATCCCAGATTAAGGTTGTTAATCCCTGAGAGATACTCCCGCCTAGGTTAATGAGCCTTATGAGGTACGAGTAAGTTTTATATCGATTCTAGTTTAAGTTTACTAGTCCCCGAGAGACACTCCACCTAGGTTAGTGAACTTAATGAGGCATAACTAGGTTTTAGATCGATCCCACATTAGGGTTGCTAGTCCCCGAGAGACGCTCTCGCCTAAGTTGGTGAGCTTAGTGAAGCATGACCAAGTTTTAGATCAATCCCATTTTAGGGTTGCTAGTCTCCGAGAGACATTCCCGCTTAGGTTAGTGAGCTTAGTAAGGCGCGACTAATTTTTAGATCAATCCCATTTTAGGGTTGCTAGTCCCCGAGAGACGCTTTTGCTTGGAATAGTGAGCTTAGTGAGGCACGGCCTAATTGTAAATCAATTCCAACATAAGATTGCTTGTCCCTTAAAGACACTCCAACTTAGGCTAGTGAGCCTAGAGAGGCACGACCAGGTTTCTTTTCTTCGTCCAAATCAATTTTAAGATAGTTATAGTTGCTCATCCTGAAAGCAAAAATAGTGTCTATTTGTCTTTGTAGCAAAGTTTTATTTAAATTTCGCCACAAAGAGGGGTAGCTATAGATATCTAATTTTTGCCTCATTTATTTTTATTTTTATTTTTATTTTTATTATTTTTCTTTTTTTTTTCTCAATAGGCCTTAAATTAAGAAAAGTACAAAAAAATAGAAAAATAAGAAAACTCCAAAAATATGAAGTTTAGGAAAAAATACAAAAAAATTGAAAAAATAAGAAAAGCATAAAAAATATGAAATTTGGATTAAAAACACAAAAATTGACAAATTTAGAAAATGGGAAAATTTGGAAAAAAGTTAGAAAATTGAAAAATTACAAAAAAATAGAAAAGATAAAAGATTTTAGAAAATAACTTTCTATTCGAGTAGATTTTTATTTTTAAAATTTGGTTTAGAAGTTGGGCCGTTAAACCTACGCTTAGATTTAAATCTAGTCCAAGCTGACTGAGTTCATATGTGCAATATGGATAAAGCACAGGTCAATAGCCTAACGGTTAAGCATGTAGACTGGGTAAAGGATTTGAGTGTGAGGTCTTGGGTTTGAATCTTGGTAAAGGTAGGGAGGCCTTTTTTTTTTTCTTTTTTTTCTTTTTTTTTGCTTTTTTCTTAACTAGCATACTGCCACATGTCAGGATCTGATTATGCCACGTGTCTTAACGCGTAGCAGCATTAGGTTAGGCAGCCTCATTGACATGGTGCCACATGGCGTGCCACGTCAACTGCTACGTATCACGTAATGATATGTGGTAAGTTAGGAGTAGTTGGCACAGTTGACGTGGCGCCACATTAGCGCCATGTTAGCACTTTCCCTCTTTTTCCTTCCTCTTTTCCCTTGTTTCCCCCTCAATTTTCCTCCTTTTTCCTTCTCAAGAACAGCCCAACCCCCTTACTTTGGCCTTTGATTTTGTGCTTTTTCCTTACTGAAACACACCAATTAATGGTGCAAATTTATCCTCTGCATAGCCTACTATGAATCGAACCTACTAACATGTCCAAATGTAGTCAAAAGAGCATTCAATAGGAGCTCTAAAAATCAGAAAAAAAAAAAACTAATTTTCTAGGCATTCTTCATTAAATCCTAATTCAAGCTTTCCATGTTTCCGGGATCGATTCGGGTATAAAAGGGTATTGGATGAGTTCACACGAACACTCAAAACTAACAAAATCACCCGACACAACCCCTCTCACTCCCTGCAATCACTTTCTCTCTATCCTACTTTCTCTCTCTTTGGTTTTCTCTTTCTAGCCAACCCCGAGACCAACCACCACTACGGCTGTGACCCCTACTCCATCAGCTCCTTAACGTGACCACTTCGATCGCCACCGTAGCCTTTGGCCGCTCAACTAAACCACCACCCCCAAACCCTAACTACCGAAGCTCACCCCCCTCGAAACACCACTTTTAGCTACCCTTGGCCCAAACTAATCTTACGACCGAACTCCCCATACTCCAAAACCCCTACCCCAATCGAACACTCACACCCAATAGTCGCTACCGTAAGCACAGCTCCACTATTGTCGACCACCACTTCCAAAACCACCCAAACGAGCTCTAAACGCCATGGCACTGAACCTACCCTTTATTCCTAATCCAAAACTTACCAAAAAAAAAAAAAACCTTCACTCGCTCGTTTTGGTGGTTGAAACAAGCCAAATCAAGCCTTGTTGCTGCTGCCAGTGGTGATCTACAAGACTTGACCCAAATCCGCATGACCTAACCCAAAGTCCTAAGATTTGACTCGAAATCCAGCCCAGGTTTGACCCGCACACGCCCACCGCATCCGACCCTTTTTATTTATTTATTTTACTTTATCATTTAGTTGTTTTTTTATATATAATTGTAAGTGTAATAAAGAAAAAAGAAAGAGAAAAACAAAAAAAAAACAAAAGGAGAAAAAGAAAAAAGAAGGAACTATTCTATTTATTTATTTATTTTTATTTTAATAGAAATAGATAGAATAAGTAAAATAAAAATAAAAAAGTAAATAGAAAGAATAAAGAATATTATTTCTTTTTGTCCCTTAGAAAATTGATTTTTCAAAAATAAAATAAAAATAAATCAACCATTTTTCAAATTGATATCATTTAGAATTTGCAAAAATAAAAACCAATTTACGGCCTTTTAGAAAATTTTCTTAAATAAATCAAAATGGTTAAAAACGTAAACCCGGTTGTTTTAAAAACTAAAATCAACACAACCTACTAAAGTTTTCATTAAAAAGAACTACGTATGTCTGATCCCGAGTAACGGGTATGTAGACACCTATGGGGTGATAATAAAAATGAAGAAAAAAAAACCTAATTTTTCGTCTTCTTTAGTTTAGATTATTTTTTTTATCTAGTTAGAGTAATTAATAACCAATTTCTGTTTTTCAAAATTAAAAGGTGATTTTTAAAGTTTAATTCTAATTTTGAAAAGTTAATGATACCTGTAAGGGTTTAAATCTTTAACCCTTGAACCCAAACCTCTTATTTTCAAAAAGCTGTTTCAAAAATCGATTTTTTTGTAAACTAGTGGCTAAGTTATAACCAATCCACCCAATTAGTTATAACTTAACTGTTTTTTCCAACTCCGGTCAAGTGACGACTTCAAAATTATTATTTTTTTAAATAAAAGAACCGATTTTCTTTAAACCCTAGTCAAGTGTTAGTATTAAACGAATAAGGTTTAATACTGGTTGGTTTAGAGAAGACCCAATTTTATAAGAAGAATCAAGAGGGTGAAAGACTAGACTTAACAATTCATATGAGTTTGTCATGGTATTTGTTGGCTCTCTTACTGTTGTCTATGTTTTTGAGAGAATGTAAGAGGACTTTCGATTTAACATTTAGGATTTGAAGAGGCAAGATGAAGGTTTTAAGGAAAGAAGATTCTAAATGTGAGAGCAAGAGTGATTTAAACGAAGAAAAAGAAAGAATGTAATTGATAACGGGATTAAAATGTGGGAGAGAGAAAGTGAGATTGATTAATAGTGGAATAATGATTTTCTTTCTATGCTTAAGAGAGATTGGTTAAGAAAGTTGGTAGATATGGTAAATAAAAAAGGTAACTACCAAACTTGTACTTTTTAGAAGACATGCGAGGGAAATTTAAAAGAAATCCTTCATACGTAGAAAAAGAGGAAAGAAAGAAAATAAAATTAAAATATATGTAATAATTACATTGGATATCATACACCAATTTCATTCCTAATGTACTCGAATTTTATTTTATCATAGTAAATATATCATCCAACTGATTATCTCTAATAAAATGGTACCCAACTTCAATATGTTTAGAACATAAGTGGTGTACATGATTTTTAGTTAAATTAATTGTACTCGTATTATCACATTTGATAGGCATGATATTTAAATTTATTCCATGATTTGACGATTGTTGTTTAATCTATAATACTTAAGTACAGTAATTTCCAATCGATACATACTCAGCTTCTGTTGTAGATAATGCTACTAAATTTTGTTTCTTAGAGGACCAAGAAACTAACTTATCCCTTAAGGATTGATATTTTTCTTGACGTGCTTTTCCTATTTATCTTACAACCAGCATAATTTGCATTTGAATATTCGATTAATTCAAAATTATGATTCTTTAGATACCAAATTCCTAGCTTCGATATATATGATAGATATTTAAAAATACATTTTACTACAACCAAGTGCATTTCAATTGGTTTAGCTTAAAATCCAGTACATATACACACACTAAATATAATATCTAGTCAAAAAGTTATCAGATACAATAGAGATTCAATTAAACTTCTGTAGAGCTTTTCACTTACCTTCTTACCTGTTTCATTTAGTTCCAACCTTGTTGATGCTAACATGAGAGTTGTAGCTCCCTTTGCATTCCCATATCCAAACTTTTTGAGAATTTTCTTCGTATATTTTTCTTGATGGATGAAAATTCCATCCTTGATTTGTTTTATTTGAAGTCCAAGAAAGTTCGATTCTCCTATTAAGGACATCTCGAACTCAGCCTGTACCATCTTAGAGAAATCCTTGCAATATTGCTAGTTAACGGTACAAAACATAATATCATTTACATAAATTTGAACTATTAGTAAATTATTATCAAAATACTTTATAAAAGGGATAGTATCAACTTGTCCTCTTTTGAATCCATTTTTAATAAAAAAACTCACTAAGTCCTTTGTACCACGCTCCGAGTGCTTATTTTAGCCTATATAAAGTTTTTTTTTTTAATTTATATACATAATCTTCTTTAAAGGGTTCTTCAAACCTTTGAGGGTTGTTCGACATAAACTTCTTCTTCTATATAGCCATTTAAGAATGCACTTTTGACATCCTTTTGAAATAACTTAAGTCCTTTGTAACATGTAAAAGCTAAAAGCAACCCTATAGCCTTTAAAAATATCTCATCAAAGTCTATTCCTTCTTCTTGTAAATATCCTCTTGCTACAAGTTTAGCATTATTTCTAGTTATTTTCCCATGTCCATCTAACTTGTTTTTAAATACCCATTTTGTACTTATAATTGATTTATTCTTAAGTTTAGGTACTAGAGTCTATACCTTATTTCTTTCGAATTGTATAAGCTCCTCTTGCATAGCATTTGTCCAATTTGCATTAGATAATGCTTCATTTACTATACTTGGTTCTACTTCAAATACTAATGCGAAATGATTTTCAATATTTTGTAAGCTTGATCTTGTTTTTACTTAAAATGTATGTTTCCAATCACTTGTTCGAGTGGATGATAGGATTTATATTTCTAAGTTTTTGAGGGTTCAGTACTTACCTAGATAGCTTGTGATACATCTTCTAATGTATCTTCTAATTAAGCTTCTGTTTGAATCTCTAATGGACCATCCTTAGTGGCTTTAGTTTTTCTTATCTCATTCTTATGAGTATCAGTATTCTCACCTAGGTTGTTTGGTTCATCATCATCCGAATCTTCAGTCCTTGCTTCATCAATGAATTTCACATTAATTGGGTCCTTAATAGTTCAAGTAGCTTTGTTATATACTTGAAATGCTTTACTTCATAAGGAATACTCTAGGAAGATTCCTTCATCTACTCGTTCTTTGAATTTACCCAAATTCTATCCTAATGTCATGATATAACACTTAGAACCAAAGATATGAGAATATGAAGCTATTGCTTTTCTTCCCTTGTACATTTCGTATGATGTTTTCTTTGTTAAAGGTCTTAAATAGACCCTATTAATTATGTAACAAGAAGTAGAAACTACTTCAACCCAAAAGTATTATGCTATTCTACTTTCATTTAATAGAGTACTTGTCATTTCTTGCATAGATCTATTTTTACATTCCATAACTTCGTTTTGTTATAGAGTATACATGATAGGAATCAGAGCACCAGACCTTTAAGTCGAACCTGAGCTTGAGGGCTTGAGAGTATGGCCAAGCGAGTTCTCCTATGCCGACCTATACCTGATGAGTCCGAGCTGCTTCAATCTATGAGTTTGCTACCTTATCCGAGCTAAACCTTCTTGTGCTTATCAATGGTCTCTAACCACCGACCTAAGACACAATCGAACAATAGCTTGGCTCACTCAATCACTAGCTCGACTAACCTAAATATGAATTGATCTGAGCATGTCCAAGCCGAACTCAACTTAGAAGAACCCCTAGTCCTGCTCAACAACTCTACTTGGCAATCACCAATTTGACTGTACAGCTTGTCTGTTTCAGCTAGAAATCCACCCACCAACCGATAGCTATGTATCTAAACAATCATATAACAGAATCCCCTATACAAGATGGATGCTTTTCTTGATTTTCTATTTATGCCCTTTTCCATTTGTTGTACATTACTTATTTAGGACTTTACCCTTTTTAGTCATTTTCATTTATAGTTGTTGTCTTAATATTTTAGGTATATAACCCATTGAAAATGTAGTTGCAACATCTTACACATGAGATATTGAATATACTTCATTATTGTTCTTTTGTAAATGTAGTCGCAACATATCACATTTATCCACAAATTCATACACATGCATCTCCCATATCCCATAAGCATCCAAATTTATATATATAAGTTTAGGTGTATCTATTCTACAAGCATAATCAAGTAAAGAGTCATCGGGAATTTACTCACTCTGCCATGTGGGTCAGTCAAAGTAATCCAGAGGTAAGTCGTCTCTGTACACAGTATCCCTTGGTCATTGAAATAATTTTTATAAGGAATTGAAATAAACTTAAGAAATTAAGTAAATTTTCCTTAAGTTATACTCTTGACTAGTTTTCGAAATTTTTCCCGGTTTTTACCTAAAGTTCAATCGCGTATAACTTTCTCGTTTTAAATCCAATTTTTATGATCTTATAGTCAATCTTCATCGTTTTCGAGTGTACTTTAACGTGGTAAGGTTAGATTTTTGAAGTGAGGTATACAATTCTGTCCATGGGTCAGAACAGTAGCGTTCCTCATGTGTTGGAGTGTTTATGGGCCTTGTTTGGTAAATGGGCTTTTTAATAACTTAAGAAATTCTTTGGGCTTAATCTTAAGATTTTATCCTAAGCTTAAAATACTCCTTGAGATTAGATTTACAATTTTGATTTATATTCCTAAGGCTAACAACTACTTCTTGGGCCCTTTAGTGGGCTTAAGTTGTCAAATGGGCTTGTTTTGGTCCAAACTAAAATTAGTGACTTTGGTGGGCTTATGGGGCCCTTAGGTAGATTTCTTATAGGCTTCAAAACAACCTCTCTTGGTACTTTAAGGTGCTGGTCAGAATTTCATTGAAGGCTCAACTTAGAGTTCTAGGCTTATTTTGAGAGTTTTAGGCTTTGTATGCTTATCATACTTGCTTTGGTTAATCTTTTCACTTTGTTCATTCACTTTTATCATATTTTTAGGCTTCTTTCTCCCACATTCTAGATCTGTTCATGATGGTTCCAAGGGGTCCTTACTTGGTTTTTCAACTTGTTTCATCATTTCCTTAAGTTTAGGTGGTAGATTATGCACTTAGACTACTTATGTCCAAATCTTAACTTAAATTTTCTTCTACAAGATGATTCTTTAACTTATGTTCCACACAAAGAAATAGAAGATCTTATATTTAATACAACTCCCATATAATAGCTTATGTCATACAAAGTTGGTTTCTTCATAAAACTTCATGTGATAGATTTTTCCTTAATTTAAGTCTAGATTTGAGCATGTTTAACTTAATGGAAACAAAATCAACATCCAAATGACTATGGAACCCTCACGTCCAGCATGCTCATCCTCCATTAAAGTTCTTATTTCAAGATTTTCTTAGCAAAAAATCTTCCATTCAAAGCATTAAACAAATGTTTTTATAAAACACCAACTTTACATGCTCATGTTTCAACTTCATGTAAGGGTTTCATGATTTGTTTCTTAAAACGATTTTTGGTGTTATAATAACTTAAACCTTACTCATATCTTCAAGAAATCAAAGTCTCCTAACATAAATACTAATCCACATATCACAAGAAATATTTACTCGTCCTTAAACCAAAGTTTGGTGGTTGTGCACTAAGGTTCCACTTAAGCTCTTAACCTTACCTCCTCCTTTTTGCCACCTTTTGGAACCCATTGTGGAAGGTTCTAATGGTCTTAAAAGGTCTTAGATGGTGAAAGAAAATGACATAAGAACAAAAGAAAAAGTTGCCGTGAGCGAAGCTTCAAAAATGGAAGAAAAGTTGATTTTGTGGGGTAAGGTTGTTTCTCCTTTTTATGTTTGTTTCAAAGGAGAGAAAGAAGATGTGAAAGTGAAATTGAAAGTGAGAGAAATGATGGAGAGAGTGGCCAGTTGGAATTGGGAGAAAATGAGTGTTTAAATGTCTTGAAAGTATTGTCTTGTAGGTTACACAAAGTCAACAATTGCAGCTATTGATGATGTAAGCATTAAGGGGTGAACAGTGATATGTAAGAGGAAGTGATTGATGGTTGAATGACAAGAGCATGGCCCCCCTTTCTTCCTTGTTTAGATCTGCCATTTAAAGTCTTTTTAGGCCATGGAGTGGTCTTGTCTCATTTATTAAAGTTAAGCTTATGAAATCTTGTGAAAAATTGTCCATATGTAGTATAAGTAAAGAGGTGATAAGGAGATTGTCTTATCACTAGATTTTGATAAGTTATCAATTGATAAATGATTCCAACTCTCAATTGATAAGTTATCTAAGGTGATTAGTTAGTCTACTTATTTATGTGTAAGGCTTATACATGAAGATAAGGGCATAGCCTTATAGGAAATTGTTTTTAGGTTTTCATCTCACATTGTTTTGTAATTTATGATTTGATTTTTATAAAATTGTGAAAATTTCTAAAGTTGAATGAAATTATTCAAATTAAATTATCGATTAATTATTTAGGGTTAAAATTCCTTAATGGTTTTAAGGTTTAGGGTTTTAAGTAACTTTAGAGCTTGCAGTTTTTCAAGCTCGGGTTTTATCGACAATTGGCTTTTGAATTGTAAAAATTTAATTCGTTTCTAAATATAAACTTAAGTTTTTGGTTTAGTTGATCTTTGGAAACGTTCGGAAAGTACTCTTAATCAAGTCTTGGGCCCACTAAAAGTAAGGTTTACAGATGTCCTAAAGGTTGAAGTTGAAAGTACTAATGAGGAGCTTCGGAAGGCAGTTGCTCTTAAGAAAGATACTACCCAGGAGGATGAGTTTGTTGAAGAGGATGTGTTTGCTGAAGATCTAGACAAACTAACTTTATTTGTTTGACGTATGATGAGTATAGAACCCTCTACCAAGGGGGAGTAGATAGAGAATATATTCCACATCACATGTAAGGTAAATGAGCAAGTGCGTGTACTCATAGTAGATAGTAGAAGTTGCAAAAATGTGGCGTCTCTTGATCTAGTCAAGAAGCTCAAATTGCCGACCATATCACATTTAAGTCTTTATAAATTGCATTAGTTGAACGAAAAGGGAGCACTAAATGTCATTCAACAAGTGTTGTTGTCGATCTCCATTGAAAACTATTCTAATGAAAGCCTTTGTGATGTGCTACCCATGTGTTACTAGGTTGACCTTGACTTTTTGATTAGAGGGTTATACACGATAGGTTTAAGAACATATATGCGTTTGAGAATGATGGGAGGAAAATTACCCTAAACCTCATGAGCCCAAGTAAAGTGAGTAAATTACAAGTTAAATTGGCTTAAGGATCGAAGAAGACTTTAGTATCGAGTAGAGTCGAACTTTGAGCAGTCATCAAATTTAACCTACCGATTTTCCTATTGGTTAAGAGGCTACTGGAATTGAAGGAGCAAGTAAAGCTACTAGAGGAGGTCAAGAAGTTGCTCGATGAATATTCCAACTTGTTTCTTAAGTAATTGCTTGAGGGATTATCCCCATTTCTAGGTATTGAGCACTATATTGACTTAGTACCTAGTATTGCACTATCAAACAAGCTTGCTTATAGAATGAATCCTAAGCAAGCTATAGAGCTCCATAAGCAAGTCAATGAGCTATTAGAGAAGGGATATGTAAGAGAGAGTCTTAGCCCTTATGCTATGCTTGCATTGCTTGTGCCAAAGAAAGATGGTACTTAGCGTATGTGTATGGATGGTAGGGCTATCAACAAGATTACAATTAAGTATAGATACCTCATTGTGAGCCTAGATGATATGTTAGACTAATTGAGTGGTGTGAGAGTGTTCAATAAAGATCGACCTAAAGTCAAGGTACCACCAAATTCGAATGAGGCAAGGAGATGAATGGAAAATAGCTTTTAAGACCCGACATGGCTTATATGAATAGATGGTCATGCCATTTAGGTTATCAAACGCCTTGAGTATTTTTATGAGATTGATGAACCATGTTTTGAGAGACTTGATCAAGAAGTTTGTTGTTGTCTATTTCAACGAAATCCTTGTCTATAGTACCGATCTTAAAAGTCATATTTACCATCTCCAAGCTATTTTCGATGTCTTCCAAGTAGAGAAATTGTTTGGAAATATGAAGAAGTGCTATTTCTATTAAGAAGAGGTGATCTTCCTAGGCTACATGGTTAGTGAAGGAGGATTAAGAGCTAATGAAAAAAATGTTCAAGCCATTGTTGAGTGGTTGACCCAACTTCATGTGTAGAGGTGAGGAGTTTCCATAGATTGACATCATTCTACCGACTCTTTATCCAAGGATTAAGCACTATAGTAGCACCTCTGACTGAGCTAACAAAGAAGAATGTAGAGTTCAAGTAAGGAGAAAAAGAAGAGAGGAGTTTCGTTAAGGTGAAAGCGAGGTTGACCTCCACCCCTGTCTTGGCCCTACTAGACTTTAACAAAGTGTTTGAGCTTGAATGTGATGCGTCAAGTGTCAGTATTGGAGCTATGCTAATGCGAGAAGGCCGACCTATCCCTTATCATAGTGAGAAGCTCAGAGGAGTACAACTAAGCTATTTTGTGTATAACAAAGAACTTTTGGCCCTAATATGAGCTCTTTGCTTATAGCAACATTATCTTTTGCTAAAGGAATTTCTCATATACATGGATCGTGAGTTTTTAAGGTACCTATAGAGCTAATCAAAACTTTCTAAATGCTAAGCACGATGGATTAAATTTCTGAAAGGATTTAATTTCATCATCAAATATAAGTAAGGCAAGAATAACATAGTTACTGATGTTTTGTTAAGAAGACATGTTCTTTTTACTAAATTGTAAACTAAACTTTTATGGTTTATAAGCATTCAAGAACAGTATCAACATGATTCTCACTATGGTCTGATATATAAACGTTGGGAAGAGGGGAGAATAGTGGATGAATACCATGTAGAAGATGGTTATCTATTCCAATGTAGTAAATCGTGTGTGCCAACCTATTCAGTTAAGGAGCTCCTGGTGAGAGAAGCCATAGTAGAGGATTCTTTAGGCATTTTGGAGAATGAAGGATGTATGAGCTATTGAATGAAAGGTTCTTCTAGCCTAAAATGAAACATGATATGCATTATATGATTGAGGGATGTGCCACTTATAAGAAAGCAAAATGCCAGGCTGAATAAGGAAAGGCTATGCTTCTAACTGTTCAGACCACACCAGTAACTAACCTGAGTATGGACTTTATCCTTAGATTACCCTAAACTGCTCGAGGCAAAGGCTTTGTAATGGTTAACATAGATAGGTTTAGCAAAATGGCATATTTTATTCCTTACACCAAAACTAACAATTCTTTGGCTATTGTTTCTTTATTTTTATAAGAAATAGTTCGCTTACATAGAGTACCAATGAGTGTTGTATCAAATAGAGACTCAAAATTCTTGAGCCATTTCTAAGCAACTCTTTAGCGTCAAATGGGAACCAAACTACTATTCAACACCTCTTGCCATCCCTAAATCGACGGCCAGATGGAGGTTGTCAACCGTACCTTAGGACCACTGCTTTGAGCTATATTAGGAAAGAACTTAGTCTACTTGGACATCTGCCTACCTATAGTAGAGTTTGCTTATAATTGAACCATACATGCCACTACTGGACATACCCCATTTGAAGTCATCTACAATTTCAACCTCGAGCTACCCTTTGATCACGATCCAATGCCTAAAACTAACCAAAAAGATCTAGAAGTAAGAACTAAAGCTCAATCCCTTCAACAGATCTACCAACAAGTCACCTAACACATCGACTAAGCTACTAAGAAGCTAAAAGAGAAAGGGAAAGGGAGAGAGACCAAGCAGTTTCAACCCAGAGATTAAGTCTAGCTACACTTGAGCAAAGAGAGATTCCCTAATAAGAGGAAGAACAAGCTACTTACCAAAACGATAGTATAGCCCTTTACATTTTGAACCTATCTAGCAAACTTCTTACAGGTGTCACTTTTGTTTCGCAATAATAGAACCTAAGAATATCGAGAATAATCATCAACAATTACCATACCATATTTGTTGCCTCCTAAGCTTAATGTTCAAGTGGGTCTAAATAGATCTATATGAAGTAGTTCTAAGGGTCTTTAGTTTGAAATTACTCTTTTAGATTTATGAGCTATAGATGTTAAATTGTTCTTAAAATAGGTTGTACAATGAACATCTTCTTTTATGCTTATCTTAGGCAATCGATCGACTAGATTATTTTTAGATAAGTTTTCTAATTGATTGAAACGCATACATCCTAATTTCTTATACTAGAGAAATATGTTATTTGAAACATTAAAGGAACATTTTTTAACTTGTACTTTAGTTGGTTCAACTAAGTATATATTCTTTTTCCTAAATCCTACAAATAATTTGATGCCATTTTTATCAAAGGCTTCTACTTTGTTTTGATCAAATGTCATTTTATACCCTTTGTCTCATAATTGACTTATGCTTAAAAGATTGCGTTTAAGCCCTTTTACTAGAGAGAAATTTTCAATAGAATGAGGAGGAATTCCAATATTAATAGTAGAAAATATTTTTCCTTTACTATCATCACCAAACTTAACATATCTTCTTTTCTTCCATTCGATATTTGTGAAAAGCAAGGCATCTCCTGACATGTGATGTGAGCACCCGTTATCTAGGTACTACATTCCTTTAAGCTTAGTTTCGTGTTCCCGTGATCACACAAAAATAGATTAATTTCTTTTGGGAACCCAAATTAGCTTGGGTCTACCGAAATCTAAGCTCATTGTTTTTAATGTTTTTGCTTGTTTATTGATAAGCTTGTGATTTTTGAAATAACAATATTTTTCAATGTGTCCTAATTTGTTACAAAAGAAACATCCATATGACTTGTTACACCTGTTTATTACCTATACCCTTTGATTTGGGTATCTTCTATCATATCTTCTGAAGGAACCTCTGATATGTCCTTTAACTAGATTGTTTCGGATAGGATGATTCTTTTGCTAAATTCTTTTTACGGTTTTGAAATTGTTTATTGAGTTGTTTACTACTTCCTTTCCTTTAACAAAGGCTGTTGTTTTATTTGATTATGAAGATTCCCCATTTTCAAATCCTAAGCTTATCTTGGTTTTATCCATTCGTTGTGAGGCAATTAGCATTTGCAATTTTTTGTTACTTTCACAGAACTTATTAATTGTCAAATCAATTGAGTTAGATAAATCATCTAATCTTAATCTCAAGTTACTTATTTCTTCTCTTAGTTCATTGTTTTCCTTTTCTAAATTGTCTTGTCCAATACATAGGTTTTCATTATCAATTTCCAAGGCTTCCTTGTCAATTTTTAACATGTCAATTTCTTCTTTCAATTGTTCATTTGTATGAATTAATCGATCTATTTCTTCTTTTAAGTCTTCTATTTCTCTATTAGTCTTGGTTTGTTTTGTTCCTACCTTTTCTAATGCCTTTAATAGTTTTATGATCTGTTTACATACACTTTCAAGCATATTATCTTTGGAATCAACAATTACCTTACACAATGCCATTAAGCACAAACTGGCTTCTTCTTCATCATCTAATTTGTCTTTTGATTCATTCTTTGATTCGTCTTTTGATTCATTCCGTGATTCATCTAGGTCACTCTAAGTGGTTACTGGTGACTTTTGCTTCTTCTTATATTTCTCCAACTTCTTAATCAAAACAGGGCATTCATATTTGATATGTTAGGGCATTTATATTTGACATGTTTGACCTTTCTACATTTGTAGCATGTGACTTCTTTCTTTTCTCTTTTATCTTTCTTTGTAGCTTTTACTTGCATCATTCTTATTAGAATATGTGTGCTTAGAGAATCTCTTCTTACCTTATCTCTTGATCATCTTGTTTAATTTCTTGCAATAAGTGTAGCATCATCTTCACCATCACTTTCTCTTTCTAAGTCTGAATCAATGTTAAGTTTTTGGGCTTTGAAAGCTATCCCCTTTTTCTTTGTATCTTCTAATACAACTTCTGTTTTAAGAAAATTAACTTCATAAGCCATTAGTTTGCTTCTTAGTTGACTGAGCGTCAATTTCTTCATAGCATAAGCCTCCTTTATTGCATTTTTTTTTTTTTTTTGCATTCCAAGCTTTGGGAAGTACTCTTGACATCTTTCATAATAGGTCTATATCATCTATCTTCTTACTAAGGGATGAAAGTTCATTAGTGATGATAATGAATCTACTAAATGATTCCTTGATTTCTTCTCCAGGCAAAATATGAAATGTCTCATATTGGTGCACGAGTAAGTTAATCCTAGTTTCCTTAATGGTGTCAGTACCTTCATAAGTTTGTGCTATGTATGCCATATTTCTTTAGCTAAGCTACACGAAGAAATTAAATAAAATTTAGATTGAGCAATAATGGAAAAAAGAAGATTCTTAGCCTTAGAATTCAATTCTACTTTAGTAATATCACTCTCGAATGTGAGAGTTTCGAGAACTTTTGCATCTCCTTTTTTTATGATCCTCAGCTTGATAATCAAATGTCTCAATATACGTTTCTATCTCGAATTTCCAATAAGAGAAATTAGTACCATAAAAAAAGGTTGCTTATGGTAGAATTGCCATTTCCACTACTTTCAACTATGATCTTTGAACTCTAACGATATTAGAGTTAGGCTCTAATACCAAGTGTAGGTCAATTAGTTAGTTTTTTAAATTTTAAGAAAAGAAAATTTTAGAAAAATAACCCCTTAATTCCTTAAATGTTTAGCTTGAAAGTATGTGGAGTAAAAATGTTATTAATAAAATGCACAAAAATAAAAGAGTAAGGATAGAAGATCAAGCAAACGAATTATAATACTTCAACTTTATGCTTACTACACTCTTCTAACTTTACTGCCAGCAACTTGGCTTACCTTACCGGAGTCATTCCACTATCCACTTTTTCACAAAACACAACTTTAAGAGATTTACAACCACAAGATCCTCTGCTCTGACTCACTTAGCCTCACCCTAGGCTAATCACTAAGAATTACAAAGGTTACATAAGTCTCTCTCAAATACATACACTAAGCTCTCAAAGAAATACAATGAAATAATGAACAAAATAATACAATGACCTCCTCAACAAATAAGAACAAAATAAAGATTTGTAAATGAGCTTCTGATCAATCTTTTGATCTTGTTATATATGAAGGATTTCAAAAAATTCACTGCAACACTTCTAATTGTTTTTTTGTAATGCACCCTATCTTTATGAAACTTCATATACTGTTGCTTGCAACAATTAAGTACTTGAAATATGGAAGGTTCATAAAAAACATTCTTCGCCTCTTTATTCTTGTCTTTTGAAGGCAAGTAATAATCTTACTTGATTTTTCTTCTTCTTCTATTTTTGTTTCAAAGAACCTTCCCATAAGGTCGCATGTTGTGAGTTAGATACTTGATGAAATGATATCTTTTCCTTTTTAAGAGCTTTGACCATGCTATAAGGAAGTTGATCTTTTCCTTATTTTAATCTTCATAAAAGGAATAATTTTTGTGATAAATATTCTAGAATAAATTGATTACTATCCTTATTATTTCTCAATTAGATATGTGTCTAAAGTTTTTATCAATCTTAATAAAATCTAAAAAATCCAATGAAAACAAGGTTTATAAATAATCGACTTGAATGGATTTTATGTGGAACGTATTGAATATTTTTCCTAAATATTTTCAATAAATAGAGCTGAGTCTTCTTATCATCTTGAAAATTTCTTGACTTAATCTTGATCTAGTTCATAAGATAATTTAATTTAATTTAATATATACTCTTTGTAGATACTCAATTTTTGCCCCTCTTTTATTTCTCAAATTAGGTTATAGGTTCTAAATTGGGAAAATTTTAAAAAATAGAAAATTAAAAAAAGTCCCAAAAAAATAATAAATAAAAAATAAGAGAAAATAGGAATTTTAGAAAAATATTAAAAAATAAGAAAATGGGAAAAAGCATAAAAAATAAGAAATTTAAAAATAAAATAATAATAATAATAATACAAAGAATGAGAAATTTTGAAAAGTCACAAAAAATTGGAAAAAATAAAAGATTTTAGAAAATAACGTTTATTTAGAATAAATTCTTAATTTTAATCTAGGTTTAAGAGTTAAACCGTTAAATTTAGGTTTAGATTTAAATCTAGCTTAAGCTAAACAAATCTTAATTGTAAATATGAATAAGGCACATGTCAACAGTCTGACGGTTAAGCATATGGGTATAACATTAATATTAAGCATAAGATCTTAGGTTCGAAACTTCGCAAAGGCAGGGAGGCTGCCCACTTTAGCACGATTTTTGGACTCTTTTTTGTTGCAATTTTGCCAAATCAATGACGAAATTGCAAACTAGACATAGCCTATTATGAATCGGTACAGAAAACGCATCCAAGTTCGATCAATTACGCATTCAAATCAAGCTTCAATTACGCATTCTCTCTGGCTCATTCTTTCTCTCTTCGCATCTTTTTTTTCCGAGCCCTCCACCACAACTCAACACTATAGCCGTGACCTCCACTCCATGACGAAATTGCAAACTAGACATAGCCTATTATGAATCGGTACAAAAAACACATCCAAGTTCAATCAATTACGCATTCAAATTAAGCTTTAATTATGCATTCTCTCTAGCTCATTCTCTCTCTCTTCGCATCTTTTTTTTCCGAGCCCTCCACCACAACTCAACACCACGGCTGTGACCTCCACTCCATTAGCTCCCAAACACGACCTCCCTTGACCTCCACTGTGCCCCCTAGCAACGCCACCGAATCACCACCATCGACCGCCACCTCCAACAATCGCCAAACGATCAACCCAGGTCATGGCACTTGGCCTACCCCCTTAAGTAAAATCCCAAACAGACAAATCTTCCCTCACCACCGAGGGATATTATCCTGGGCTATTTTGAGATTCAAAGCACTCAAAGCTTGTGCTAGAGGGGAAGAGCTTAGGGGGAGGGTTTGAGGTTGCTGACACGACAAAACAATTGGGGTTGATTGGTTCGATGGGTGAAGAGGAGGTGGTGTTTAGGTCAAAAGGTCTACAGTATGTGTTCGAAGAGGCTTCACACGTGTTTGGCACTTTAGTTACAAGTAAGGGAGATGAAAGTTCAGGGTCAACCGATGCAGGAATTGGGGTTGCAAGATTTTCCATGTTTGGGGCTAACAGGCTCTTCGACGATGGGTTGGGTCGGGTAAGGAATTAAATGGGTGGGCTTCCAAAGGGTGACAAAGCAGGTTAACACATGGGCTAAGGGGTCGAAAAGCAATTTGGATTTAATTCTTTGGTGTAGCATTTCATTCAACTGGTAAAGATAAGTGTCAACTGCGAAGGAGGTCTTATTCTTAGACAGTTCCTATGCTATAACATTAAGGATTCCTTTCTTGTTCAGCCTTTTCAGCGATATGATCTTCCCTACAATATATAATTCTCCTTCCGCACATTTTGTCTCCAGAGTGATGATTTCGGGTTCATCATTGCAATCCTCTTTTTGCATTAGCGTCCCCTGAGATGATGAAGCCATCCTAAGGATTATAGAGAAGGAAACGTTAAACATAGAGATTAAACAGAAAGATGAAACGCCAAAATATGACATGCAAAAAGGAATTGAAAGATAACGTAGATTTGTAGGATTAAAGGAAGAAAATAGATAGAAAAGAGAAGAATTAGATTTTATTACTATCCTATGAAAATGAAACGAATAAACTAAAGATTTTGAAAACCTCAAAATAGATTAATCCATTAAAGGCAGTAGATTCCCGTAATGGGTAGAAAACTCTCACCAAGGAGAGACACCAAACATATGACTTTAGTAGGAGGCTAGTACATTGTATTGTAGATCGTTGATTGACAAGTGCAGGGGCGGGATCGAAGGAGGATAGGGCCCCAACCCCGTGCTCAGGAAATGTTACATTTTATAACTTGGAAAAAATATATATTCTAAATATATATTTCAAAGAGCAATATATGATGTAGAATGAAGTATAATCTAGTTGTTAGGTGTTTATTTAATAAATATGAGATTTTGGGTTTAAACCCTACATTTGTTATTTATGCTTTTTAAAATGTATTTATTATTTAAATGGTATTTATCTTTTTCCATATATTAAACTTCTTTTTCACAAAAGCTAATAACATTAAATTCATTAATTACAAATCATATTTAACTAAATAAATTTCTCTTAAATTGCTATTTTTTTATAATTTATGCCATAAAAAATAATTATAATATTCATATTACAAGTATTCCAATAACATTAAATTCATTAATTACAAATCATATCTAACAAAACAAATTCTCTTAAATTACTATTTTTTATAAGTAATACCATAAAAAATAATTACATTATCCATATTACAAATATGCCGGTTTTATCATATAAAGTATTAACAACAATATTGATTATATGAATTGATTTAGTAAATTTTTTTTACAATTAATTTTACAAAAATGAATGTGGATTATTGAATAATTGATTACCTAATAATTTATATTAAAAAAAAATATTCCATTTTTTTTAGCATTGCTAATGTCACAATAATACAAAGTTTCTATAAAAAGAAATAGTGCAATAGTTATATCCATGTCGAGTTGCTTTTTCTACTTCTCTTGTAATTTTTTATTCAATTAATTTTTCAAACCTATTTTTATTAAAAACAAAACTCACACAAATTTTATATATTAATGTAATTTTTTATAAATTAATGGTTAATTTTCATTTAACATATATACATAATAAAAAGGTAAAAAGTTGGTTATTTTAACTTTTTATAAAGTATATTGATTACTCTTAATTTTTTTAAATAAATTTTTCCATCTTATTAAGTTTTAGAAATTATTGAAAGTCAAATCATTAAAAAGACTTTTTTACATATATAAGATGTAATATAATTATAATAATAAACAAATATTTTCCTACCAACGATTTTAATACTGATTCAATTATAGTAAGTTTACCCCACCTGATTATATGATCCTAGATTAGTTCCTAGACAAGGATGTTAAAATTATAAAAACCAAACAACTCTACTTCCTTTAAATTATATATACATGTATATATATATATACATACGTATATGTAAATAGATGTATAGATATCTGGTACTGTTTTATGCACGAAATGCTGGCGTTTGCTATTGTTGCCGTCATATAGTTAATTACACACTATACAGCTAATTAGACACACCGTTTTTAAACCGAGGGCCTCTTATACTATTGATATTAAGTGATGTCCCAAATCCAATATTGAATAATGGATAAAGAAAAATGTGTGTGAGAGAGAGAGAGAGAGAGAGAGACGCGTGAAAACTGAAGCGGTGCGGTGGATTCCGGTTTCTCCCGTGACTGGCGCGTGGGCCTCATCTCTCCCTTGGAAGCATCCAGGGGAAGCCCAACCTTCATTTTCCAATAGCTAGAGCCAGCCCAACATCAACTTTAGGACTTCCCCACTTCATATTAAGTCTTATTTATTTTTCAGTAATACTCTATTTTATTTTTCATAATACTTGTATAAAAGTAGTAAAATTTACTACCTATCAACTTTTCTACAACCTTTTAATAATAGTGTAATTTTTTTTATTATTACTAAAAAATCATTGTGTTTTTTTGAAATTTAAAATTAAGTCACCTTTATAACTTGTTTCATGTAAATACCTATCCATCTCATTTACTCTCTCTCCCCTATTCATTGTTAACACCTTGGATCGAGATATCCTAGCCAACCTCTCCTTATAATGGAATACTGTTGTTTCCTTTATTATATATATATATATATATATGCAAGTTCGTTTAGCAGAAAATTTTGTTGGAAAACTTCATCATTTTATAAATATAATTAAATAAAGAAATTCTTGATCAAAATCAACAGAAAATAAAAAAAATATGGACAAATTCAAGGAATCCATATACCTATTGAAGATAAATGAATTCACCAAACCCTCACATGCCTAAACGCGTTAAACTCTATATATATATAATCCAACATTTCAAGTATTTATTTTTAAATTAAGAATTTCTCTCCATAAAAACAAAATGCTGTAATGTATAGAATAATCATATTTCAAAACGACATCAGTACATACTCTCTTATTATTCCGAATAGTAAGATTGTTTACATATGTAAGATAGTTCTTAGGCTATGTTCAGTCGATTTTCCATAATTTTATCTCATAAAAATTCAATTTCTTATGGCTTTAAGGAAATTTGGTAAGATTTTTTTTTTTTTTTTTTTTTGTAAATACGAATTTTACTTTTTGTTTTATATTTTTAAATTTTAAGATTCTATGGAAGGATGAATCTAAGTTTCCATAGTAGAGAAAACATGCTTATATTCTTTTTCTATATACGTGGAATCTTAGCTAGGCTCTTAAGAAAATAACAATGAGGATTATAACTTTTATAAATAAAGATTTTATCGAAACTGATGTATCACATAGAGTCTCAACTAATAAACATATATAGATAAAACTATGAAATGATGAAAGTATTTATAGCCATATGTTATAACTTTCTTAATATGAAGGTTTATATATCAAATTTTTATTTACTTTTCTCTATCATTAAGTTTTATACATAGTGTCAATTTTTCTCCATGGGTTTCATTTTTGCCAAACTTTGGTATGAGTATCAGGTTGTAAATGAAAATATATAACGTAAGAATGATTTCAAAGGGTTGAATTTCTGGGATTGTATGAGTGTAACGTGTGTCGTTTTGGGTTGGGCATTCTTGTATGGGTTTTGCAATTTGCCGGATACATAAGACACATTTGGAATTTGTGACAGCCTATACTTTGTCCCTATCTTACATCCTAGTTGTTTGGATGCCCTAGGCTCCATGAAAATTAAATTGAGGATTTCTTGTCTTATGCTGACCTTTTGGGATTGATTATTCATACATGAAAACGTTGATTGGTCATGCTCGGGGGCACTTCATGCGGGAACCAAAAAAACGACAAGAATGAAATGATACATTTTTCAAAATTTATAATCCTTTCTCATTTTGAATTATGAAATTCAAATTCCATATGCTTTCTTGATAAAGACGGACCATGTTCGTTTCAAACAAAGGAAGAGTTTCATATATTCAAAAATTTAAATACATCCAAGAGTTCATGAAAAAAAAAAAAAAAGGCACTACATCTCTAATATTCTTGTTAGCTAGTATATTTGATAATTTCTCTTCATCAAATGTGTTGATAGGGCTTTTTAGATACAAACTCCTTAAGCCCATCCCGATTTAATAAGTCTTACAACCTGTAACAAGCCGCTCTCGGCCCCAAGCCCCTAATATGGCCTATCAAGTTTGGGAACCCTTTAACGGCTAGAAGATGTTAGATAAGGCTGAAAAATTAAGTTAAATAACTAACTTCTATATTTGTAGACCACGTTGGATATCACAACCCCACCCTCTAACACTTACAGATGTAACTTTACCTATTAACTCTTTTCTAACTGTCAATTTTACTCCTCTATAAATATTAGATCATCTATGAATATTAGATCGGCACTTGATGGTAAATGACTTTGCACACTTGAACCTATATATTGCTCTCATACTCTCCAAATACTTGACTAATTTAAGTATCGGAATTATCATGCCGAACAACTCTTGAGCACTCCCTCACTATGCTCTTTTTTACAGGCTTGTTCATTTGCATGAAACCTAATCTCTCTCAAATCCATCTTGATAAATGCTTTGGAATGACATTTCATTAAAAAAAAAAAAAAGGGAGGGCATTACATCCCTAATATTCATCTTAGCTAGCTTCATCAAATGGATGGTAAATTTTCAATATCTACGTCTTCATCTATCTCTTAGGAATAAAAGAATTTAAAGAAAAAGAAAGAAACATATACAATCTTAAGGAAGAGACGAGAAAAATCACAAACATATCATAGCATCAATTACATCTCATTCAAAATTTCTCTTTTAGTATATTTAATAGAATCCTACGAAACCATATTGCTATTGTTTAATGAGATTTTGGCAATGTTGCAAAAAAAATTGCAATTCTCAGCCTAGGATTGGAATTATCTATTTCTCTTTTAAACTTTGGCATCGTTACATCACCATCAAGTTTTTATTAAAACTAATAACATATGGATTTTACATTCAAAATTTCTCTTTTAGTATATATAATAGAATCCTACGAAAACATATTGCTATTATTTAATGAAATTTTGGCAATGTTGCAACGGTTAAGATATTAAAAAAAAAAAAATCTTGCAATTCTGAGCCTAGGATTGGAATTATTTATTTCTCTTTTAAACTTTGCCATCGTTACATCATCATCAAATTTTTATTAAAAATAATAACATAAGGATTTTATAATAAAGAATCCTATTTTATGTGCATAACTAAATAAGTACAGCGGAAATGTTGCCTCTCAAAGAAAACCTTGGTGTGAGGTAGACAGAATGGAGGTGATAATCAAATGCAGGTGGACAGAATGGATCTGGAGCCCCATAGGGGAATTCAAAATAATTCTCCTACGAGATTATACTTTAGGGATACGATCATCTTGAACATATCAGGGGTATACGAAAGATTATGCTTTCTTGAATGACGTGATAAGGATATTATGGATCAGGACTTGAGTGTAACTAAGACCGAGGAACAAATCCTGAATGATTCAGCGGAAGATGGAGTATGCTACGTTACCTTCTCCAAGGCGGAGATGGATATGATGAGGGCAAAATACATTGATAGCCAAAGTGATGGGTCCAAACCTTGGCTATAAGGTTATGCTTGATAGGTTGAAAGAAGCTCGGAAGTTTTTGGTTTCTTTCAAGGTCATTTACGTGGAGTCAGGGTTTCATTTGATCTCTTTAGATAATGCAAATGACTTCCATTAGATTATCAAAAATGGTCCTTGGTTTATTAACAGTTATTATCTCGCGTTGAAGAGATGGGAGCCCGATTTCCATCTGGAGTTCTTGAGATTTGAGTCTATAGCCATATAGGTGCGTATTACTGGATTGCTGGTGGGATATTTTCCCCCCTTACCATAAGGAGAGTAGGGGAAAAAATAGGCATAGTTTTGCGTTACAATTTGTATACTATGGGATTGGAAAGAAGGTGTTTTGCTCGAATTTGTGTGCAAGTGAATATGGACGTGCCTCTCAAACATACTATTGTTATTAATAAGGTGCCCTACAAAATTCAATATGAAGGCTTACCAAATTTATGTGAGATCTGTGAAAGAATAAACCACAATAAATGGTCCTGCCCAGTTCCCAACGGGACCAAGGAGACAACGTCAATAAAGTAAGGTTTAAATGCTGGAGAGCCAGCATGATCTTAAAGACAAAACTGATGGGAAGAAGAGTGAAGATATGGCAGCGAGTCTTAATGATTCAAGGGAGGAAATGCAAAAGGCTACAATATGCATGAAATGAGGGAACCTCTTAAACACATTGATGGCAATATTCAACAAGATATTAATGACAGGGGAAAATGCATATAAACCCTCCCTTAAACTTTGATTCAGGTGCATATTTTTCCTCTAAACATTTAAAGTTTGGTTTTTAATTCTCTAAATTTTCATAAATCGGCACATAACTCTTGTAACTCCTTTAGATTTTGATTTCAGTATATAAATACTATGTAAACTTTAATTTTAGTATGTAAATATCTTTTAATTTAGAGGGTATTTACACATTAAAATTAAAGTTTAAAAGATTATTTTTAACTTAAGTAATTATTTATTAATTTATGAAAGTTTAGAAATAAAAAATTACAATTTAAAAATTTGAAGGATAATTCACATTTGAGCTAAAGTTTAGGAGGGTTCATGCAATATGGCGAATGGATTAAAGTCAAAAGTAAAAGAGACATGCAGCGGAAGAATAAAAAGAGTAATGCTTTGCATGGTTTCGCAAAACAAAAAGACACTACTTATCGTGAAGTGACGCAATAAAAAAAGGAGACTAAGGCTGATCTCAGCATTTCTAATCCTTCATATTCTTTTGCAGATACTACTTTTGAATCGATACAGGAAGTAAAGGGGTTTAATGATTCGAGAAAAAAGCGAGAAGACACCATCTCTTCTATAAATAGCAAAGCAAAGGAGAATAACCAACTTTTCTCCAAAGAGCCTTACCCCAACGTTAATAAGGGAAATCGAAAGAACCTTACTTCTCTTAAGAAGATAACAAGGCAAAATGGTGCAGCTTATGGAAGTTGAAATTTTTATCCAACTCATTCATCCTCTTTCTCAGTTACCACTAGAGTAGCCCGACCAACCGATTTAGGAGATGTAAATGGATTTTTTTTCTACGTGAGTCCTAGCCAAAGTGACAAGCATTATAATGACAGGCTTCAATTGGAGAAAGGAAAGGATGCCGGAGAAATCTTTAGTCTCTCGTGCCCTTACGACCAGGCTCATCATAAGGATGGTATAATATATCTAACAATGATGGAAGCACTACTAAGAGTGAAGATGCCAATGTGGCACCTGGACACCACAAGAGTATTAATTCTGAGATAGTTGGAGTGAAACTTCAGGATTGTAGTGGACAACGTCATGATGGGGGAGGCTTTTCTAGCAGATATCCAGAGAGTCCCATATACTATTTCTTTGATAGAAGATTAGGAAGAGAGGATCTTTCTAACTGCATTGGAGATGCAATTTGTGTTGATTTGTGCTATCATTCAGTCCCTTGACTAGACAGTATCAATTGAGCGGGTCTAGCGAGCGTTTAATGCTGACATCTATTATCGTATTACTTCTTCCATGATGAATGCTGAGATGTCCGATGCCCTATCTTCCACCATGAGACTAAGACCTTTTGAGGTTTTAGCATGGAATGCTAGAGGTGCAAACTTTAATAGGAGTAAACGCACCATTAAAAACTTAGTGACTCGGTACAAGCCGCAGCCCATCATTCTGATTGAGACAATGATGGGGGCTGCGGTTGCAGATGCCTTAAAGGCTTATTTGTAATTTGGCCGTATGATATGTTTGGAGGAGAAGGGCTTAGTAGGGGTATCATCATTCTTTAGAACGCCGAATACATAGTTGTTCGTGAGAGGCACATTTCCCGATAGCAAATTCTTATGGATATTCAGGTATGTGATTGTCCTCTTTCTTGGTATCTTTCTGCAGTTTATGCTAGTCTTAGGTTGCAGGATTGTGTTTGTTTTTGGGAAGAGCTTGAATCTTTATTAGAAAGCATTGATGGAGCTTACACAATGATTGACGATTTTAATGAGGTCATTTCAAGCTACGAAAAGTGGGGTCATATTAGTATTTGTCAAAGTTGAGCAAATAGATATCAGCATTACATGAACATTTGTGGCATGGTGGACCTAAGATTTAGTGGGCCTAAGTGTACTTGGTCCAAAAGGTCCAAAAATCTGAGGGATCTAGTCTAGACACGCTTGGACAGGGTTTGGTGTAACTATAATTGGAGGAGAATGTTCCTTGAAACTAAACTCACACACCTAGTTTCTTCAATTTCTGATCATTTGCTTATCCTGTTGATACATATCCTAAAGTATAAGCTGGGCCTAAAGAGTTACGACCATTATGTTTCTAGCAAATGTGGGTGAACCATCCAGATTTCTTCCCTTTTGCTGCTAGCCAGTGGAACAGGCCAAAATTCCAGTTTCCTAATGATCTTAAGTTGTTCACATCTAATCTTATAAAATGGAACAAGGAAGTTTTCGGGATTGTGTATATTAAGAAGACGAACATTTTAACAAACATGGAGAAAGTCTGAAACATGTTAAATAATTCATCACAAGAGTTGCTCACTAGAGAGCAAGCCCTCTTAGATGAGCTAAAATGGGTGTTAAGCCAAGAGGAAAAACTATGGGCTACTGATGCATGGTCAACCTGGATATTAGAGGGGTAATGTAACGCTATGTTCTTCCATGCTAGCGTCATGGCAAGGCACTTTAAATCAAAAGTGATTGGTTTGTTTAACACAATTTGTAACTAGTATACATATCCTTAACATGTTTATCACCTCTTTAATCATTACTTCTAAGATCTATATATTTCAAAGAGGACTTTTAGTAATTTACACAACTTATCAAGGAATGGAGCCAGAGGACACTAACATCTAATGAGAAAATTTCTCTAGATGGAAATTGGTCAAATTTGGAAATCAAAAAAGGCCTTTAGTGTATAGGGAATGATAAAGTATCAGGTATAGATGGGTACCGGGAAGAGTTTTTTAAGCCCTATTGGGATTTAGTAGAATCTAAGGTTTACTTGATTGTATATTCAATTTTATCAGCTAGCTCTATTCCTTATGAGCTAAGCTAAACTCTTATTATTTTAATTCCCAAGATGTTAGGCGCTAACGAAGTTAATGAGTTTAGCCCAATCAACTTATGCACCACAATTTATAAGATAATTTCTAAACTTCTAATGAATTGGTTAAGGCCCTTCCTTGATGAGCTTATAAGCCCAGAGCAATCAAGTTTCATTCCAGGATGCTTTTGCAAAGATAATATAATTTTCTTTCAAGAAATTTTACATATGTTGAATAAAAAGAATATGAACAAGCAATAGATGGTTATGAAGTTTCATTTAGAGAAAGCATACGATAGGCTAGAGTGGGATTTCGTACAAAGTATTCTTATTAGCTTGAATTTTCCAGATAGCTAGGTGAAGTTGATTGGCTCTTGTATAGGATCAGACAATTATCATTTGGTTCTTAATGCAACAATGTTGGATGAACTCCTTACAAGTTGAAGTCTGAGATGGGGGGATTCCCTATCCCTATATCTTTTCACTCTTGAATTGGAGGCTTTAAGCCGTATGATTCACTATCTAGTAACTGAAGGCAAATGGATCTAGTTAAAGTTTCAAGGCATAAATCTTAAGCTTTCACACCTCTTCTTCACAAATGACCTACTCTTCATGAGTGAGGCCTCTAAAGAGAATGCAAAACAGATGATGGAGGCTTTAAAGTGCTTTTGTAAATCTTCGCTGATGTATAAATTTTGAGAAATCTTGTGTCTTTTTCTCCCCTTAATATGCCTGCCAAGTCAAAGAATGATATATGCAATAGTTTTGGAGTTGAATCAATCACTGATTTAGGGAAATGTCTAGGTGTCCCAATGAAACAAGGAGGAAACCTCAATGGGCAAGGTCTACAATTTATGATTAAGAAGACATCGAGAAAGCTAACAAGTTAGAAAGAAAAACTCCTTAGCCTAGTGGGAAGAAAGTTGTTAATCTCATCATGTTTAGAGAGTATTTCTAATTATTATTCACAAGTAATTCCTATACCAATAGGAGTTGTAGATAAACTAGAGGCCATGTACAAAAACTTTCTTTAGGGAACTACAGAAGAGCAAAGGAAGATCTACTATATTAGCTTGGAGAAAGTCAAAGCTAATAAGTCGAAAGGAGGGCTAGGTTTAGTAGATATTTGTAAGAGAAATAGAGCAAATTTCGTTTAAGCAGCTTGGTAGGTTTACACTAAAGATCTCCTCTTGATAAAGCTAATGCAGCAAAAGTACAAGTTAGACCAACGTTGTAATATGTCTAGGTATGGCTCCCCCTTTTATAGAGACATAAAAAAGGCTAATAATTGGCTACAAGAGAGGTTAACTATCAAAGTACGAAATGATAGAACTACCAGCTTCTAGAACAACTCTTAGATGAAACAAGGAAAGGTCTCATCGTGGCTATATGGTACTCTCAATAAATTTAATGGCCCGCTAACCGTACACCAAGTTTGGGCAAATCTGAATGAATGGAGGGAAGATTTGATAGGGTATCCTCTAGATGACCATATCCGTTCTAAATTGGGTACAGTTATCGTCGACGGTTCTATGGATGTGTCTGATATTTGAAGATGGCCTCATGATATGAAGTAATCTCTAAATCTACATATGAGATGTTAAATAAAGAAGATATGGATGCTCTTAGTGAGGATGACTAGTATTAGGTATGGAAAACCCCCACCATCCTAACGATGAGGATGCTGTTATGACGAATCCTGCATAACGGCTTAGCTACTAGGGACAATCTCATAAAGAGAGGTATGAACTTAGCAGATGATATTTACTCTATAGACAAGAAATTGAAAACATACCCTACATTTTTCATAACTGCAGCTAGATTAAAGAGTTCTGGCAAGGTTTAAGCATGTGCATAGATAGTCATCCTATGGACTTCTAGAGTTTTCAAGCTTGGACTTAAGTAAACTCAAACTAACGGTAAAAGTCATGGAATTAGGCACATACCCCTATAGAGTCATTAGTCCTATTCGGATTTAGAGCTATTTGAAGAGAACGAAATAGTAGTATTTTCACTCTTTAACTTCCCCAAGAAGATTATGCCAATAAACCTGAGCCGAAGCTCAGGAATGTAGGTAACATAAAGAGAAGCGAAAAGAAAGTTTAATGGAAATAAATTTTAGGTCTACTAGGAGAAACCTAGGGTAGGTTGGGTATAGATTAATTGCGATGGTGCTATGACTAATACTGGTATGTGTGCAGGGGTTGGAGTTATTATTTGGGACAAAGATGGCTAAGTACTTGGAGAAATCAATAATCGGTTGAACAGGTTTCACCCTTAGAAGTTGAATTGTAGGCAATAGCTAAAGGATTAAAATTAGTCGAAAACCTCTACTTGTTAACCATTGAAGTGGAGATCTATTCCTAACAAGCTCCAAACTGGTTAAGGAATGAGTAAGTGGATCTTCATCCATGTCACTCGGCTCTATTTACTTGACATTCCTTACTTTCTCATTTTCCTTCTATGCATATCCATAGGGTTGCTCATGAGAAGAATGCTGTCGTGGATGCATTGGTGAAGTATGGGCTTCAGCAAGGGACATTAGTGCCTTTTGATGCCAACTATCCTAAACCTATTTTTAGTTTATTAGTTGCTTATTTTCATTTCATAATGATGTTGTTGAACCCTTGGTACAGAGGCTAAAGCCATAGGGGACTTGTGTTGCTATTATTTTTGGTTAATTTTTGTCTAGTAAATGGAGCTTATTCTATTGAAAATAAATAAATAAGTATCAAATATTCTTTAACCTAATTGAAGAATATTCTATATATTATAAATGAGTGGAGGATGGTCTTAGTAATTATCTTATGTATGGGCTACCTAGACTTTTAGCTTTTCTTTCTTTTCTTTTTCCTTTTTTTTTTCACAAAAAATATAAACTATCTTATTAATGGAAAGAAAGTCCAATAAGATATGTGTAGATGATCTATTTTTGCCTCCTATAGTTTTAGAAATTTTTTTTAGAATAGGGGAAAATAGTCCTAACTCAAAAATATAAAAAAAAATTAAAAAATTCAATTCGAAAACAAAAAAAAAAAAAACTTTTAGGATTTTAAAAAATAGGAATAATCATTAAGTTTTGGATAGATTAAAATATTAAAATAATAGAGTAGAATCTTTTTAAAATAAAGTAGAAATAAATTAAAAGGTTTAGGCACCTTAAGGCTATTCTAGTTTTGATATGAATCACGCCGAGGATAGATAAAGCCTGCCGTTAGAGTAGGTCTAATCCTGCCAAAGGAATGAAAATAAAGTGGGTTTAGTTAGGGTTTTAGTGAATCTGTGAGTCACTTAACCGGATATGATGTACCAGCTAGACTCTACATGGTCTAAGATTCATCAGATGTGACACACCGGTCTAAGTGATAAAGTTGCCTGCCATAATCTTTACTAAAGGAATTGATAAGAGCCGATAGGAGAGAGCTTTCTAAGAAAAAAGACTTAGGGGGGGGGGGGGGGGGGGTATTTCATTGATTTCCTATATTATATTCGTATTGTTACAAATGTTGCTATTTATAATACATCCTAAACCCTAGTGACAAAACTGTAAATGATGAATAAGGCCTTAAACCCTAAAGAATTGAGCCCATGAATAAAACAAAGATAAGCGTGTACAAAAATACAAAATTGTGCGTTTTACAGGAAAGTCGGCATACAGTCATTTGGTATGTCCTAGAAGTAGCCTCGAATTACTTAGCCGAGACACCAGAGAGGACGGCTGTAAGCCCCAAAGTTCAGCCAAGTAACCGTAAGATTGAACCTAGAACCCAAGGTTTAGGGCGATCGGCTAAAGGATTCGATCAAACCCAAATTATAAACTATTTAGCAAAATACCAGTAAAAATGACCCTGTAAACTTAAATTTAAGAAAATGAGTAGTAAAATAGGAGATTATAAAATTTTCAAATTTTAAGCATAATAACTGCTAATTACCAAAAAGGCAAAAAGTGTAATATAATAACTAATAAATTAGTAGAGATAGATTATATGTATACTAAAAATTTTAGAATAACCAAAATAATATTTAGGAATGTTCACGTGTACCCTACATGTATTTATGTGTAGATAAAAATACGCGTAATTACTAAAATTGGCCGAAAACTAAGTAAATAATTAAAGAAAAATACAAAATAATTATAAAAAAATCAGAAGAGGATAACTGCAACAAGATTAGGTCGTGACAGAAAAAGAAAAAAATAACCAATAGGAATTTGACAAACAAAAAGCCTAAAATCATGGAATTGGGGCAAAATCCCATCAAATTAATGCATATTAAATTCTACAATTGTCTATAAATAAGGAAAAAATTCTCAGAAGTCATTTGGATAGTTTGTGATCTGAGAAAAATCGAAACACAAGAAAAATCAAGAGAAATTCCAAAAAAAAAAAACAAAGAAAACTGTGTAGATTAGCAAGGTGAACTAAAACCACCACCCACCACCACCCACCACCACTTGGGACCGAACCACCACCACCACCCTACACTAGAACCAGCGCTTGGACCGGCCGACAGCCTTGGACCGGGTTTGGACGGCCAGAAAGCTTCGAACCGGTTAGTCATTTATTCACCCCGATTTTTGTATAATTTTGTAAAATTAGTTATTTTACCCAGAAAATTATGAAACTTGTTATTCTGAGGTTTTATTGTATGTAGATTTAGGGGAAAATATTGATTTAGTTTAATTATGTCTGAAAATATAGGGTCCCTAACAAATTGTTCAAAATCGAGCATAAGTAAACCGGAAATTAAATAGGCTTAGGGATGTAGTTTGGGGCTCAAAATTTTTCTGTAGGATTCTTATATGATGTAGAACAGTGCTATAAAGCCATTTTTTTTAAATTAATTTTCAAAAATTTTAAGTTAATTTTTAGCCCTAAAATGATGGTAAAATTGGGTAATTTAGGATTAATTAGGTGATTAGGATGTTAATTACTGATTTGGATCTTAATTAGATGTTTAGGGAAGTTAATCTCTGCAGTGGAATCTTAATCTTAGCCTTTAGGTACTAAGTATGGTTAATTAGGTAAAGAATATAAGAAATTAGGAATATGTAAAAATGTAAATTAATAAATCTAAAAAAATAAAGTTATTTATATAATATTATAATTGAAATCAGAAAATAATAAATCAGAAATAATATTTAATTTTAAGTAAATATCTCAAAATGTAAGATTTTTATACCATCGGGAATAAATCCGATACCTCAATTAGGGTTAGCGTGTACCGAATAGCATAGAATACTAAATTAAGATCTAATAGGATATTTGGATACTCGAGCTTAATGTGATTAATTTCACATTAGGATTCGAACATGTTTAGGATTTAGAAATTGAACTAAAACCTAATTTAGAAATCGATGCGAAAACCGAACCTGAACCTAACCCCAAACCTGGAATAATTGTAAAAAATTTAATACCTAGATAATTAGGCATATTAAACCTTAAACAAAACATAACAATAAGTGTTATATGATAAAATGAACTTATAATATTTATATGAAAAGCTGAAACCACGTTCGTGTTATAGGGATGATCGGCGATGGCCTAAGCAAATCGGACCTTGAGTGAGTGAGCGAGGAGTCGAGGTAAGTTGGGATTAATACGATGCTGTATTTTGGGAGGCTTAAGATTATGCTTGGTTGTGCTTGTTAGATAGTTGAATGTATGCATGTGCTTGATTATGGGTGATGCTATGATTCTGTTTGTTGCTCTGCACATATTATATGAATTGTATGAAATGATCGATCACCCTAAACTGGACTTAATTGAATATCCGACCAGTAATTATAAACGGACATGCATTGCAACCCGTTAGGGGAACTTAGGACTCTCCGGCCAAATACCGACCCCTTCGGAAGGGATAGCGCAGGATTGCAAAATGGTCCCTTCTTCATCCTCAGTCGAACTAAGTGACAGGAGAGGAGGTCACGGCGAGGGTGAAGGCAGTGGTTCGAAGGTAGTCGCGGGAGGAGCAAGGTCTCCATTACACAAGCCTGGGTTTGGTCGTGAGCTGTTGCATTAACGGCAACTCCTCAACCCGGATTAGAGCGGGCGCAATTTCTCTAATCTCACGACAGGCCGGACAACGTCTTGCGATGGCATTTGCTTACACATGCATTGCATCTAATAAGTGATTGAAAACCTTGTTGTGTGTATGGTATAGTTTTAAGTCCTTTGTCCCTACTTACTGAGCTGTGGTTGCTCACATCCCTATAGACGTCGTGCAGGTGCTGGCTAAGAAGCGGCAACCAATTACTCAGAAGCTAGCAACTGCTGGATCCTGGGGAGTGAGGAAAAACATCGAAGAATAAACACATATTTTAAGGTTTAAGTTTTTACTTTAGAATTATTTTTCATTTCCGAATGATGTAATAACTAGGAGATATATTATAGAGGAATATTGAAAACTTTAACTGCAGTAACTGAATTATAGTGATTATATATATTTCCTCACTTTATTAAGTAAATGATTTGTTTAAATTACAAATTGTCTACTTCAAAGCGGGTTAGTCATGGATACCTTGTGTAGATCAGGTCTAAGATAGCGGTTGTAAGGCCAACTTCTATCTTAGGATGGTTTACACGGCGGGGGCTGTTACGACTCTGCCGCTTCGGGGCGTGACAACGGCCCATAATTGCTGAGTTCTAAAGTTAGTCGGCATTAGCCTCTCCATGTCTTACCAAGTGGATCCAACTCTTGGAAATGTAAGTTAGTTGGCACTAGTCTCCTTATGTCTTGCCGAGTGGATTGCTTTCGAAAATGTGATATCTCGGCATATCGATAAATGTGAAGCCGAGTAAATAATTTGTCAAGCATGGATGAAGATCGAGCCTTCTGCTTCTTGTCACTCTAGCCACGAGAAATAGGGTCATTTGATTCGGTAAACAGAACAAGTCGGCAAGTAAGTGAGCTCGGTCCTAGCAGTCGAGTTTGGTCAAACCCCAAAGCCTATCATTCCCTTTCCCTTAGAGAAGTTTCGGCCCAAAACTTAATGACTGGCGACTTCAAACCCAACTGGGATCAAACATCAACCTGCAAAAATGAAAGATAAATGCAGAAAAGTACTCAAGCCCCTTCCATTCGTCATGAAGCCTAATCAATCAAACTCTTCATCATGTATACCTTCTTCCACTCATCATGAATCCGATTAACCACATCTTGGTAGTCTAAGCAACTATCAAGTATAAGAAGTAACACGATCTCTGGTTCATACAAAAGATTATGGGCACATGGGTCCGGTACCAACAGGAAATAAGATGGCTCGTCAGTCATAAGTACTCCCAACTCTTTAAGCTTAACTAGCTCGGATCTTACACTCTTCTCATTCGTTGAAATTAGTATTCCCTTTGCTTCCTCGCAAATCGATTCTTCTTCCTCCTTCCATCTGGGGTCATGCTCATCAGTTTGGATGGTCGATAATGGGAGCACATCGGGAATATGAGGGTTTAACTTCAACTCAACTTAGTCCTCTTCCTTTCGACTACTTGCTTCTCCAACAACCTCCACCTCCTTAACACCTTCTTAACTCCTCCTTCAATACTCTCTAATTCGGCATTCCTCTATTGTCTTATTTCATCCTTCAGCTGATCCTGCACTTCTGAGAGATTAGCTTTATAGGTGGGTTTTCTCTCATATAATTTGTTGTAATGATCTCAAGGTACGAATTTTCTTCGCATCAGATGTCTTATCTCGTCCCATATAATGATGTCAATGTTTCCTCTATCAATTCTTTGATTTATCATTCTCTTCCACCAAGTAGCTGCAAAGCTAATCATCAAATTCTTTATAGTATAAGCTTTCTTATGCTCGAGGTAAGAATAATTTTCAAAAATCCAATTAACTCAAAATTCCTAATTCAAATATTCTTCTAGAGTTCCATATCTATCAAATTCTGGAATTCATGACATCATGTTTTCATGATAATAATATTCATAATCGTATCCAACTTCATATGCCATGTTAAGGATAGTCAATTCAATAGCATGGTAGTTAAGCTTATATGCAAGAGAATTGCTTGGCAGCATTAAAGAAACGCGATACAAATAATCAATTGTGCAATTCGGTAACTCTTTTCTTTTCAAAGTTCCATAAGTTATTTGTCAGCTTGGATAAATTTCACAATCGTAGTTTGATAGCCTTCAAATAGCACAGCTCGGTAAGTGTTTAAATAAGACAGTCTAATTTGGAAATCAGTCCAGCTACTAGAATTACTCAATTCGGCATACTAAATAGTGTGGCACAACTTCAATTCAGCAGTTCGAATCCGTAGTTTAGCTTGGAAGCTCGGCAAAGTTCAAATTCGGTACAACAACTATTCTTGACAAATCAATTCAAACATATACAATCTCAACTAGACACTTGGTCTTTTCAATTTGGCAAACATGACAGTACTTTCTCAGCCACTATCGCAATACTAAGATAGGATAATACATTGAACAACTTGAAAAATCATATCTCGGTAAACAATCCAAATTTGGATTCCCAACTATCGAGCCATATTTCAATTTCCTTAATTTAACATGTATTAAGCCTAGCCTGCTTAATATAGATTACTCGACATTAAACTAAGGAATGGAATCGCCAATCAGTTCAATTGGTAAAAAATAAAATTAGGGTTTTCGGGTGAAAAAACCCTAATTTGACCACTAATCTACGAATATTCTAAAAAAAATTAATGTCTAGAAAGTTGAACCAATAAATCGGGTTCGAGGGCTAATATATTAAAACT
This sequence comes from Lumnitzera littorea, assembly GCA_024138015.1. Taxonomy (NCBI): domain Eukaryota; kingdom Viridiplantae; phylum Streptophyta; class Magnoliopsida; order Myrtales; family Combretaceae; genus Lumnitzera; species Lumnitzera littorea. Next base: position 42,907,123 of record JAMXBB010000002.1, on the reverse strand, counting down.
AAGTTATCATGTAAAAATTAAAGAAAAAAAACTGATAGGCTTTATTTTTGTAATTTTTCTAAAAATATTTAAAATATACCTAAATTCACAAAATGTAACTAAAAATGATTTTTTATTATTTTTAATTACTAATTTTTTAAGAAAAAGGGAAAAAGTTTTTTTTTTTTAATTTTTAGACGGTTACCCCGATGGTGCCTATGTACCTGCTACTTGAGATCAAACTAGCCGTAATTCTTTTTTTATGAAATTTTTAGTGGGTATATCATTTTTATTTTGAAAACCAAGTTTGGTTTACGTTATTTATCAATTTATTATTTAAAAAATACCCTAAGAAATCTAATTTTTTTGAATTAAATTAAAAAAGCATTAACTAACTAAATCTTTTTGGGAAAAACTCAATTTAAGATTTTTTATTTTTCAAAACCACTATATGTTAAAATATATATTTTTATTAAAGAAAAACATTATTTTTCAAAAAAAAATTAATTCAACTAAATTTTATTGAAAAATAAAAAATTTGCAATAAGAATAAATAAATAAAAACCCTACTTAAACACAAAAATAGTTAATAAATAAAAAGAAAAAAAAAACTAATAAAGTAAATTAATAAAAATTAATGAAATAAATAAATAAATAAAATTTATCTAGCGTCGGATCGTATTGGTATTGGGCGGTGATGGTTGAGCATTTAGGTACTGCGTAGGTAGTACTGGCGAGCGTACACGAGCACTGAGGTGCTCTTGGGCGAATGTAGGCGAGAGCTAAGCGACCTTACGTAAGTGAGGGACAAGTATAGGCGAGAGCTGGGCAATGCTGGGGCATTACTCGGCGAACGCGAGCCATTACTAAGCAAGCGAGGCAATCATTAGGTGAGAATTTAGGTGAGCACGAGCGATCACTAGGTAAGCGAAGGGTGAATGCGAGTGATCATTGGATGACACAGGTGAGACTGGGTGTGCGCGGGGGAAGATTTCGGCGACGCGGCAAGGGCTTGGGTGACATGGCGATGGATTGGACGACCTGGGCACTGGCTTGTGTGACACTGGACGATGCGTGAGGCGACTAGATAATGGAGTGAGCAACATAGAGAGGACGTAGGCGATGCTGGCGGTGGCTTACGGCGATGTTACAATGGTTGTTGTGGTGGTGGTTGTGGTTATAGGCAGTAGTGTTGGTGGTTGTAAGCAATAATGCTCTAGAGAGTGCATAGCTTATGGAAATAAAAACCTTCCTCAACTTCCCTGTTGACGTGCTTTTGATAAACTTAAAATCAAATCTTTCATATCGAAAATATGATTATGATTTGTTAAGGATTTATCCTAATTTCTAAAAATTTTAATTTATTTTTGGCTTTTTTTATTTTTTTAAGACCCAATTTGATCCACTACAATTTAGCCCAATAATTCCCTAATTTGATTTGAGCCCTTAAATTAAATGAATTTTTATTCTATATTGGTTTGATCCAAAATTAATTAAGCCCACATAGTCACCTAATCCGACAATCTAACTCAATTCAATTCAATTCAATTCAATACAACATGACTCGACTTATGACTCAACTTGCTACGACTTGACTTGATTTTCTTTTTTCTTTCTTCTTTTTTTCATTTTTTCTTTTAATTTTTATTTTTTTTATTTTTTTGTTTATTTATTAACTTGGCTCAATTATAAAATAAAAAATAAAAAATAATAAAAATGAGGTGTCTACACCAACCTTTTCTCTAATATATATATTTGGTATGAGATTTACGATGTAAAGAAATTGCAATCCAAATTTTCACTAACCTCACCCGAAGAAAATCAATTGAAACCAAATTAATGCCCAGTAAACAAATCCTCGATATCCCACACAAACCCATTAAGCAAGCACTTCCTCAAACATAAAATAGAATAGATATAATACTTAAAACTCTCGACCCTATTTGGAATCTCGAGCTCTAATACCAAGATGATACGAACTATGCTAAGCATAGACAAGGCTAGCTATCGGGATGGGTCCGATCCTGCCGAAGGAACGAAAATAGAGTGGGTTTAGTAAGGGTTTTAACAAATCTGTGAACTACCTAACTAGATATGACGCACTAGTTAGACTTTACACGGCTTAAGATTCGCTGGATGTGATGCCCTAGTCTGAGTGATAGGGTTGCCCACCACAATCCTTACTAAAGGGATTAATAAGAGTCGGTAGGAGATAGCTTTCTAAGAGAAAAAGACTCAAAGGGGGTTTTTTCATTGATTTCCTATATTATATCTGTATTGTTACAAATGTTGTTATTTATAGTATGTCCTAAACTCAAGTGGCAAAACTGTAAATAATGTATAAAGCCTTAAACCATAAAGAATTGGACCAATGAATAAAATAAAGACAAAAATATACAAAAATATAAAACTGTATGTTTTACTGGGAAATCGGCACACAGTCATTTAGTATGTCCTGGAAGTAGCCTTGCATTGCTTAGTCGAAACACCAGAGAGGACGGCCTATAATTACAAAGTTCTAACGTTAGTCGGCATTAGTCTCTTTGTGTCTTGCCGAGTAAATCCAACTCTTGAAAATAGAAGTTAGCTGGCACTAGTCTCCCTATGTCTTACCGAGTGGATCACTCTCGGAAACGTGATATCTCAACATACTGGCAGACGTGAAGCCAAATAAATAATTTGTCAAGCATGGGTGTGGATTGGGCCTTTTGCTTCTCGGCACTATAGCTGCGAGAAATATGGTCATTCAGCTAGGCAAACAGAATAAGTCGACAAGTAAGTGAGCTCGGCTTTGGCAGTCGGGTTGGGTCGGTACCTAAAAACCTATCAAGTTTGGTCCTTCACAAAGGGATCGTTTAGGCTAGAACTTAGATTTAATATTTGAATTTAACTTATGCCAACTTAGTCCATATGTGCAATTTGCTTGTAAATATAGATAAGGTACATGCTAATGGCTTGTTGGTAAAGTATACATATGCACACATTGAGGTTCAGGGTTTAAGCTATAGTTAAGGTGAAAGAATGCCTTTTGCTTTTTATTTTGCCCGCGTTGACACTTGTTGGCCTTTGATTAGCTTATCGTATTTAGTTTCCTTCTCTTTCTTGAGTTTCCTGTCCGTTTTTCGTGCAAAACACGCCTAGGGTGTCCATTTTAAATCTATATTTGATCGAGTTTTCTTTATGATTTCACCAAATTAACGAAGAAATTGCAAAGTATGCTCGAAGTACTGCAATTTGAATCCAAAAACACACTTCCGTATGTTCATGAATTTGGTCAAAATTGGATTGAAAGATGGAAGAAAAACTTAAATGCTTAGATTTGAAAATTCCATGGTTCAAGCATTTCATTGATTTTTGAAGTGATAAATTAAGAAAAACAATGAGCTTAAGGAATGTATTTCACTCATGAATTTCATTCAAAATTCAACTTTTTCATTGAATTCGAATTTTAAGTTAGTGGAAAACCCATTCACTGTGATTTATGAATCCGACTTTTTTTATGTTTACCATGTTTGGGTGAGCTTGAATTCATATAAAAAAGGGTCTTGAGATTGCATTTGGGCATCAATAAGCATCAAAACACACTAAGAACACTTATCCTTGATCTTTTTCTCTTTATCACGCACATGTTTCTCTCTCTAGATTCTTGGCATGTTCTATGCTTTTCGTATAAGGCTAGCATCACCAAAAAGCTCTCTACCATCCAAGCTTTCATTTTGGACCAATCCCAAAGCTGGTCGTGCTTGTTAACATCCTAAATGAATCTACTACGGTTAAACCCTAACCACTATGCATCCCTCTATTAAAAACACCACTCTTCACTCCATCTCAACCCAAGCCACCACCACGGTTGAACTTGTAGTGGTAAAAAACCCAACACCACACCACCCAATTACGGTTAGCAACCACTACGTACACCACCTCAATAACCACCATCGGCGAAATCTTGAAAAGCCCAAAAACCACTACCAAAAGAAGTGGCACTTCACTAAACCCTTATTTGCCAATACAAAACACATAAAACTCCCTTTCCCCTCTTGAAATGCCATCAGAAAGCACCCTTAATACACCTTTGTCACCATGGCTTTCCTCCCCTAGCTAATCACGTGCTCTATACGTGATAAGGTCAGGTAACTCGACCTGAGACTGAGGATTTGACCCATGCCTATTTCACTGACCCACGTGTCTTCCTAAGCCCAAGTTTGGCCCTTCTTTTGTTTGTTTATTATTTCCTCTCTCTTTTTTTTCCTCTTTATCTATTTAATTTAAAAAAAGCAAAAAAAATGAAAATGAAAAGAAAGGAAATGATTGTTCTTTATGTATTTTATTTAAATGTCGTCATGTACTTTTTTTTACAAAATCATGAAAGTTTTCAATCTTTATAAATAAAAGAAATATATATATTTTGGCACTCATGAAATTTTATTTTGAATATATAAAAAGAAAAAAATATATAAACCCTTTTTAAAATTAGAACTCTTTTCTAGAATTTTCCAAAAAATAAAAATCCCAACTTAGGACCTTTTTAGAATTTTTCATAATTAAAAATAAATTGATCAAAACATAAAGTCGACTGTTTTCAAAATTAAAAGAGACTAATACACTTAAGTTTTCTGAATGAACTGTAGAAATCTAATCTCGAATAGTGGGTATATAGGTATTTGTAAAAAACTATGAGGCAATTTAAAATATGGAAAAAATTATTTTTTTCTCCTTTTGTAAATAATTCTTCAATTTCTTTTTTTTTTGTAAATAGATACAATTTCATTTATTTGTGAGCACATATTATTGAAGGGTATTTGAAAAATAAAATTAAATTTGGAAGATTAAAATGATATCCATTAGGGTTTAATAGGGTAGCCATTGAACTTGTGATAGCTAGTTGCTTGAAAATTTTTCAAAAAGTTTTCAAAATGTAAATTAATGGTTAAATTAGAATTAACCCGTCTAATTGATTCAAATTTAATCACTTTTTTCTGGTTTTATCTAGTGGCCACTCTAAGGTTTTTTTTTTAAAAAAAGTTGACTTTGTCTTAATTCCTAATTGAGATTCTATATTGAATGGGCATAGGATTTAATATAGATCAAGTTAAGAAAAATAAGAAACAACAAAATTTCTGGCTCGACAATATGTATATTTCATCAAATCTACATTGCATAGGAAGTGTAAATTAGAGGGAGAAGCGTGTCATAAGTGACAAACTTTTGGAATTAACATCAAGCAAGTTTACAACTTCTAAAATTTACCATGAAATGTCATTTGAAATTTAGAACTTTTGACTCTGCAAACAAATTATATAATATTATCAAAATAACATGTCTGTCGAGAAAAGGAAAGAAATAATATTAGGAAAATCCCAAAAATTAGGACAGTTGGAAAAATATTTTCCATAATACAACCCATAAAATCTCATCTTGAAAAGGTAATTTTATTTTGAACTAAAATAGTAAAGATGTAATTTAAGGCCAGAATATGGGGGTTATTTTAGCTACTGTGCTATTGGAATTATTTTTTCAACTGCCATATTTTTGGATATTTTTAATTTTATACCATTTTTTTTTTCCCTTTCCAATGTTGGTTGGTCATAATTTTTTCCTCTTTCCATTGATGCAACTGGATATAACATATGACGTAATAGATGATGACTTGATTAATATCATGGAATTTAATTATTAGCCTTATATTTTTCTGAACTCAATTCACATTAGTCCCAAAACTGTTGGAGTTTAGTTGCAAATTGAAAAGTTTCAAGCATTAGTTTCCAAGTTTAAAAACATTTTCCTAATTTCATTAGTTTACAAGTAAATCTAGCTAGCAGACTATGCTTTCGCATCACGGGTACCAAGAAATTATAAAACAAATCATATATGAATTTTGATATTAAATATTGCCAGTCATAATAAAGACATAAGAATTGCATGTCACACACTTATTTGTTCCACGTTTCATATTATAAACTAATATATTATTTTTTCCATAACTTCCACATTTTAGACAAAATAACTTTTTTTCAACTAAGAGTGGAAGTTATTAAAATATATAAGTTAAGTTGTAATTACACTAAAACCAATATCAAATTTTTATATTCTTTGCATTATATATATATATGTATACATGTATATATATATAAACAATTAAGAAAGTAAGAACAGCCACCTACTGTTTACTGGCAGCTAGGTTTATAATTATTCGCACAACATTAATAAGGTTACTTTCATAAATTATTTTTTATGACTTACAAAAATTTTTCTCTTCATTTTTGTACGTATTGGCGCTCTCCCATCTAAGTCATATATCACCATCGTAGAAGAGTAAACACCACATTACTTAAATCGTTTCATATGATAGTACAGACAACTCGTAGATGCGTGAAAACATAAATCGGGGGTGAATGAATTTCATTTTAACCTACAATAAAGTACATAGGTCTTCAATGTTTTATACAATATTTCTATATTAATTAAATAAAGTTAGAATAAGGAAAATAGTTAGAATTGAACGGAAGTTATTTTAGTTGGTTATTCTAGAATTGTAGAGAATTGCTCACATTAAGTCGTGTACAAGTGATTTAAGTTGCAGGTGCAAAATTGTAGTGTATACATATATATTTTTGTATAAATATATAACTTTCCAAGTTTGGGACGTTATAGATAGTCACATGTTCCTAAAAATCTACTAAATACATTAGGCTAACCAAACAACTAAAACTCCACAATTAATCCAATAACTTCAAAACTCTCAATTTACTAAATTCTCCAAATATAACAACCAACTCACATTGAAGTCTCATAAATAACCAGAAACTAAAAACTCAACATTACAACTAAATTGAATCTCATAGCAATATTAACAAATTAAAACTATTGTCTTTCAGTTTTCTTCTAAAGACTCTACTTCATCATCATAATACTAATAATATTCTCCTATATTACCACTTGAAGTAATAGTAACATGCATTCCCTAACTCGTCATAATCTACCTGTGTTCATCTAGGCTCATGCAGCTAAAAAAGATAAAGAATGAGCTAACACCTGATACAAAAACCCACAAGCACATGTGAATACCATGGATCAAGCACAAGTTCACATATAGCATAATAATGCAACAGAAATATCCAACAATCGATTTGTTATCTTTCATTTAACCAACAAATAGCACAACTCAGAATTATTTACAACTAACTCTAAACTCGAAGTAACTCATAACTCCTTATATAATTCCTAAGTTGGGACACTAGTACTGCAACTCCCATCTAATCCGGTACTAAGACTTTAATATTGCTACCCCCGGATGCCACCTAACCTAACTAGTATTGGGATATTGGTATTACGACCTCCAGACACTAATCTATCTACCTAAGATTATTTTCAAAGGTAGTTCCACTAAGGATAATGCCACTTAAAGATCATCGAGGTGCTGCTTCAAAGACATTGGTATTATGATTTCCTAAGCTCAACCAAACATAAGCAACATCTAGAAATGTAGCCAAATATTGATTAGTCTGGTTCAATAATAGGTATGCTACACAAGCACAAGTAACAACCAAATATTTCACATACTTAGGTCTTAAAAATAATTGGAAGTATCTAACTCAAGGCTCTTTCCAATGTCAACATCCAAAGTACACACAAGAACAACTCCTTTTAGATTTTCTTCTTACATTACTTACTCTTAACTAAGTCTTTTGCCTAGTTGTCTTACTTGTCCTTAAGCCTTGGTATTAGCTTTATCTAAGGATTAAGGATCAACTTAAGACTCCTAAACTTATTTAGAATAGGTTAGATTAAAGTTTAAGAGAGTAAGAAAAGAGAAATAAAGGGGAAAAGGGAAAGAATAAGATCACGCTTGGAGATCATGCCCATAATCCTAACCATGATCTTTCTTTAAACTTAAACCATTAAATTATGCTTGAGGTATATGCCTACAATCTTGATTGTGATCCACTTTGACCTAATTTCCTCACTTCACGCTCCAAATGAAATCTATGCCTAAGGGTTCATGGATAGGATCATGCTTGTGATACTCTCATTCGCCAATTTCTTGTCCTTTCTCACCATTCAACTCCTCCAATCCTCTTTGATTTGACCTTAAACCCCCTTACACCTCTAAATTTTACCATACTAGATCCATTTTATCAAATTATCACCATGGAACACTTAAATATGCTCCTAATCACGAAATTGAACAAAAACAACAATAAGGATTCAAAAACTTATCTTATTTGTTAGCCCTTGAGATTATTTGTAGATCATGCTGCTCACACCAATTCTATTCACATCACATCAAATCATAAATTCATAGGCATAACCAACTCGATTCTCTCATTTAGTTTAAAATTTACAAAATCCCCTTACCGGTTTAGGGTTTTACTTAATTTTCCAACTTTCGCATTCTTTTTTTCAAAATTGATCTCACTTACAACATCATGATATGTTCTAAGATCAAATGTGGTTTAATCTGCCAATCAAAACGATAAAAACCACCTTATAACCTTACTTGGTTCTCACTCTTACCGATATTCTAGAGAGAGTATGCATGAATGACCCAATGCAAAAGTTAGACCTAAGTTAAAACAAACTCTTTTATACTTAGGGGTTAAATTGTCCCTTTTGCCCCTCTTATTAAAACTTGATTACTTTTGGTTGCTCCATCTTATACTTTTATATTTTCCTTATTTTAATTTTTTTTTTCATGGGTTTTACAAAGCATCTAGAATATGTACAAATAAATAGATACTAGTGTAAGTTTATAAAGTTTGATAATGGTAATTTTAACCAAAATTTATATATTTATATCAAAATCTACATGTGTATAATAGCAACCTGTACACAATTAACACCAGAAAAGGCTAGAAATATGTGTTACTTTCATTTGAATGATAACTATCATTACGAGAACAAAAAGGAGCTGCGTCTTTTAAAAAAATATATAATTCTATCTGTGGTTTATTTACTTAGTTATTTTATCATTTTCTGGACACTGGTAACAGGATGTGATCTCTCTACCAGTCAAGATTGAAGCTGGACAGTTTTATTTCATAAAGACAGGGTAAAGCTGTCGATTATGGAATTTTCTCGTATTAATAATTTCCTAACGTACCATTATTATTCATTTATAAGGGCATACAAGGCATTTTATTTCTTTTCCCGATACTACACAAACGATTATCATTTTATCATTTAAGATTGCATGTTAAATATATATATATATATAACGGGGAAATAGAACATATCTCATTCGGCAACAAAAGCTACTCATTTAACCAAATAAAAGTAACTAAATAAATTAATACCTAACAATAGACTTTTAAGCATGCACGCATATATTTATATTGCAAATTTTTTTGGCCCCTTTTTCTTGTGAGTTTGCATGTGATCATGAAAACGAAAACGTTTGGTTATTTATTGTTGAAATTAGAGAAGCTAGTATGAGGAGTCTATGAAATGGCTTACGAAACACACCTTTCTTACTACTTTCGTTTCAAGTCAAAACTACTCTTACCAATGTAGGATTTTTATCGTCCAACCAACTTCTCTACGTTAAAATAAACTATTCTTAATTCTTATCTTACAGCATCTCCCACTTTCCACGATACCCGGTGTCTCAAAGTGCTCCATTCTATTTTCCATAACTGCCCCGTAGTCTACTTCAATTCAATTCTTTGCTTAAAATATGCTAATAGACCCCATCATGTTGTAAGTGTAAAGGGTAATATACATATATATATATATATATATATATATATTTTGCTAACTATATTATAATTTGAGAGAAAGGAGATTCAGACTTTAATCCATTTTAATTAGAGATTAATGATAATATTATTAAAGTATAACGATTCAGCAAAATTTATAGTATAAAAGGAGGGAGAAGGAAAACTCAAGTGAGTCAAATATCGTTTGTATGTAAGAGTCGGACCATGCTGATCCTTCACTGGCACCAAGTCAATAACCGTTTCCTTCTTAGGAGACTAATCCCAAAAAGTAAGAAGATTTATAGAGAGTTGGGTTGTGGATTTTATGTGGCCGTTTTGAAAATTAAAGTTAATAGTTGTAGGGATGGGTAATTGGCCAGCTTGATGAAAATATATAATTCCTCCTATGCTTAATAATTACGTCAACAGATGTAATTTGAAGTGAAAGGGCATATAAAGGAATATTATCAACAAAAAGTAGGTATAATATAGAAATTTCCATTGATTTTAATAATATAGTAAAGGGTTTTTTGACATTTGGTGGTAGTATATGCCAAGCCTTCCTCCCCTTGTTTTTGTCAATTTTTTTAAAAATATTCATTTTCAGGTGTAACTATCATTATTATTATTATTATTATTTTTAAACTGAAAATAGAACTTCATTAATAATCATCCACCATCACAAAGAGTACACAAGTAAATGAAAAAGAAAGTAAAATGAAAATACAAAGAGTCATCAAGGAGAATAACCATCATTATATTTGAAAAAATCCGGACCATTTTCAGGTTATAAATTTATACTTTTTATGATTCTGTTTATTATTTTGACGGGACTAATTCAATCCGCTATTTAACCTTTAATTTAATATTAATAAGATTTAAATAGTTGAAATGACTCAGATCTAATAAATATTAAATCAAATGGACGGTAAGACATATCTCATAAAAAAACATGGATAGAAAAAAAAAAAATTTCCCCTTTTAAGATATCTTTATAATGGAACGATCTCCTTTTAACTCTATAACTAATTGGGTAATTAATGTTATATTCTTACCTTTTCCAAAATAAAAATAATAATAATAACGATCCCATTCCTTTTATTTTGAAAATCCTTGAAAACTCTTAAAAGAATGATAGCTTAAGCTCCTAAAAATTTTGAAAATCAGGATAATTTTTTGTTCAACTTTAAGCTAGCTCATGCTCCAACAAAAATTTCAAATTTCTTAAAATAACCTTAGGATAAATGATGTCATGAGATATGATTTTATGATAGTTAATGCTCCTTAAATTTTTAAGCATATGATACAATTGCTCCTAGTTATGAAATCCTCTTTTTCTTTTTCCTTTTTACCCGGTCCTCTTTTTCTGTCCTTGTGAAAATAATTTGGGATAGCTGGTGCTCCTAAAATTTTCAAATCCTCACGTCTTTGTAAAACATCTTCTGAAAGGGCAAAAAAAAAAAAAAAAAAAGATAAAGAAAAGTAAAATGATGCAAACTGAATGCAAGTGACAATGACACATGTGGGAATCAATAGCTGAAAAATTAACTAGGATAAGAATTATTATAAGACTGGCAATTATTATTAAAAAAGACTTGTTTAATAGATTTTCTTGGACACTTTGAATGATTTTTTCAAAACAAATTCTAAAGCAAAGTGTTCATGGTATCATAATAGCCAATTAACCTTTTACAATTGTTAATATAGTACATGATGTGATAGAGTAGATTTTGGAGGTCCTCTGACTATGTAAACCTCCAAATCTTTTCAAAGACGTTTCTTTTTCTATATAAAAGCTTAAAGTATAATAGCCTAATCAACGCCTAGCAATAGTGTATGACAGTCTCTAGGTTACAAAATGATATTCCATGCTTTTTTTTTTTTTTTATGGTCCAATATCTAAAAATTTAAAATGCAAATTCCCAAAACCCATTCCCTTATTCTTCTTGTTTTTTTTTTTTTTTTTCTTCCTACATATTAAGTAAAAGTTAGTCAAATGTATAAACAATTATACTTGAAAATATAAATAAAATAAATAAACCTTTGACAAAAAATACTTGGCTTATCCATTTGAAAACATCTCAGGTAGAGTTGTTATGTTGTACTTACAAGTTTAAAAATTTATTTTTTCCTTAATTTTTAGTCTATACTAAGCTAATCCCATCTAATACAAACTTATCAACAAAATACTAAAGAAAATACATAGGGCCATGATTGTTAATAGTTTCACTAATGTATTTTATTTATTTCACACACATATAGGTAGTACGTGTAAATAGTGTAGTTATTTTACCACGTGTGTTGTAGTTACTCTATCATGCTATATATAGTCTTTACATTACAATCCTAACTAACTAATACCTTTAATTCAATACACTTTCACATTACTCTTTAATCTAGAGCTCTCTCTATTATTCATCATCTTTGTAGTGTTCAATTTATTACAAAGCAATAAGTTCTATTTGATCTACTTGATTGAATTCAGTTTCTTTTCATGGTATCAGAGCATCTTCAATCCTATATATATCGAATTCGTTTACTTTCAATTAGGTTTGTGATCTTTCATTTCGTCAAAAAACATAACTAATAACATAATCATTCCAGTAGAAGATACATATAGCGATCTATATTACTTATCAGGATCTAATCATCCAGGATTACTAATTACAAGTTTAGTCTTTAATGGAGCTAATTTTCACGACTAAGTAAATATGTGAAGTTAATCTAAGCAACTAAAGCCATATTGGGGTTTATTGCAGGATTTTTTACAAAACCAATAGATAGTGAATCTCATTATCATAAATGGATAAAAAATGACTATATGATAAGATGCTGGTTCAATTCAATGATGAAGGAATTTTTGATGATTTTATGTGTTCAGGATCTATGAAAGAATTATGGAATAGTGTTTGTGAATGTCTTGGTGTAATACGTGCTCCATTAGTATATCAATTGCAGTTACAAAGTTAGAACTTAAAATAAGGAAATTTAAATGTTATGGCTTATTTCAATAAATTGAAAAGGATATAGGATGAATTAAGTAGTGTTAATGAAAGTCTAACTTATACTTTATGGTGTGTATGATACCTGTAAGTATGATTTGAAGTTTAAGTTGCAGGACAATGAGAATAGAAATCAACTAATTTAATTTCTTATGGAACTGAATGACATATATGAATATGCGAGGAATCGGATTCTTTCTAAATCAAATGGTTTAGTGGAGCATTATGTAGGTCCCAGTTAAGTAACCAAGCAGGGGATTGAATTGGTCACTATTTGAAAATTTTAAGAAAAAAAGAGATTTTATAAAAATAAGGACCCCTTGATTACTTATACGAATGACATGAAAGAAAATGAGCAAATTGAACTGTTAAAATAAATTGCACAAAAATAAAAGAGTAAGAATAGAAGATTAGACAAATCAATTATAATACTTCGGCCTTGTGCCTACTGTACTCTTTTAGCTCTATTATCGGGGACCTGGTTCCTTACTAAAGTTGTTCCACTATTCACTTTCAACAAAAACAATACTTAAGAGATTACAACCATAAAGTCCTTTGCTTTAGCCTACTTAGCCACACTCTAGGTTAACTCGCAAATCTATAGAGTTTATACAAGTCTCTCTTAATAAACACAACAAACTCTCAAACAAAATATAAGAAAAATAATGAGGAAATGTTACAATTGATTCTCAAGAAATAAGTACATAAAATGAAAAAAAAAAAATTGTAAAACAGTATAATTCTCTAATCGATCTTTTGATCTTACCAAGCTTAAGAAAGATTTCAAGAATAATCACTGTAGCATTTGTATATATTTTTCTGTTTTGCTCATTTGGATCTTGTACCTTTATATACTTTTCTTTGCAATAGCTAGTTGAAGGGTATTTGGAAGGCTATTCAATATATTGAAATTAATTCTTTGCTCTTTCCTTAATTACTCGAAATAATCTTCTTAAAGGAAATTTTTGTTACCTTGTTTTGATCTTCTATTGTTTTGTTTTGCGCTTCCATATAGGCTTGTAATTCCTTTCATTACTCCTAAGTGTGCAATCCAAATTGGTCTTCCTTTAATAATAGTATATGATCCTTCCTTTTACAAAATCCTTAGACTATGTTATAAGGAAAATCCTTCTTTTTTGAAAGTACTTCCCTTTTATGTCTTGAAACATTGCAAAAATACTTTAAATAATACTAAAATTTCCTTTAGCATTTTGAGACAAATAATAAAATCTATAAAAGATTAATCCCAATGGATTTATCCAACTTTGTGGAACGAGTTGAATTCTATCAATTAAAAATCCTTTGATAGATTTCAAACATGTTATCATTTTATTCAAGAAGCTTTCGTGTTTCTAAATCTTTTGTCTCATCTTCTGATTGATCTTTTAATTGGTCTTTTGACTAGAAGACTAAATATATTATTAGCTTGTGCTTCTCAGAGATGATATACATATCTCGTATATTTTAAACAAACATATCTTTTCATATGTCCATTTTTGTTATTGTTAAAACACATGAAGAGAACTTGATATATAAGTAGGTTCATGTAGTTGCTAAGGGATATAATCAACTTGAAGGAATAGACTATACATATACTTCCTCTCTAGTTCCAAAACTAACCACTTTGAGACTCTTGCTACCATTAAAGGGTGGCATGTGCAACAACTTAATGTTAATAACGTTTTTTTTTTTCATAGATCTATTGATGAAGAAATATACATAGTTTCGCTCGAAAGGTTATTTTAAAGCCATACGCAGTCAAGTTTGCAAACTAATCAAATTATTATATGAACTTAAATAGGCTTCAAGATAATGGAATAAGGAATTTACTAAACATCTACGACACGTTCACTTCATGGAATAGAATGAGAGAAAATGAAATTAGAATTCCATAAGGATAGAAATAAGGTTGTAATACATATTATTTTGTTTAATTGGATTTATAAGCAATTTAAGAATAGATATGTAATATAACTTTAATGACTAAATTATCCTCAGTTCATTTTCTTTCTCAACTAATCCTAAAGTAATAGGTGGTGGTTGGTGACTGTAGTGGCGGTAGTAGTGGCACTGGTTGGTGGTGGCGGTGGCTGTAGTGGTGGAGGTGGCTATGGTAGTTGGTAATGGTGGCGGCAACGGTTATAATGGTGATAGTGATGAGGAATCGTGATTCTTGAATTGAATTAAGGAATCCCTATTACTTGAGTTAAAGAATCCTTATTACTTGATTTCAAGTAATAGGGATTTCTATGGAATTGCGATTCCGTGACAAAAAATCAAGTGAACATTTTAATAAAGAGGGAATAAAATTTCAATTCCATAAAGTGAACGTGCCGCTAGTTTCTTATGGATTATTCAGTCTAAGAATGATTATCCCTTGTTTACCAAACAAACTTCTCATGATTTTCTTACAACACTAATTTATGTTGATGATGTGCTGCTTGTTGGAGAGAATATGTTCAATATTTGTGGTGTTAAAGAATCTCTTGATAAAGCTTTCACTATAAAGGATCTTGGGGATGCAAGGTTTTTCTTAGGATTTGAAATATGTAGGATTGTTGCACGTTTCACATTAAACTAATGTAAATTTGCATTGTATATTTTATCACATGCTGGGCTAACAGTAGTAAAGCCATGCTCAATTCCATTTCCTTCTCGTATTCATCTTGATTCTTAATCAGGTGATGAACTAGTAGATCCTGTTTTATTCCGTCATATAATAGGAAAATTGTTGTACTTCACATTGACCATGCCAGATTTGAGCTTCGTTATTCAACAATTAAGTCAATTCGTGACAACTCTTAAGAAACCACATCTTTTAGTTGCATTTTAAGTTTTGAAGTATGTCAAAGGCACTTTTCATAAAGGGTTGTTTTACTCTTCAACTTTTTCTTCCCAATTATATAGATATGCGGATGTCAATTGGGGAAGTTATAGGTTGGATCGAAAGTCCTTAATTGGTTTTTGAGTCTTTGTTAGTTCGTCACTTATTTCTTGAAAGACAAGAAAAAAAAAAACTAACAATAGCAACTTCTTCAATTGATGCTAAATACCGTAGTATGGCTACTGCTATTAAGGAACTGCTTTAGTACTCTTATGTTTTGAAGGATTTTGGGATTCTAATTTCATTACCTATTCAGTTGTTCTTTGATAGTAGCTTAGCTAAGCAGATAACATAAAACTTATGCTTTTAACAATTTTACTGATTTATTTTCATTGATGTATTTTATTGATTTCACACATGTAGGTAGTATGTGTAGATAGTGTAATTATATTGCTACATATGCTATGCATACTTTGATCATGCTATATAGCACGTACCTAACAATCTTAACCAACTGATACATTTCATTCATTGCACTTTCACGTTACCTTTTCATCTAGAGCTTTTTGCATTATTTATCATTTTTATGTGTTCAATTCATTTCAAAGCAGTAAGTTCTATGTGATCTACTTGATTAAATTTTTTTTTTTCAATGATTGACAAAATTTAGAAAAATAAAGAACGTTAAAGTCAATAGGTAGACTAATTTTATTTAGGATACTATTATATCGAAAAATTTAGAGTTTAGGGAAGTTGAAAGCTAAAATAGCTATGGCATTTTCAAATAAAGGATTTAATTTAATTTTCTAAATTTTACTAACAAAACAATTATTTGTAGGAAAAAGTTTAACATTTATTTCTGGGAAATAATTTCTTTATTTTTGCAAAAATTTTTACAAATCAAATCTACGAAACTCTTCATTTGTTAAATCATCAAGAGGATTGACAACATCAGTTGCAATATCGATGTTATTGTAAGCTATCAATGATAGGGATAAAGTCTTGAGATTAATGTGGTTGAGATAGAGTTTGGATTGGGGCCTTTAGTGAAGACTTTGAGCTTTTGAAGCTCTTTATAGAGTTCCACGATCAGAATCTATGAAGCATTTAGATTGGGGAGAAAGGTTTTAATAGCATCAATACGCTACATGGATTGATGAGTAGTGTATAAATATCAATAAAATTTTAATATGTGAGAATATAATTGATTTTTTTTCTAAAAGTACGTTTCTTCATGTTATTATGTGATAAAATTTTATTGGTACTTGTATACTATTTATTAATCCATATAACGTATTAGTATAATTAAATCTTTTTCTCCATATTGATTAGGGTATTTGAGATGATGATTGATCATGGCTTAATTCATTATCTAATGGAATTTTCAGATCTAATACTCCATCGAAGGTTATCAAACAGGATGAGCTTTTTTAAGGTTTAAAGGCTGAAGACTTGAACAATGAATTATTTAGGATTTTTTGATGGATTTGAGATGGAAGGAGTCAATTCACCATCAAAAGAGTAATTAAAGAACTTGGAGTCATCTTATTAGTGTTTGAGGTTGAAGACTTCTAAGGATTTGATTTGTAGAAGTACTCTAAGAGCTTTATACTTTGACAAATATTTCAATTGCTTTATTTTATCTACAAACATATAAAGGTAGAGGAAGAAAAATGTTGAGAGTAACTGAATCACTAATTCTCTGCAATAGACGCAAATCAATGTCTTAAGGGGGGCACGAGTTGTTGTAACATGCAATGTAGAGCATATAGAGTGTAGATACCTCATTTTTGCCCTATTTTAATTTTAAAATTTTCAAAATATGGTAATGGGTTGTAATTTATAAAAATACAAAAAAAATATATATAAAATTTACAAAAAATCACAAAAAATAGAAAATTTAAAAAAAGTTACTAAAAATAGAAAATTTAGAAAAAAAAATCACAAGAAGTAAAAGATTAGAAAAATACAAAAAATAGAAAATTTAAAACAAAAGGAGAAGAAGAAGGAAAAAAAAAAAGTAAAGTTTTTAGATTGTTTAAATAAAATAAGATTTATTTATTTATTTTTAATTTAGCCCTAGTATTTTTTAGGAGCCTTAAATAATAAAAAAAAAAGAGGGATCAGACTTGGGCTTAAATTTAGATGTAGCCCATATATGGATAAGGTATATGCCAATGGTCTATTGGTACTATACTTAGACTCGAAATGGTATATGGGATAGAGGTCTTGGGTTCAAATCTCTTAACAGGCACTTAGTGCCTTTTTTTTTTTTTTTTCACAACAGAGTACATGTGGCATGGGGCCACTGGGCTGCATGTTATGCTTGACATGTGGCATGCAATGGTTTGGCTACGTGGTTGATGTAGCGCTGCGTTAGCATTTGTATTTGCCTTTTATCCTTCGTTTTTCTTTCATTTCTTGCATGAAACTAGCCTACACCCCTTACTTTGACGTAATTTTTCATAAGATTTCCATAAGCGAGCACATTATTTTTTGGTTCAATCTTGCACCCTACATAGCCTACTATGAATTGAATAAAAAAACAAGGCTGGAGTCATTCATTTGACCATTCAAATCAAGGTTAAAAAATAGGAAAAAGAGGAAAATCTAGAAATCGACCATTAATGTCCATTTTTTCCTTATACCAACCCAACACCCCAATCTTCATCATCTTCCCTCTCGTATGAAAGCTAAGACAAAAACCAATCTCTCATCATTACCCAACAACAATATTAAACCCATTCTCTCTAGCTGTCCTCCACTATCATGTACCATGTTACGCATAATCTCCCATCCTCACTCCATCTATACTCAAACACCAAACAACCCAATTCTAAAACTCTCTCACAGCACTTTATGACGGCTTACTCTCTCTTATCCAGTCTTTAACCTATGCATGTAGTGTTCAGTAACATTAACCACTTTTGCCCCTTGTACTAAGTGTAGTAAACTTAGTTGTGCCATGCCTACACTAACCAAACATCAACCCACCATCTAAACTGACCTAGTTGCGCAGCACTAGGAGACCTTCACTTCAGCTATACGAACTCATACCCAATCACTCCACTAATGCCTATCTTCAAACTATAATTCTAAACACCGTCCCCCTTCGAATACATTCTTTCCTGATGCCCTAAACACATGTCCAAGCTACAAAGCCTCACACTCCAACAAACACTATTAGAATACATCCACTTTATACAATAATGACAATTGTAATTGCTTTACGACCGCTCCATCCTCACATGGCCACCATATCCTCATCCAACCCTAACTACAGTATACTGTACACACATAGCCACTATCGCGCATGATTACCATTGTAGTAAGCCACTTACACCATTGACACACTAAGCAACCTAACTTCATCCAACACTAACACCATTCTCTACTAACCCCAATTTCAACCAACACCCAATTGATCCCAAACTATACATAGTAAGTGTGCCACAGCAACATCCACATTCAAACATCTATGACGCCATATGACCTAAGTTACGAACCATACTGAAACTCAAACCTACCATTGGCCATCTCACGAACCACTCTAAAAACATCATCCCTATCTAAGACTGATAACACCAACGACTTTCCCACATTTTAAAAAAAAAAAACTCAGAACATCTTTCTTCTTTGCGTTAAACCACATTTAGCTATGTTACTTAAAAACCATTGCCGCCGCTTGTTACTCAAACAACATCAACTGGCTATCATAAGTCAAGTCACTAATGCTAAATGAGTTTTCATCAATAATTTTCTCATTAAATTGAATTCCCTACTTGATCTGGTGCTTAGTAGCTTCCGTGTAACATTTGATGCTATTACCATTAAAGGGCTTGACTGCAACTTGATTGGACGACCCGAATCGACTCGACCCATGGAGCTCCATAACCTTAGGTTCGACCTATGTGCCTTTAGTCCAGGCCTAATTCTATTTTAGCTTGTTTTGTATTTTTTTTATTTATTTATATTATTTACTTATCTATTTGTGCTTGTAAATTGTAATTGTATTGTAATTAAAAAAAAAGAGAGAAAAGAAAAAAAAATAGAAGAGGAAAAGAAAAAAAAAAGGGATAGAAAGGCGTAGTTTATTTATTTTTCTTTTTTTAGTCAAAACATAAAACAAAAAATAAAAAAAAATCAAAAAGAAAAATCATAAAAATAAATAATAAATAAATAAAAAAGAATAAAAATGTTTATCACTTAAAAAAATCAATTTTCCAAATAAGTAAAAATAAATCAACCCTTTTTAAAATTAGGACATTTTTAAAAGTTTCAAAAAATAAAAAAACTTCGATTTATGACCGTTTTTAGATATTTTCCTTAAAACAAAATAAATGATTAAAAACTTTAAGCCGGAAATTTTCAAAATTAAAACTTACCCATAAACTAAAGTTTTTGCCAAACAAACTATAGAAGTCCAACATCAAATAGTAAGTATGTAAGTATTCGTACGCAAATATGAGGTAACTTATAATATGGAAAGTTTTCTTTTTTTTTTTTCATCTTTGTAAATAATAATTCAATTATCCTTTTTTAGATGTTATTTACTTGTTTACATATGATTAGATATTTTCTTTTAGAACAGTATATTGAAAAGTAAATCTAAATTCAGAAAGTTAAAAAGTTGTACTTATTAAAAGTTTAATAGGATAGCCTCTAGATCTAAAATCTTTGGCTTTTAAAACTTTTTTCTTAAAATCGTTTTTTTTTTAAGTAGATTAATGACTAAGTTAAATCGATCCACCTAATCAATTTACCCTAACTTACTCTTTTTCCCATCTTCAGTCGGGTGGTCACTTCAAGCATTTATAAAGTTTATTTTTTTAGTTTTCCTTAAGCCCTAGTTGAGGATCAATATTAAACAAGTAGTGTTTAATATTGATCGGGTTAAGGAAAACTTATAAAATTGGGAAAAAATTAGACTCAACATGGAGAAGTAGATTTCATGGTAGCAATACATGTGTCAATTTATTCTATTCCAACTTATCAATAATAGAAGAAGTATTACTTCCATCAACATGATTAAGCAGTAATAATGATCTAATACACCTACACCATAAATTTGAAGAAGCTAATTTAATAAAATGTCTAAAACCCCTAAGCTTTGCCAAATGAGCTTTTGATCGGGAGGCAAACTGTGGGTTATTTTGATATTTGGGCTTTTAGCTTAATTTAATACCATAAACCAATTTAATGGATTTGTGATAGGGCTTAGAAAATCAAACCAAAACAGAAATGTTTTAGGAAGATACGGCTTGGAACATGGATCGCTAGATCAATTATTCTGCTAAGCTTTACTTAATTAACTTGTATGCAAAAAGTGGGCTTAAAAGAGATCTTTCTAAGCTTCTTTGAACTTTATTTTGCCTCAAAAGGAGCTATTTGAACTTAAATAAGAATTATGAGCCTATTTTATTGCTAATGAACTTATATTCTTTTATTATAAGTCATTGGCCTTATCTAGGGCCCATGGCCTAAGCTAATGATCTATATGAAGAAATGGAGTGAATTTTAGCCATTAAATCATTTAAGGTCATCCAATGGTTGATAGTAATGTTTGATCTTAGCCATCTAGTTCAGAGTAATTCAACAACTGAAACTTGCTTTTAAATTCTATAAATAAGAGACTTCTCTTCTCATTTGGGTCATTTTAAACATTGGCTAGTGTGAGACAAACGTGGAAGCCCTACTAAAGTTATTCTATAAAAGATTAAACAAGCTACTTAGTAAAGAACAAATCGAGAGTATTCAAAACACAAGACTTCATCTTTTATCACATGTGCGTATGAGTGATTGGGTTTATCTATTCCTCCCAACCCCCTCCATGCGCACATCTCTTCGTTACATCCGTATGTGTATTATTTGATCAAGTAATCTCCAAGATTGACCATTATGCACACAAGAAGGTCTTTGCCGATTCCTATCAACATGGTGCACCTCTCAGTAGAGGGGCGTGAAAAGACCGTGGAAACTTTGACCGAATGAATAGGGATAGGGATCAATTGATAGCAATTTTTTTTTTTATAGATTACCCCTATTTGTGTGGTTTATCCTAGTGACAGTATTCTTACTTTTATTATCACTTCCGGTACTGGCAAGGGCAATTACCATGTTATTAACCGATCAAAACTTTAACTAATGATCAATCATTAGCAGTAAAACCATTTACAGCTTTTTATACATGAATTATGCAAGTTAGGAACATGTCTTTTAAAGAAAAAAAAAAATAAAAATAACCTTTCTACATGAAGTTTCAACTTTTGAATAGGCATCATATAAAACAACATAATTCTTGACATCATTATTGAGTTCGTATCTTTTATAGAATTTCAACTCATTTAAGATGATGCATGATGACATAAAAATAGAAAAAATTAAATTAAAAGGGATTGATGTTTGAGGATAAACTAAGTGATAGATTAAACTTTAAATTAGTTAAAATATAAATCAATTTACCTTAAAGAGGTTCACATAAGAGATTTCATCACCTTACTATTGTAACACTGTTTAATTGAGTAGATACAAAATGTTATTTAATGGTTAATGTTAACATGATATTAATATGGTTTTTTATTACAAATAAAATAGAAAAAAACACAAAAGTAAATATAATTATAAAAAATTTGAAATTTGAAAAATAAAGAAAAGTAGCAAAAAGTTAATAAAATTATAGAAAATAAAAACTAGATAATGAAAACAAGAGAATCATAAAAAAAAATTAAAAATTGAAGAATTAAGAATAAAAAAGAAAAACATGGTGCTTATTAATCACTCCTAAGCTTTGGGTGTTTGAATGGTTTTTTGTTTTTCAATTGTTTTTCATTATTTTAGTTTCTTTATAACTTTCTTTTTTGTTTCTTATATTTGTTTTTTTAGATTTTTCTTATTAGTTCATAATTTTATTTATCTTTTGTTGCTTTTTTTTTTTTAATTTTTCTATGTCATTGCTATTTATAATTTTATTTATTTATTTATTTTTATCGTTTATAACAAAATGGTTGTCAACATAGCACGTTGGTGAAAGTTTCTCTTATTTGAATAATTTTACTTGATATTATTAATTAATTTAAATAAATAATTGAAAGTTCGATTCCTTATTTAAGCTAATTTCAAAATGTTGATGGTCTCAAGGTAATTTTTCCCATATAAATATAGGTATGCTTTTTGAATATCATATAAAATCATAATAGTTAAATACTTAAATTAATATTTATATAGTTAAATAATAATTTTTGCAAATTTATAACATAATTTATGGATATAGGTTGTTAATACTTAATATATTAATTTTTAATACTATTTTTGATAAATTTATCATTTTTCATTCTGCTGTGGTGGGGGTTTCAATCTAATTTTACTTTAATTATCAATAATGGAGGAAAAGGCAAACAATTTAGGAATGAAAAAAAATTGGAAATTTGGCCAAGAAAATGAGAAAAACGTGATAAAGAAAACTTTGACTCGAAAGTCCCATAAAAGTTAACAATTAATGCTGGGTTTGGGGAAAAAAAGTTCCCATATTTGAGAGCCAAACTGCAATTTTCCTAAAATTAATGGGAAAAAGAAAACCAGAATAAACAGACAAAAATACCTTAAAAAAAAAAAAAACCAGATAAACCTCCTCCATCTCACAGCAAGTAATCCTCTACACAAGAACTTACTCTCTCTCTCTCTCTCTCTCTCTAACTCAAACCCTCATGACTCGCAATAAAAAAAAAAACACAGACGAGACAACGCAACGCAACCCACACTCACTTCTCTCTCTTTCTTTCTCTCTCTCTCTTTCTGTCCAAAAATTCCTTTCCTTCTTCTTTCTCTCTCCTCCACTTTCTCACTCCACAAGCAAAAACCAAAAGGAAAAGAAAAATAATGTCCACACCCAAAACAAACCACCCATCTTCAAACCAAACAACCAATGAAGAAGAACAACGAAAACAACAAGGCTCAACCTTCTTCGTCTCTTTCCATCGTTAACCTTACTACATTGTGGTGTTTTTCTGTTTTTCTTCGGTTATGGGGAAGGAAGAGGAACATCCACAAGCTGCAACACTTGTTTCCATTACTTCAGAACCTAGTAGCAGTAGGAACAGTAGAAATAATGGAGAAACAGGGGTTTTTTGGTGGTGTTACTGTTGTGGGTGTGGTAATAAAGTTTATAGGCATTTTGGCGTTAAGTGTGTTTTAGTTTTGTTACTTTCTGGTGCTTTATTTTTGTCTGCAATGTTTTGGTTACCTCCATTTTTGAGGTCTCAAGATCCTGAGGATCTAGATCTGGATTCCAGATTTAGAGGTGGGTTTCCATTTTAATGACTTATTATATATATTTTTTTTTATTCTTTGGAAAAAGTCTGGATTTTTTTTCTTTTTTGAATTGTCGATGTAAAGTTTTATATTAGTTATTGGCATTGGTTTATAGTATGGATCTGAGTAATGGGTTGTATTTGCTTGACTGAATTATTGTGTGGAATCTTCTTGGGGTTTGTGATTCTTTTTTAATTTTAGTTTTTTGGATGATGAAGAAATGTATGATCATAATTATTCTATAGTGGTTAAGTATTAAATATTATGCTTATGGGTTTATTAGGATTTTTATTTTATCAAAATATTTGGATGGACGGTTCTATTTCTGGTGATATTGTCAAGATTATCTTTCTGTCTCTCTCTCTCTCTCTCTCTCTCTTTTGTTCTTTTAATTAGAGAAATTTAGGTCTGGCTGCTATTTGTTGAGTGAACATTAAGTGTGAAATTTACTCTTGTAGATGATCATTCTATTTTTGGATGGAGTTAGTTTCAGGTTTTGCTTATTGGGTTTCTACTTCCTTATGTTCATAGGGGCCATGTAGAGCACTTTTTGGTATTAGCAAAAGTAGCTTTAGGGAATTTAAGTGACTGAACTGAACAAGGTTATCTTTCCCTATCCAAGGATGGGCTTTGTTTGCTTGGATCAGGTTCCGACTATGAATTGCAAAAAATGGTCTCCTTGTAGATTGAGCAAAATTTTTAACCTTCCATATACGAGAAAGGACCAAGTTATGGCTTATTTGGCAGCCACTTGCCTGTAAATGAAAATGGTTTATCCCAATAAGGCCGACTTTCAGATGGTTTTGCTTTCAGGTCCTTATCATCAAAGCGTTATTAGTTTTGTCTAGCTCATCCAAATGGAAATCTATTGTGCTTAGTGTGCAAGATGGAATTCCGTTTGTCATTAAATGCATCTGTGGATCTTCCTCCATCTTAT
The DNA here is from genome assembly GCA_024138015.1 of Lumnitzera littorea. Lineage (NCBI taxonomy): Eukaryota > Viridiplantae > Streptophyta > Magnoliopsida > Myrtales > Combretaceae > Lumnitzera > Lumnitzera littorea. Next base: position 42,882,379 of record JAMXBB010000002.1, on the reverse strand, counting down.
ACTCGAATGGTTATGCATCTCGACAATTTTGCATTCAAGAAATCTGTCGAGGGAAGCCCAGTGTCTTTTCTTGACACGTATACCCTAAAAGCTGCATTCTGTTAGAAGTTTGGTGTGCTAATTGCTGCAAAGTTCGCCTATTTCTAACCTCCCCTTGAACTCTGATCTTTATCTTGTGTAGAAGGATTGAACACCTTCGTTAATTGGTTGTTAAAATGTGGTGCTGTAAATTGAATGCGTCCTGATTAGGATGATTTGAAGATAGAAATCGCTTGACTTTTTTTGACCATTTGCCTTTGTTATGCACATCTAGAGCCCATTCTGAAAACCAAAGGTTGATTTGCACAGCTAATAACTGCTCTTTTGTTTGTGTTGTACTTTAGTGATGTTCATTATCGTCAATTGATTCATGACAATAATGATATAGCTCTTTTCTTTTCATCTGTTTCTTTGTTAATGTTAATTGTCTAGTGAGAATGTTGATAAAATTAGCCAAAGAAAATTTTTGTTGCTATTTGCATTCATTGATTATACCACTTGCCTTACTTCAAACTCATAGGCAAATCACCATTTGATTAATGAAATTGCCAATGAACATCATAGATATCTTTGCCAATAGGTGTCCAGATTGTTTTGTTTTATTTATTTATTTTTTGCTTTATCAGCTCATATCACTGGTGATTCTTTTTTTTTTAATAATTTGAGTAATTTGATTATTTTATCTGTCAGCTGATTGATCTAAGGATCTGGAGTATGTTTGCTTCATGTAAAATGTTTTCTATACTTTTATTTTTTTAACTTCATTTTTAATTATTGAGTTGCAGTCGTCTGTTATTGTTGTTGTAATCTCAAGAAGTTGAAAATAGTAGTAACTTTTGGATGCAAGTAATAAAGGAAGACAACAATATTAAGTGGCCTTTGGTGATGGTGGTCACTTACCTTGCAAGAATACCAACAAAGAATGAGGAAAATTATATTTTATAAACGGAAATAATTTTCCTCATTTTCCATGATTTTCTATGATGGTTAACCACGATCGGCCTCAGTTGCCACCTTCGTTCGTATCACCTCTTGCTGCTTAACATCACCAGTAATCGCAACCCCTTGAAATTACTATGATAATTTAACGAGGCTAAAATTTTGATGGCATACATGTTGGAAAAACTATGGACTTTTGTTGTGAAACGAACAAACCTTGGTTTGAGCTTATATTTTCACTTGACTTGTATGAAGAAACTTACTCTTGCCTATTGTGGAGCTAACATATGCACATCCAACTCCTGTGCATGCAGGTCATGCAATAGTAGCTAGCTTTCATCTTCAGAAGCCCAGCTTTTTTCTACAAGACAACATTCCACAGCTTGAAGATGACATTTTTGGGGAGATAAATGTTGCTAGCATTAAAGTATGTACCACCATGATTAATTTTGTTTGCATAAAACAATTACCTTATCATCGCTTATGTACTGATTTTTTCTTTTCTTTCTTTTTTCAAACAGGTGGTTGTCTTATCTATAGATCTTGTACCTGGAACAAACATAACAAAGGTTGTGTTTGCGATAGATCCAGATGGCAAAAACACAGAAATACCTCCTACGGCGCTAAGTTTGATTCATGCATCATTCGAACCTTTTGTTACACGTCAGATTCCTTTACGTCTGACGACGTCCTTGTTTGGGGAGCCATTTTCATTTGAAGTGCTAAAATTCCAAGGGGGAATCACTATCATCCCCCAACAGAGTGCATATCTTCTTCAGAAAGTCCAAATCCTTTTCAACTTCACCTTAAACTTCTCCATTGAGGAAATACAGAACAATTTTTATGATCTTACGAGCCAGCTGAAGTCAGGGTTACATCTGACATCATACGAGGTTGGCAGCCACTTTACTCAATATATTGTTGTTTCTCCATGTTTCCAGATTGATGTTCTTTGTTTTTTGGGTTACGTTATATGCTCCTGGTTGCAAACATTTTCTTTATGTGAGAGCTCTTATGTGGGACGGGCTTTTGTAGTTTTGACAGCTAGAAATTTTTCCGACAATTTTTAGCAGCAAAGAACCTGTGACATGTGGCAAAGTTTTTCCTTCCTCCAATCGAGAATTATTCCTTTATACTCACTGAAAAAATCTAGAAATTATTTTTCCACAAGGGATGGCTTCAATTTCATTACCTACACATTTGATTTTGTGGATATTGATATGCAATCTGATGGATTTCTTATTTTTCGTTCTTTTATTTCAAATGAAGAACTTGTATATAAAGTTATCAAACGAGAGAGGTTCAACGGTTGCTCCCCCTACTACGGTTCAGTCATCGGTTTTGCTGGCAGTAGGGAATACACCCTCTATGCCAAGGTTGAAGCAACTGGCTCAAACCATCAAAGGATCTCCTTCAGGAAATTTGGGCTTGAACAACGTGATATTTGGCAAGGTCAAGCAAGTCAGTCTTTCGTCAATATTGGAACACTCACTAAGTGGCAGCGATGGCAGTGCCCCTTCTGCTTCCCCTTCTGCAGCTCCTCAACCTCATGCCTATCATCCTCACCATCACCACCATCATCACCACTCTCATCATCATCATTTCCATGATGAACATTTGCCTCCCGTGATAGCACCAGCACCTGCTTATCATAGAGGACATGCCCATGAAGCTCCTTCACCTGCCCATCGCAAGAGCTTCCATGCACCTGGGAGAAGTTTTGAGGCAAAGCCTCCTAGTCCTGGCTGTCATAGTGGTTATAAAGGGAGGTGGGGAGGGAACACAAGAAAGCGGTATTACGCCCCAGCTGTTCCCCCGGTACTTGCTCCTCACCATGTGGCTGTTCCACCATCTCTACATAGACGCCCCCCACCACATGTGCAGCATTCAGTTCCTGTATCAAGTCCTCTACCACATGTAGTATATGCCCATGCTGAACCCCCTACTAAGAGTAAAGCAGATGGAAAAACTCCTCAATCATTGCCACTGATATCACCATCACCTTATTCATGTGAGTATTATCTAACAGCACACTGTTATTTGGTTGTTCTGAAGCTTGTAATTCAACTATATATCATGTTGATGCTTATACGAGATACTTTGTTTTAGAGACTAGTGGATTAACTATATCACTTCTGGCATTTTTGTTAACTGGTAGTCTTATCCTTTCAATCAGTAGTGTAAATCACACCACCACTCTCCTCTGGAAAGCTTATTTCATGTTTATTTGTAACAGTAACCTTAGGATCTGCATTCTTTATGCAACTTGAAGACTAGTAAATGGCCAAGATCATCTGTCTTGACTTATCAAGACACAATAATATCTTGGTAGTCCATCCTTTAGAAGTAAACGAATCTCTAACGCATTGCACCTATATATGCAGCTTCTGCAGGCTTATTTCCTTCTGCTGGATGGACACTTGCACTGTTTCTTGCCCTTGTATTACATTTATAACATCAAAGGAGAAGCCTTACTAATACTTGGAGGAAAATGCCCTCTCTGTCATTTGTGAAAGGTGTCAAATAACAAAATCTGCAGCAAATCAACAAACAAGAGGAGCTTTTAACTGGTGAGAGCAGCAAAAAGGTGTAGCTCACATCTGAGTGGACTTGTGTTTTGGTTGTGTAAATATATCAATTAAAATTTGGCCAGCGGATGCACTATCAGGTCAAAGCCACAGAGGTGGCAGGCTCTTGATTGGAATGCATCGCTGCTTGTGTATCGTTTTCCTGCGGAAAATGTAATGGTAGAAACACAAACAAGTATATGAAAGCAACTTTTTTGTCCATCATTCCATTTCCAAGACCATCAAATGATACCTTTTGCATTCATTCATTTATGCAATGATGCATCAACTGCAGTTGTGATTATACACACATACGCATTGCAAGCTCTCGTTCTGTATGCTAAAATTGAAAACCTAAAATGACTGCGTTTGTCTGTGCATACATGGTTGCAAGAACAAGGATATTAGTGTGGGACTGGGGACTCCATGACGATCAATTCATGATTCACGTTGTACTACGACTTGATTTTCAGGAGTCTTCCTATGGGGTATGTATCGTGTATGATAGAGATGAGCATCTGAACCTGTATAACCCGAAAGCTGGAAGAACCGGCGTGGGTTAGACGGGTTGGTTTATTTTGGACAGGAAATTTTGCAAATTATTTCATCTGGGTTCCTAGGCCTTGATTTCATTTAATTTTTAAATGTCATCTAAAACGAAGATGGTGGGTGAAGAAGGCTCTAGACAGAAGACAAGTAGTTTTAAAATTGCAGTGTAGCGTTTGAAGAGAGGAGAAACTTATTCGTCATAGGTGGTTGTGATGATAATTTCACTAGCTTCCTGGTGGCCAATATTGAATGGATACATTATTTTCAAATTATGTCCTTAAATTAATGTCGTGGGCCCCATTTAGATCGAAGCTTAAAGAACTGTAGTCGGTGCTCTGCTATGTGATACCCGGCAAAGACTTGTTACTTCTTTAAATAATGTTTTGGATAATGGGTGTTGTAGTGCCAATCAACCTGAAATTTTATAAGAAACAGTGCAAAATGGGAAGGAAGTGCCCATTTTTTATCATTGAAATTTCTGACCCTAGAAGGGTAAAAGAGATCACATATTATGGATTTAACATTCCGATGAGTGCGGCTTTTGACGTGGGACAACGTTTTTTTTTCTAATTTTTTTTTTTTTCCACTGGCTTGTTGTCAAGGTCGGGTTCTTTGGCGGACATGAAGACTGAAAAGAAGAGATCATGTCTGATTACTCACATGCATTTGACCTTTTTCTTTCATGCATGAACGTTCCTATCGAATAAGATACAAGAATTTTTTTATTGGTTTCATCTTTATTTATTTAATTTTTAATTTATATCAAATAATTTAATAGATCAAATTTAAAAGAATATAAATTAATCATGAGATGAAAGCTAAATTGATCCATGAATTTAGAGAACGAAACCGTAAAACCGTCGATAACAAGATAAGCTGAAGATGCGTTTCACTTGTTGATGATGCCAAGAAGTGGCTTTGGTGGATGGATGACTATACAGCTTGTTAGTATTGACTTTTAATCGTTATCTATTTCGGGTGGAACTTATCATTTTGAATTTTCTTTTTAATTACTTTTGGCCGATTCATAAAAAAATTTTTTCATGTGAGTAGGCTTCTATTTCATAATTTCCATATGCTTATTTCTTCCATAAAGCATGCTATTAGCCTTGCAAAAAGAGGATTTTTAAACGTAGACATTAGTTTCGCGAAATGTGGGATGCCTCTAGCATAAATATTAAAATATACGGACCCGTTACTAAATGACTTTCTTTTTTTTGGATTTGATTGTACGATATTTTATATAGTTTAAAACATTATTGATGCAATGGAGACTCGTAGGACTCAGCTGCAAATATTCTAAGGCTTTTAGAACTTCTTTTCCCAAATTGTAATATTGTAACGTTGTTTGGGAAAAAAAAAAACAAGACAAAAAAAGAGGCGGTATCTTAAATATATGTTGTAAAACTCAATAAAGCAGGGAAATCTAAACTTTTGTTGTCTCCATCACCACTTATTTTATGTTATTATAATAAAAAACAGCCAATGAGTTTATGGTATGTGTAATTTCTATTATTTTATTTGACAAAATATCCACATTAGTACATGATATTAAAAATAAATAAATTTGGAATTATAAAAATCTTGAAAATGAAAAGAATCAAAGTTTATTATTTATTATTATTATATTTGTTGACATGGGTATATTATCAAATAAAATAATAAGAAATTTCACGTATCAAAAACTTATTGACTATTTATGATAATTGGGTTGATTGTGTTATAGTGACCTAACAAAGGTAGTTATGAGACAATTAAAAGATTCAATTTAGTGTATAATTTGACAAGTTAAGTTCATATTCAAATTCATAAAAAGAAAAGAATCAAAATTCAAGTAGTCTCACATGTTTCAAGTTTTTGTAATAATGGTTGGAACCTAATAAAAGTATAGGATGAACTAGCACCATAAATCTGAATAGTACAAGTATACTAGCTTATGAGCAATGTACAAGATAAAAATATTGATTAGTTTGTACTTAAGGCCTTCATCTTAAAATTTAGGACCAATGAAAATAAAAATTAAATTAATTAATAACCCTTGAGGGTAATATGAAACCTTAAAAAACAAAAAACACAAAAAGTTAGAAATGGTAGCTATATGAAATCTGATTATTTAAAAAAAAAAAAAGAAAAGTCAAAATGCATTAGTTCTCTTCCTATAGACTTTAATTTATCGAGTTAAAACTTAATTATTTTGACATCGTAAAATTAAATATCATTTATGTTGAGATATTGTATAGATTGTTTAGAAGATGTTACCAAATAAAGGTTTAAGAAAATAATAATAATAACAATAATAATAATAACACTAAGAGATACATATAAATTGACCGACCAATTATCACTTTCCGATTCAATTATGTAAGATAGTATGCTTTGAATATATATAAGTTGAATGAACTTATTGATGAAATTGAATTCTTTTGAAATACCTAAAGCTACTATGGATAAAAACAATATTTTTCAATATTTATCCCATAGCTAATCTTATCTATTTATTCCTATCAAAACGTAAATTAAGCTATAAAGAAACCATCGTCCTCATAGCTATGTGTAGGATTAACATGTACTCCCATTTTAATAGTTATCCTCTAGTATTTATTAAATTACAAAGGCAATAAAACAAAAAAAAAAAAAGAAAAGAAAATTGTAAACAAATATATAAATAAATAGGAGTTATGCAAACCATCTAGAGTAGGCGATGACACAAGTTGTACCAGTATATAAATATACGGCGATTAGCCATATGCAAAGGGAATATTAATATATACATTAAAAGTTGAAGTAGAGGTTGTGTGAATTGGAAAAGGGATGGGAAAAAAAATACATATTAATAAAACTATAAATGTACGAAGAGCCTAAAAAACAAAAAGAGATTTGAAGAAAAGAAATATGGTTTTGGAGTTCCTTATAATAATTCCAAGTAACCTCCTTCCACTAAATTGTGTGTCTTATGTTATTATTAATCTATTTAAGTGTGTACTTCAATAGTTGTATTGGTATTAGTAGTAATAGGAAATATATATATATATTTATATCCACTAAATGTAGGATGTTAATGGCCTTAATTTTTGGCTCACTAGCTTAAGAATAACGCTTGCGTATTTTAATAATAGCTAGTTTTTCTTTTAATAGGATTAGTAACTAAAGTTTCCCATAAAATTCAAAGCTAATAAAAATGTTAGAAATCCAATTCAACGGATATTATTTCACTGGAAAGTCAATGAAGTGGTTCAGTTAACTTCTATTCTTATTAACAAGTTAATCTTGGTTTTATCTTCATATCAACTTACATTTATATAAATGATGTGCTATTGTTAACAATTGAAAATTTAAATTTTAAATATAACGAAGCCTTAAAAAAAATAAAATAATTGGCTTATAAAGTTAATAAAGTGCTATGGAATGACAACCAAAGTATATATGTATATCATTAAAGATACATAATATGTACTATATATATATATATACATGTATATATATACAAACTCTTAAATATAAGATCAACAATCTAATTGTTATTAAACTTAAAATACTTAAATAATGCAAATAAATTTTTGCCGAGTCAGGACTCAATTTTAAACATGGCATTTTAGGAGCTATGAGTGGCTATAGGATATCTTTATACAACTCAAAATAAGGCTCCTATCGAGGATGGATTTAATTAAATAAATTAGGCGATTGATATCTAATCCGTGAATGTCTTCCTCTTATTGGATTATTAAAGTGGCATGATCCCATAAAAAAAAAGGAAAAAAAGGGTTTTAAAAAAATAGTAGACACATTTAGTGCAAATATATATAAAAAAAAAATATAAAGCAAATTTTATCACATATTCTTGGAAATCAGCAAAGGATATTGCATCAAGCATTTGAAGTGTAAGTTTGTTGACTTAAATTTGAACTTAATACCTTCTATTCATCTACATATAGGTTGACAATAGGTAATTTGTAGTGAGTTATGGGTATAAATATAACTTTTTAAAGTGAAAGTGATATTGTTTAATAATGTTGAAATGCAAGGACAGCATTGCAGTAATTTTAATTCTGTGAAGCTAATTATTGAAATTTACCTAATTATTATATAAATAGCATGAAGATGGCATAAACTATTAACAGTTCAATCTTATATGGTATATTACCATATATTTGTTTACCATATACTAATAAAGACTAAGTATAATTCTATAGTTGTTTTTACCTATACATTAATAGACCTGTAGCGACCTTACAAGGCATAGGTAAACCATACATGTGATTAGGATTAGGTATATAACTAGGATATATGAGTATAACTCTTCGCAGGATACTATAATATTAAAAGCAAAGTACCTTACAAATGTTATAAACCATGCATATGTGGATTCATATTCGTGTATATATGTGGAATTAATCATATATTGTTATTATAACAAAAGAGAAAGTTTTACACATTACATTACATTACAACTACATAGAATATAAGCATGTCTTCCCTTTATAAGCACATGGAATATATATACAAACATTCAACAATGGAATTTGATACACCCCATTGAAATACACATATATGGTTTACTTATGTAATATATCAATGATGATAGTAATGTAAGATATGGTTTAATAGGATAAATAAATCTTTAACATTTTATAAATTTCGTGGAATTGAACTTAGGTTTTGATATATAGGATTCTAGTTAGTAAGGAGTTTGAAGTAGCGATCAGTTAAGTATGCACTATTCTAAGTAAGTGGGGTTAGTGTTTCACCGCACTTTAAAGTATTATTTTAGAATATTTAGAGACTTTGGTATGTATTTACTTGTGATTGTAGTTAGTTGTTTGTGCTTGTGCGGCATACATATTTGAGATTTGATTTGTTGTGATGGGAGTTGAATTCCATGTTGTGTTTGCTTTATAAATATTGCCCTATTTGACTTGTTTGATCACTTTGAAGACAAACTAACTTGAACTTGGCCGAATGTCTAACTTGATATGCATTGCAACCCATTAGGGACGATTAGGATTCTTGGACTAAACACTTACTCCCTTCAATAATGATAGTTGAAATGGTCATTTTCCTATTTTAATCGAACTAAATGATAGGAAAGGAGGTCGTGGCAAGGTTAAGGGGCTATGGTTTAAAGGTGGTTATAGGAGGATAGTGTTCTCCATTGTACAAGCTTCAATTTGGTTTTGATTCGCGAGTGCGTAGCATCAAACTCCTTAACTCGAATTAGAGTGGGTGCAATTTCTTTAATTTTACAACGGACCTAATAACGTCATGTGATGACATTTGTTTGTATATATACTGCATTTAACTAATTTAGTTGAAAAATTTATTTGTGATGTACTGAATACATACTTCTATCTTCATCCCACTTACTAAGCAAGTTGTTGCTTATTTCCCTATAGTCTATTTTGCAGGTTCAAAATGGAACTATAAGTATCATACCTAAAACCAGAACTTTAGCAAACGGGGTTGAGGAGTAAGGATCAAGAAGAATTCGATTGAATTTCGTTCTTATTATCGACTATTTTTAACTACTTAGGAAACTACCTAAGTCTTCTTAGGGGGCTTGCTGGCTTTCCATCTTTTGGTCTGTATGCCAATTAACGTATACTTGTAAGTTTTATTAGTACTCTTCTAGTTAACTTTAAGATGAACAATGGCGTAGGCTTTATCTGACCAAAACGATGATTAGGCGTATGATTCATTAACTTTAACATTTCAATGAGATAACTCTTTTGGGTTAAGGAGGCATGGTCCCTTGGGCTCCCTAAGCCTGTTGTTAATCTTAACAAATTTGTCCAGATATCCCCACGTGTAAGTTGTATGCATATCATTTATTATTTATCTTAGAAACTCATATGTCATAAGAAAATTGGAGCACATTATTAACTTTCAATAAATTTAATGCCTTCAAGAAAATGGCACAGTTTAGTAACTTTGAAACCAAATTTGAACCAAGAAACTTGACAAAGCATGTGTATCTAATGAAAAAAATGAAGGATGAACATTAATGACTTATTTATTTTACTTAATGAATTAAATAAAGTTGCAATAGAATAGTTTTTTCGAAAGAAATCTATAATGTATAAAAGTTATTATCTTTAACTTGAAAACCAGATGTAAATTGGTAGGCAAGTAGAGATGGTCAAGTGTAGCTAGTCGGCTATGTGCTAGTTGACTTGGGTGTTGTGGTACTTTGGTTGACCACAGTTTGGTACATCAACCATGACCCTAGAAGGCATTTTGCCTATATTTTTTTTTTAACCTTGAATCAAATATATTTTGATGATAACAAAATATATGTTGAAATATATGAAAGCTAATCAAGTTCCCTAATGTGCAAAACATACAATGAAATTTTTGAAAGTACTTGAAATAAACAAAGAATTAAATGATGAAAAGTTGGCAAAATTAGAAAGAACTAGAACCTGTGAAACAAGTATCAACAATGAACGTTGAATCAGAATATACTATTATAAAAAATTACTCAAACTTAAGATATAACTACATTATTTTCAAGATGAAAGAAGAAAAGAGAAGAATTGATTAGAGGATAAGACTAATCAGTAGCATAGAACTTAATAGAACCACTTATCAGAAATGTAAAAGATTTATCAGAAGTAAGATGTGATCATATGGAAGAACATGTTAAGACCCAACATTATAGGGATATATTTAGGTAATGTATTGTAATGCCCAAGAAAAATTTAAGAAAATGATTTAAAGTGAGTGGCATTGTTGTAATTTTTTTTATGGACTTAAACTCCATTTATTTTAAAGCCTACCCATATTACCCCTTTATCTAAAACCTTAATGCCTTAAACCCTACTAAAACTCTCTTAATTTACTCGTTTTCATTCCATTTTTTGACACTCCTTTCCTCCCAATTGAAACAAACTCTTAAAGCTTCAAATACTTAAGAAAAAACCCATTTTCAAGCTTCTCTAAAGGTAAGTTAACTATTTAGTCTCTTTTTTGAAGCTTTTTTTTTTTAGCAAAAAACCTCTATTTTCATGGAGTTTCTTAGCATTTTTCTAGTAATATGAATTTGAATGTGTACATTATAACTTTTCCTCTTTGGTTTGGTTTGTGTTGGAGAATCAAAGCTTGGATTCACTCATTGCAAGTAAGTATCCTTCACTCTTACATCTTGTTATTTAGTTTAACGTTGGTGTTCTTGAAGTTATTGGTGGGTTTGATGATTAGGTGGGTGTTTGAGTTGAAATATGTGGTTTTAATGGATTAAAAATGAGCTTAGGTGATGGGTCATTGAGGGTTTGATTTATATTTAAGGTTGGGTTGAAGATTGGAAGGGAAATAATGAGATTAGAAAGCTTTTCGAAGGAAAAAAAAAGATGTCTAGTTGCTATTGAAAGGGACATGACCAATAACATGTTCATGCCGTTAACTGTGTCTTTTAAGGGGAAAATTTCATAGAAAGTGACACTATAAGACGAAATGGTTATGTCACTAGTCATGTCGAGTAATGAACCCTAAGTATTCTTTTCTTACTATTTCCTTAACCAAACTTAACTATTCTTTTCCCTACCCTTAATATATAGTTCCAACTAATTTTCTTTTACAAAAAATTACAACTTTTGCAAAAATAAATAAATAAATAAATAAAATAAAATTTTGATACAATTAAGGGACATTGTCATGTCGTTGACAATATCGAGTTAAAACTTCGAGTTAAAGTACCTGAAGGGATTTCCATTGAGAAGTTGGCATTAGTGGTGAATTTAATACTTATGATGGATCGGATTTCATTCTCACCGGATGAATTAGGCGAAGAAGGAGATTGGTATACGAAGCCCTTTTCATAGTGGTTAAGTATGCAGGGAAAGTGGTTGCTTGGTTACTGATAGATAATAGGTCTTCATTGAATGTATGTCTGCTGGCGACATTAAATTTGCTTGGAGTAGATTCGGCTGAGATAAAGCCAAGCTCGATTTCAGTAAGGGCTTTTAATGGATAAAAAAGGAAGACACTTGGAGAAATTGGGTTGCAGGTTGAGATCGGTCTACAAATGTTTACTATTCCATTTCAAGTCTTAAATATACTGCGAACTTTTAATTTTCTATTGGGGAAGCCATGGATTCACTTATTAGGGGCAATTCCGTCTAGTTTACGTTAGAAGGTGAAATTCATAGTCGAGAGGTAGTTGGTTACTATTCTTGGGGAGTAAGATTACGAAATTTGCAAAGAGACGACTATTCTGTATATCGGGGGTAAAGAATTAAAGGAACTAGGGTTGCAAATTTTTTATGAATTCAGCATGATTGAAGTATTAAGATAGGAGGTACGGTGTCGTTTGGAACAACCTAAGTAACAGATTAAAATGTTTAGTCTTGGATATGAGCCCACTAAAGAGGAGATTTAAGAAATGAAGGCCAAAACCAGGGGCAAGAGAGGAGATCAGTTGTACCATGCTTATATGGATTTTCCAGACTTCCGTCAAACATTCCTAGTAGTAGCATGTGTTCAAGAACCTAACGTAGCCAATTTATCCAGGGCTTTGGCTTAGTAATGTAGTATCAATCTAGACAAGAAGAAAGATATTGGCGTTCCAGTTTCCTTACGTAAATGATTTTCCGTTCCTGTTTATAGGTATTTAGAAAAAGCAATATTAGATAAATTAAAAGCATTCGATTTCATAATTAGTCTGATTAGTTAGGCCTTTTCTTTCAGATAATTTGAGTTCAAATAAAATTAGTTCCTTTCTTTTTATCAATTCTTTTTTGTTATTTATTCGTTACCCTTTTGCTTTTTCCTTTACTCTTTAGATCCAATAAAAACAATGAACATAATGGATATCTCATACATGTAAACGATGAAAGTACCTATATCACCTTCAACCTTGTTGGGTTAGTGTTAGAGATGATATTGAGACTTTGAGCAAAATATAAGAGAGTTGGTGTCGATTTGAATAGGGGAGAGTAATTATTAATGAAGTAATAGTTGTGATTAATTTGGGGATATAAAAGAATCCGTGAAACTTAAAAATTGGGGGTAATTTGGTAGATGATCAGAAATAGAAGCTGTCATGATTGTTATTAGAATACTTGGACATATTCACCTAGTCTTATGAGGACATGCTTGGTTTGGATTAATCAATCGTAGTTTATAAGTTGCTAACTAGAGAAGATATTAAACAAAAAAGGCCAAAGCTTAGGCGATTTAGGCTAGATGTACTCCTTAAAATAAAAGAATAAGTGAAGAAATTACTAGAAGTTAGGTTCATAGAAGTATCGGATTAATGCTTAAGAAAAATGGGAAAGTTAGGTTATGTGTGGACTTTAATGATTTAAACTAGGCAACACCTAATGATAACTTTCCTTTACTACACATTGATGCATTGGTGGACAACACGGCTGGAAATCATCTTTTCTCATTCATGGATGGTTTCTTGATATATAATCAGATTAAGATGGTAGAAGAAAATAAAATCAAAACCACCTTTGTTACAACTTAAGAAATGTTTTGTTATTGCGTGATGCCTTTCGGGTTGAAGAACGTTGGGGCAACTTATCAACGTACCATGGTTGCCTTGTTTCATGACATGATGCATCGGGAAATCAAAGTTTATGTAAATGATATGATTGCCAAATCCAAGAAGGGTGAGAATCATGTTGAGGTTTTACGTAAGCTATTTGAGTAGTTGAGAAAGTTTCAATTGAAACTAAATCCAGAAAAGTGCACCTTTAGAGTAACCTCAGGTAAATTGTTGGGTTTTGTAGTTAGTAGAAAAGGAATTAAAGTAGGCTTAGACAAAGTCAAGGCAATCATAAACATGCTTGAACCAAAGACTGTAAAAGAAGTCTAGGGATTGTTGGGGAGGTTGAATTGTATCGCTCGGTTTGCATCACAGCTAACCAATAAATATAAGCCATTGTTCAAATTGTTGAGGAAGAATGCAGTGATAGAATAAGATGAAGAGTGTGAGCAAGCATTTGCTGAAATAAAAAAGTATCTCATGAATTCGCCAATACTGGTCACTTTACACCAGGACGGCCATTGACTCTTTACTTGATGATTTTTCTTGAATCGATGGGATGTATGCTGAGGTAGAAAGATGAAATGGGTAGAAAAAAGCATCCTATATACTACTTAAGTAAGAAGTTTACAAAAGGTAAACAGAAATACTTAAAGGTGGAAAGAACGTGTTGTGCTTTAGTATGGGTGACGCATAGGCTTAGACAGTATGCTCTTTATTACTTAGTAGAGTTGCTAACGAAACATGACTCATTGAGGTATTTAGCAAAAAAGTTGGTATTGATCGAGAGAGTCTTGAAGTGGTAGATGCTGCTCTCTGAGTTTGATATTAAGTACATAAGTTAGAGTCCAGTCAAAAGGTAGGTAGTGGCTGATCAATTGGCAAAATACCCGCTAGAAGATGAAGAGGATGGTTCAGAAGCTCAATTTCCTGGTGAAAATGTGATGGTGACGAATGAACTCAGTAGTGAGAAATTGGAATAGAGAATGTATTTTAATGGAGTAGCCAATGTGTTTGGATGTGAGATAGGAGCAGTACTGGTATCACTTAAGGGTAATCATTTCCCTATGGCAACAAGGTTAGTATTTCCATATATGAACAAGATAACAGAATATGAGATCTACATATTAGGGCTCAAAATGGCACTTGACATGGGGATACAAAGGCTTGAAGTATATGGCGATTCTTCTCTTATAATTCTTTAGATCTTGAGAGAATATAAGACGAAAGACAAGAAATCGATACCATATCACGAGCATTTAAGTAAGCTGATTGAAAGATTCTAAGAAATTTCATTTACGTATATTCCAAGAACCCAAAATCAATTTGTCAATTCACTCATCACGTTAGAATCAATGGTGAAAGTTACGGTTGAGATAGAAATTCAGCCCCTAAAAATTGAGATAGAGGAAAGGCAAGCTTTTTGTTTGACCATTGAAGAGAAGGAACTTGAGAAGTCTTGGTATTATGATATCAAAAGGTTACTTCAAACAGGCAAGTTCCCTGATGAAGCTGATAGAAAAGATAGAAAAGCTTTAAGGAGATTAGAATGCAAAGAAGATTGCCATAGAAGAAACGTGTGATATGAAGAAGTTGACCTTGAGCCAACTAAGAAGCAAATTAATGGCTTATGAAGTTGATTTTCTCAATTTAGAAGCAACATTAGAGGATACAATGAAAAAGGAAACAACCTTTAAAGCTTAAAAAATGGACTTAGATTTAGATTTAGAAAGTGACAGTGATGACAAAGACAACAGAACATTGATTGGTGGGAAACTAAACAAGATGATCAAGAAACAAGGCAAGAAGAGGTTTTCTAGTGAACGCATATCCTCTAATCATAGTAAATATGAAGTATGGAAAAGCTATACGGAGAAGGACACAAAGAAGAATAAAAAGGAGAAAAAAGAAATAGTGTGCTATGAGTATGAGAAGCCTAGATATATCAAATATGAATGCCCAATTTTGATCAAGAAGGATGAAAAATACAAGAAAAAACAAAAAAACTTTGATAGCTACCTCGAGTGACTTAAACGAATCAGAGGACAAATCAAAAGATGAAGAAGAATCCAATCTATGTTTAATGGCTTTGTTTAAGGTAACTTTTGATTCCGAAGATGAGATGCTTGAAAGTGTATGTAAACAGATCAAAAAGCTTCTTAAAGCACTTAAAAAAGTTGATGTTAAAATAACCAAGACTAATCATGAAACCAAGACCTCAAGGAATATAAAAGAACAACTAATCTAAATAAACAATTTGCTAGCCGAAGAAAATGATATATTAAAAATTGATAGAGAGGTGTTGTAGATTGATAATGATAATCTTCGATCAAATCAAGATAATCTTGAAAAAGAAAATTTTGTTTTGAGAGAAGAAATAAATGAATAAAAAACTCAAATTGATGATTTATCTAATTCAATTGATTCAACCTTTTGTAAGTTCTATGAAAGTGATAAAAAATTGCAAATTCTAATTTACTTTCAATGAATGGAAAAATCCAAAGAGAGAATCGTGTTTTGAGAGAAGAAATAAATGAATAAAAAAATCAAATTGATGATTTATTTAATTCAATTGATTTAACTTTTCGTAAGTTCTATGAAAGTGATAAAAAATTGCAAATTCTAATTTACTCTCAATGAATGGATAAATCCAAAATTAGCCTTGACTACGAATATGGTGAAAGGTCTAATTTGAACAAGAAAACGACCTTTGTTAAAGGAAAGGAAGTTATAAACATTGAAATGACCAAGAATGATAGAAATTTTGGAAATACTAAATATATTCTATAAGGTAGAAGGTATATTGGAAGATATTTTGACCAAACCAAGAAATATCTAGTTAGAGGATACATTAGAGGATTAGATATCAAAATCAAAGAAGTTAAGAAGCAAATGGGTTAAAGCATCTAATTCCTATGGTTGCTCTTTTTAGTAATAAATTGGAACACATTGAAAATTATTATTTTTACACAAATAACAAGCTCAACAAACAACAAGTAAAAACACTTTTCCTAAATCCTAGAAAGGCATAGGACAAAATCAGTATGTATAGCCTTCAAACAATAATGTAAATTTTTTTAGTATTTCCTAGTTCTTATATGTGAAAAAGAAATAATTTTATGGTTCTCTAATATAATAAACAAACAAGAAATTAAATAAAGGATGTAGATCATTCTCGAATTGGACATAATACACTATTTAAGAAATGGATTGGATCATTAGTTTTTTAATATCGATATTAACACAATACTAAAAAATAATCTAGTAGTTACCAACATAACATAATCCGAGATATTCACGGGAGGACGAGTAATAAGTTTGTAAATGAGATTTGACATGACACACAAATCACATAATGGAGGGTGCACCACAATTTATAGGGTAAATGGATAACTATTAAGTTTGCTACAATCACTAATGATCGAGAAGAACATAATAACCAAAAGAAAACTCAATTAATAATTTTCAATTTCAGTGGATATCTAATAATTAATTTCTTTCCTGTAGGATACATACTTATTATTCTAGAACGTATGTACCTATGCTAGAACAGTTGAAATATTAAATAATTGTTTAAAAGGGGAGAGACCCTATAGAGGAATTAAAATAACTATAAAAAAACATTCATACAAAATGTATATTTGGAACAGGTATATATAAATCAAACAAAAACTATACTTGGAATAATAAAGATATTATGCATATAGACGGAAGAATATAAAGATATTATTCATATATATAATATATATACATACAAGCGCTAATGTATCCACGTGAATCTATTCAAAGCTTTCCGGACCAACCGCCATCACCGTGAATGTCCTTTTCCCGTGAAAAAGGCGCTTTCAGCCCACTTGCACAAATACGAAATATCATCATCTCTCCACGTTCTCTTTTCCGAAAATATCTCTTCCTAACCATTTTTTATTTTTGTATTTTGAATAATTGAAGAACCATTCTTATATCCTGGAGTCCAGCCTCACTCTCACTCTCATACTCACACTCACACTCACTCACCACTAAGACTTTCCTTTCAATTCAAGTAAAGCTCACTTAGGGTATGTATTTAGTAATGCTCTTGATTTAGTTACATTTGAATGGACCCATTTTTCATTGACTGGCCATATAATTTCAAAATTTAATCCTGTGTTGAACTGGTTTGATTCTATATTTCTGTTTTATCATTATGCTTATTGTGTTTGATTGTTGTCAATTTTTATTTTATTCAAGAAAACTCGAGTTAGTTAAGTTAGTTATGATGGTTTGTAGGGATTTTATTAATAATTGATTCTCGAATATTTTTGACTCGGTTCCCATGTTTTTATTGCTTTAAATATACAAAAATGCTTGCCTTTTTTTTCCTTTTTTGAGTATTACTTTATTTAAGTTAGTTAAATTCTTGAGGTTTTAGATCCACCGTCTCTTTTTGTGAGATTTGGTGGATCCTAGGAAGTGATTTGGGAGTTCTGGCTGCTGTCTTTAGCTCAAGTTACAATTTCTGAAGCTGCCTTATTGAAGCTGCTTTTGTTGCTTGAATTGAGAAGTTATCATAGTTCAACATTTCCCATGATCTATGTATTAAGATTCAGCGAAGTGTTTATGATTTTCTTTCCTTTGTATCCGCTAAGTTGTTAATACTTGGTTGCTGTTGAGTTCATAAAGTTCAAATCTTTGCAGATTTCATGTTTCTGGTGTGTTCATTTGCAATTTCTCGAGTAAGAAATTACTTTTAGGATGCGAAAAGAACCTGAAGCTGGATTCTTTTTAGTTTGATTTGATTTATCTGGGATAGTGATCGTACTCTTCATTACTTTTGTTAGATATTAAGCGAGAAGAGAAGATTGGGTTTCATGCTGATTGGAAATGGGCAGATATGAGTTGTTCTCCTGTTCCAAGTCCAGGAAAACTGTTACAATCAGCTTCCGGGTACCATATTACACCCAGTGGGGCCAGAGCTTGCTTGTGTCAGGGTCTGAATCTATTGTTGGCTCATGGAATGTGAAGAAGGGTGTCTTGTTGAGCCCTTCCCACCAGGGGGATGAGCTTGTATGGCGTGGAGGCCTTACAGTCCCAAGTGGGTTTTCTTGTGAGTATAGTTACTATGTAGTGGATGATGGGAGGAATATTTTGAGGTCAGAGATGGGCAAAAAGCGGAAGCTAGTGTTGCCTGAAGAATTGCAGGATGGGGAGGTCTTAGAGCTTCGGGATCTATGGCAGGTGAAGAAGTTTGATTCTCTTTCCTAACATATTGCTTTAATGACTTCTTCTTGATGCTTTATTTTGGTCCTCCTCTTTAGAGAAGAAAGTTGCGGGTTTCGATGTGGAACTGTAAAAGTAAAGATTCTCAAATGTCTGTGTTTTTGTCAATTACTTACATAAGCTTTTAAATTGGAATAATCTTCTGAAGCCAACATTCTGGCAACCCTTTTTGGTAGTTTGTTTTGCTTTTATGCCGAAGCTGATCTGAAGATTATGGGATATCAAGCAAAACAATAAAAGAAGAAAATTCAATCTCAATGGTCTTTCTTCATGTTTCCCCTTCTTTTCTTATAATTACCATGGGAGTTGAAAACCTCGGTGGTTGGTTGTAAATATTAGATGATCCTATATATATGCTTTGAATTGTTTTTTCTTTTCAGTAATTATCTATTGCCAAACATTTCCTTGACTTTGTGTTCAGTTATTTTAATGGTTGTATAACATGGACCATGTATTTTGCCCAACTTGATTTTCCTGGCAAGGTTGTAATATTGGCTTGCTCATTCTCATTACAGCATAAAAAATTTTTGAAAGGTTAATTACATCAATTTTACTAGTTGCATTTCATAATTTCTCCTTTTGGTAATTAGCATCATTACACTGACTACTTCTTTTGAGTTTTTTATTCTCATCAAGTCCAGACTGGTTCAGATGCTCTTCCTTTTAGAAGTGCATTTAAAGATGTTATCTTTAACAAGAGCTGGAGTTTGGATGTAGAAAGACCTCTAGGAAGCTTTCAAAGTATCTTGGAAGAGAATGGTAACATTCGCTTTTAAATTCAAGTGCCGTTATTTTGTAGCTTTCTTGATTTATCATCATTATTAAGCGGTGTTTCTTGCATTTCCCATAAAACAGATTCAGTCCATGTGCATTTTAAAATTTGCTGTCCAAACATAGAAGATAAGACAACTGTGAGTCCTTTTTTCCATTAAGTATTGATTATGCTTTCAATTCAATGGATATGCAATAAGAATTATTTGCTAAACGAATTAGGCTCCTGCAGGTTTATGTGACTGGTAGCCATGTGAAACTGGGGCAGTGGAAGGTTCAGAATGGACTTAAGCTTAGCTATGCTGGTGATTTTATCTGGCATGCTGATTGTGTGATTCGGAGAGCTGAATTTCCACTAAAATATCCTTTGAAATTCCTCATTAGTCTGCAATTTGCTTGCTTGGAGCTAACATCTCCTGGCACATTTTATATATATATATACACACACATGTACATATATATAATGTATGTATTTATGTATCCATATGTCTCAACCCTCTTCTGTTCTCCGCTCCCTCCCAGCTTTATGTAGGATGATGTGTTAATGTGTTTTTGGGGATTGTTATCCTTAAAAGTTGTTCCACATATAAATACTGTAAATATGTGAAGGCAACAAACTTTTCTGTGGAAACTGGTCCTACACGGGAACTTTCTCTTGATTCCTCAAGATATGACCCTAGATATATTCTGCTTTCTGATGGAATGTTGCGAGTAATTCACCTAACGATACTCATGTTTTAAGTGGTAAAATCAAATCCAACATGATTCTCATCTTTATCGTTCTGTTTACTTAGGAAACACCTTGGCGTGGGGCTGGTGTTGCGATTCCCATGTTTTCTATTAGATCAGAAGAGGATCTCGGGGTTGGAGAGTTTCTTGATCTCAAATTACTTGTTGACTGGGCTGTAGAATCTGGGTTTCATTTGGTTCAACTTTTACCAATCAATGATACTTCTGTACATGGAATGTGGTGGGATTCGTATCCTTACAGGTGAGATTTGATCTCAATTTTGATTGTGTAACATAGCAATTCAACATTGATACTTGACTTCTTTTCTCCATGTGTAGGTATGTTGTTGTAGCTTGTGGAAGTGCTTTAGTATCATGTTGCCATGAATTTACTATAATGTTTGTAAAGAAATGTAAATAAAGAGATTAAATAATTTCAAGACAATTTATCCACAGATAGAAATACATATATGTAGACCCATTGAGAAATCTATATTAGGCATACGTATTAATTCCTATAATCAACCTTAATACTATAGTAAAACCTAATTAAAATCCTAAACTGAAACCGAATTAATTTACGTTAATTTACATTCAATACCAATACACTCCCATAATTTACAATCCATAATAGATATCTTTGATTAACATACCGGGATATTCTTGTACTCCTGCTTAAGTTGGCGAGTGAATATCTTCCATTCTCAATTTGCAAGTATTATGTTGAAGCTTTGCAACTGGTGGTCTTTTGGTAGAAAACATCCGCTAGCTGTTTAATGGGAAGCACATATGTAGCATTGATTAATCCACTGTCAGGTTACTCTTTTATAAAATGCCTATCCAGTTATATGTGCTTAGTTTGATCATGCTAGACTGAATTATGTGTGATTTCAATTGATGACTTGTTATCATAATACAAGTTCATTGCCTTTTCTTTGATTCCCAAATCTTTTAGAACTATTTTAAACCATAAGAATACACAAATTCCGTGAACCATTGCTTTGTCCACTAAATCTTGCTATCATCACTTGTTTCTTGCTTCTCCAAGTGACTCAATTTCCTCCATAGGCAAGGTAGATTTTTTTTCTGACAAAGAGATTGCATAATCTGCATTTGTGCATGCTTCCATTGTGATTCTGTTTCCCTACTTAAATAAGATTCCCTAACCTGGATTAGTTTTCAAATATCTCAAGTTTCTCTCCACCGCATGCATATGTTCTTTTCATGGATAATGCATAATATGACTTACAGTTCTTAACACATGAGTTATGTCAGCATGGGTATGTGTTAGGTATATTAATTTGACTACAATTCTTTGGTACTGGCCTTTATCTATCACTATTATATCATCTTTTCCTCTCAACTTATGGTTATACTTGATGGGAATATTTGATGGTTTGCACCCACATTTTCTAGTTTCATTCAAAAAATCTAATGTGTGCTTTCTTTTGAATATAAAAATCCTGTGTTTTCATTGAGCTACTTCTAGTCCTAGAACATATCTCAATCCCCTTAGAACATTTATTTTAAATTCTTTAGCTAGTTGTCATTCAAGATTCCTTCTTTCAGTGGCATCATCTCTACTAATGATTATATTATCCAAGCAAACTAGTAGAGTTGTAAGTTGTCTCACTTCTGAAGGTTTACCAAATAGGAGAATTATAATAGAGGGGATTGATATTTTGAAAAGTTCAAAGAGGGGGTCAACGTTTCACGAAATAATTTAAGTAATTTTATAGATTGGCTATTACAAATTCTTTATTTGAATCGTTTTGTAAAACGTTGATTCCTTAATTGAATTTTTTGAAATGTTGATCATTTAGTTAAACTTATCTACAAATATTAATCCTTTTCACTGTAATTCTCCCATTTACCAAATAAACAGTAGCCATCTTGGCTTTGCTTTATCCTTTTCCTATCATTGTCTTTGTGAACCTCTAAATCATGCTTGAGGTAATTGCTTTAGGCCATAGAGTGCCTCTTTTTGACTTACATACCTTGTCTTAACCATATTGTTTCTCAAATCCTAATGGAACCTCTAAATGAACTTCTTCCTCTAATTCTCCATGTAGGAATGCGTTTCTTTACATCAAACTATTGTGATTCCTAGTTAAGGTTAGTAGCAAGAGAAAGGAGAACTCTTACAATATTCATATTAGTCATTGGAGCAAAAGTCTCTTGATAGTCAACTTTGTATATGTCTGTAGAGCTCTTAACTACTAGGCTTGCTTTATATATATCTAAGGACCATTAGCTTTGTATTTTAGAGTATAAAACCATCTACATCCAACCGTCTTTCTATTTAGAGGAAAACTCACCGTTTTCGATGTTCCTTTCTTTTCTTGTGAACCTATTTCCTCTTTATTGGCAAATATCCAATTCTTGTCCTCTAATGCTTCCTAAAAAGTGAGGAATTCTAATAGAAACAAGGGTTGTAAGAACCTCCTTATATTGTGGAGATAACCGGTTAGTAGAAATAAAGTGGGTAATAGGATGTTGAGTACAATGTTGTGTACCCTTTCTTGGCAATAGGCAAATCAAGATCATCATGCAAGTCAATATTAATAGAAATATCTATAGTAGAGGAGTTACCATTTTCTAAATTAGACTTTTGAAGTTGCTTCAGTTCTGAGATATCCTTAGGTTTCTATGCATAGATGGCTTAAGACTTCTAGAAAATTGACTCAAAAAGAGAGTTGGATGATTGGGATTGAGTTTGTCTGGTTGTGACTACTTTGGATTATAGTCCAAAGATGGTATCTGTGTTTGGGTTTGTGAAAGATCAGGTTCAGGTTATTCTTGGATTTTAAGGGATTGCTTGGGTTTAGAGTTAAAGAGATTCGACCAAAAAAATATTATTCTTGAAATAATTCCTCCCCCTGAAGTTCGGATTTTGGTATAAAGTAGTAAGGTCATTCTTATGAATTAAAAACATTTATAGAGACAAAAGAACAGTGGAGAAGAAAAAGATATCTTATTGTATATTCTGAATTGTACTTGTATACAACCCTTTATAGGCTTGTTTACTCTCACTCACTAAAGCAATAAATGACATCTACTAACTAAGGAAATAAATTTTAGTCAAAATACATAATTTACAATTAACAGCTAGTCAAAATCAATTAATTACAGCTGTTCAATTAGTCAAAAATTAATTACAGCTATCTTTGACCAAAATACCTAGAATATTCTTAGACTCCCCCTTAAGTTGGTGCCTTCCATTTCTAGCTAGTTAATTAACTCATGAATCCTTGTAGTCGATAGTCCTGTGAAAACATCTGCCAATTGACTATTAAAAGATGCATATGTTATAGCGATCAATCCAATGCCAAGTTTCTCATGAAATATCTGTCTAGCTCTGTATGTTTGGTTTGCTTATGTTGGACTGAATTATGAGCAATACTTGTTGCTGATTTCTTATCAGAGTGCAACTGCATTGCTTTGTCTCTTTTGGTTCCAAGGTCATCTAGAACCATTCTTAGCTACAAAAGTTCACAAATGCTATGAGCCATTGCTTTAAATTGAGCTTCTGTACTGGATCTTGCTACAATCACTTGCTTCTTACTTCCTTAAGCAATTAAATTTTCTCTGCAGAATACATAATAAACTTTAATAGATCTTCTATCTACTAAAGATTCTGCATAATTGGCATCCATATATACTTCTAAAGTAATCTGATTCCACTTTCTGAAGAGAATTCCTTCACTTGGAGTAGCTTTCAAGTGATGAAAAATTTTTGCAACTGCTCTCATGTGTTCTTGTTGCGGGTCATGCATAAAACGACTCACTATACTCATATGCTATGTTTGGTCGGTTATAGGTCACATGAATCAACCTCTCCACTGTTGTTTGATATTGACCTTTCTATGTTGGTGCACCTGGTGCTCCATTCTTTCCCCTTCCTTTATGATTTTGCCCAGGGGGAACACTTGATGGTTGACACCCAAGCTTCTAGTTTCTTTTAGTAGGTTCATTATATGCTTTCTCTAAACCCCCCTCCTTTGAATACGCCACCTCTATTCCTAAAAAATATCTTCGCTTTCTGAAATCCTTAATCTCAAATTCATTGCTTAAATATTCTTTAAGGTTCTTCCTCTCTTTGTAATCACCTCTTGTGATCATTATATCATTCACAGACTAATAATGCTGTAAGCTTATCTTCTGTTGATATTTTCACAAATAAAGTGTAGTCACCTTGACTCTATACCATCTTTAGCATCGCTTTTTGTGAATCTATGAAACCATGTCCTGGGTGATTGTTTTAAACAAGAGAGTGCCTTTCTTAATCGACATACTTTATTTTTGCTGACTTTTTCCTTAAAACCTGGTGGAATTTCTATGTAGAGTTCCCCTTCTAGGTCCCTATGTAGGAAAGCGTACTTTGCATCTAATTGCTGCAATTCCTAATTAAGATTAGCAGCAAGGGAGAGTAAAATTCTTATAGTATTTATTTTGGCTATGGGAGAAAAAGTCTCCTCATAGTCCATTTCATACATTTGTTTGTATCATTTTGCCACGAGTCTTACTTTATATCTTTTCAAATATCTATCTACTTTGTATTTCAAGGTGTAAACCCACTTGTAACCAATAGTTTTCTTGTTTAGGAGACAGTTTGTGTCTACATTCCATTTTTTTCAAGAGCATGAAGTCCTCCTTCATAGAAACTATCCAATTCTTGTTTACTTCGTACATTTGTTTGTATCCTTTTGCCATGATCCATCTACCTTGTATTTCAAATTGTAAATCTACTTGCAACCTACAGTTTTCTTATTTAAGAGATGATTTGTAGTCTCCTACGTTCCATTTCTTTCGAGAGCACTCATCTTCTCCTTCATAGCAAGTGTCCGATTCTTATCTGGTAATGCTTCATGAAAAGTCTGGAATTCTAATTGAGTAACGGGTTGTAAGAAACTCTTTGCTGTGGGGACAATTGGGTAGATGAAATGCAAATGAGCAATAAGATATTAAGCATATTTTTGTGTACCTTTTTGTAAGGCGATAGGAAAATCTATGTCAGATGCATCAACATTATTAGAGTTCTAAAAAGCGGATGGTGATATGAATCTCAATCCATTATGATGATCAACAGTAATTTTTCTTATTGAGCTAGGGTTTGTATGTGAAAGGATCAGGAAAAGAGAGAGAATACCGAAGCATAATGCTTAACTGAAAGAGTTCACCCGAGCAAGATAGCTCAGCCAAAAAGATAAACTGATTGTGCAAAGGGACTGACTGTCTTAACTAACTCTGACTTCCTTTTATATAGTAGATGACCTCCTTATTTGTCAGTTTTCACTCTAAAATATTCCAACTCAGCAACTACATTTACTTACATGCACCAACACAGCCCACTCATACATAACACCAGCATTCACATTACTCAATGCACCACCAAAGAACACCCAATAACACTCCAACATCACACCTGTAACACCACAGCACCCATTAACACAACACCACGAACAACATCACAACACATGCACACCAACGACACATACCACACAACACTAATCTGAAGGTTTAGGAGGGTTAGGCTTTGCCCTACACCTCCTCTTATAAACTTGTAATATAGGAGGATGTGGTGATGACATATCATTTTTTTTTTTGGGGTTGTTTTTGGTGGTTTACACTGCTATATGGCATAAATGTATAGAATCTCTTATGTTTCAACTTGTTCATGCAGTTCACTTTCCGTGTTTGCATTGCATCCACTTTATTTGAGAGTGCAGGCACTTTCAAAGGAAATGCCGGATGATATAAAGGTGGTCTGGAAAACCTGTGACTCTATTTATATCATTCTCGACAAAAAATGACAAATCATTTTTGGGCTAATATACCTGTTAATTGTGTTTTAGCAAGATATTCTGAAGGCAAAGGCAGAACTGGATATGAAGGTACTACATCTTAGCTGATCCCTATAATTTGATGGTTACAGCTGATGAATTTTACTCTTCCATTAAGTTTGTCTATTGATGAGCAGTAGCTTTGAAACAACCACCGATGAAAGGTTCATTTTTTTCTAAATCACTGCATTGTTAGGATTTGCAAGCAGCTTTGTCTTGAGCCATTTGCTCTCTTTAAACTTTCTATAGACCAAAAGATAGGAAAACTACACACAAGAGGGTCAACATTTGAAGTCGAATTTACAGAGTTTGAACTTTCTAATAGTTAAAATAGGGGATCAATGTTATAATAAGTGGTTCAAATAAAGGATCGAACTTTTAAGTGATAAAAATCGAGGATCAACTTTATGTTAAGTAGTTCAAATAAAGATAAAAGGTAGTTTTATTTCATAATTTCCCCAATTTTAATCTCTATTTGAACCACTCATCATAATGTTGATCCTCTATTTTAACTATTTCAAAGTTTGATCCTCTATTAAAAACACTAATATAATGTTGATTCTTTATTTTAATCATTTGAAAGTTTGATTCTCAATTTGAACTTAAATCCAAATGTTGACCTTCTTGTGTGTAATTCTTCCCAAAAAGATACTTTAAGCAAAACAAGTGGCATTGAAGGCATAGCCATGTTATGCTTAACTCGGGATGTTATATAAAAGCATTTTTTGGTTAGGTTCTTATCAACTTACCTCAATCCTTGTTTTGTTTTTTAATCCCTCATGTTATCTTGGTGATTCAACTATCTCTAGGATGTTGACTATGAAGCGACAATGGCGTTGAAGCTTTCTATTGCGAGGAGAATGTTTGCTCGAGAGAAGAATGTAGTCCTTAATTCCACTATATTTCAGAAATTTTTTTCTGAAAATGAGGTATAATAGTTTTTTCTTCTTATTCATCACTCTTAAGTTTGTATGTGGAAAACATATGCACAGCTTCTGGAAAGTATTCAAGTCTCTTTTCTATGTAAAATTTTACTAATGGTCTCATTATTTCTTAATCTGCAAAATTTACTCTGATTTCTGTCGTGATCCCTTAACAGGAGTGGTTAAAACCCTATGCAGCCTTTTGTTTTCTGCGCGACTTCTTTGAAACGTCTGATCACTGCCAATGGGGGCGCTTTTCTCATTTTTCAAAAGAAAAGGTGATTGTTGCTGCATGGCTAGCATGAGTCCTCCTGTTGGTCTCACATTGATGATGCTACCCTGAACCTCTGACAATATTTGTTCCCCTTGCAGCTTGGGAAGCTTGTCTCAAAAGACAGCATACACTATGACATAATTTGCTTTCACTATTATGTTCAGTTTCACTTGCATTTACAAGTAAGTCAGATAATCAAAGATCACAATGATCATTAAACATGCAATGCCAGTTGCAACATTCAGTAATATTTACAAAATTGGCAGTTGTCAGAAGCTGCTGGATATGCAAGAAAGAGAGGAGTGGTGCTAAAAGGAGATCTACCTATTGGTGTTGACAGAAATAGCGTGGATACATGGGTTTATCCGAATTTGTTCCGCATGAACACATCGACTGGAGCACCTCCTGACTATTTTGATAAAAATGGGCAGAACTGGGGATTTCCTACTTACAATTGGGAGGAGATGTCTAAAGACAATTATGCTTGGTGGCGAGCTCGTCTAACGCAGGTTTCTTCTTGTCTAATATTTTGCAATACTTGCACTCTTCAATAGAATATCAGTTAATCAGAGTTAGAAATTATTTGTCCTAACATATTTGTTGAATGTCAGATGGCAAAGTATTTCACAGCTTACAGAATCGATCATATATTGGGATTCTTCAGAATATGGGAGCTTCCAGAGCATGCCATGACTGGCCTGGTGGGTAAATTTCGCCCATCAATTCCTCTAAGTAAGGTATGTAATGCCACTCTTGACTTGCCTAAGTTAATTTTGTTTATGCAAAATTATTGATGAATTTATATTGTTATGCAATTTGGTTTCACTGTCCTATTTTCTTAATAAGTAAATTAGAATTTTCATTGTAGGAAGAGCTTCAACGGGAAGGTATATGGGACTTCAATCGTTTGTGCCATCCTTATGTTAGGCAGGAATTTTTACAGGTTTTCCATGTTCTTTAACTGCTCTTTGTGTGTTACCTGATATACCGTGATGGAAGAGATGATGCTTCATTTGATTAGAACTTGTGGAATTTATCCCCATTATTTAACTTCTTCTTCTTCTTTTTTTCGCCCAGGAAAAATTTGGAGATTCTTGGACTTTTATTGCATCTAACTTCTTAAATGAATACCAAAAACAGCGATATAAGGTATGAATTAGAAATTCACTGCATAGAAATCATTACCATGCGTTTGAGTTTTCAGTGAATCCACTATTGATTTGAGGACTCTAGTGTTGATCAAGCTTACTTGGCCATGAGCATGCCACAGAAATCTGTCTACTTAGGTAGAATCCAGGGGAAAGCATCATGTAGCTTCAATGCTTCATATTACCTTATTGTGATCATAGCACTATCCATTCTTGAGTGTTCTGATAGAGGATGTTCCCTTTTTGTACTTCATGCCCTTCCTTGTCTGTTATGCTTGAAAGTTTCCTTCTTTAGGTAATTTAGTTAATGTTCAGACTGTTGCCTTCCATGAAATAGACAGAGAGTTGTGGAATGGAAAATTGTACAGAGGAGACTCTGTTTCATCTTATTTAACCTTCAATGTTTTTGTTCTGAGGTTTCAAATGGGCATAATTACACCATTCATCAGATGATATCTGTAAAATGAATTGATGGTTGTTTCTATCCTTTGGATATTTAGGTAATAATAGATGTCAATAAGATTGAGATGTCAAGGTGCCCTCTCCAAATCTTGTTCGGCCATATACACAGCTATCTTTTTGCCAGACTTGTAGCTTACCTGTCTTTATATTTGAAACACCAAAGAAAGATCATGTCCATCTTTTGCTGTCTATCACATGGTTTTTGAAGTGGATTAATAATTAGATGCTTGTTTGACTTTTTCCAACAGGCATCTTGGTAAAGTTAACTGCAGTCATTTGTTCTAAAAGTTAAGACTTATAGATTGAGGTAGTCTTTTGTATTTTGTGCTTTGGCACTTCATCTCAAGTGTGGCATGATATATTAATCGAGCCTCATGACAAAGAAGGGTTTGAACTTATGACACTGCTACGATATTATGGTAAATTTAGCTTCACAATCATTTGATCTAAAAGTTTAAGCTCATAAATTGATGCAGGCAATTGATGCAGAACTTACCTGTTATGAAAAGGATGGATTCGAACTTTCTCCTATTTCCTTGGTCTTCAGTTCACAAAAACTTACAAGCAAGAGATTTTGTCCCTTCTCATATTTCCCTTAAATTCCTCCTCCTGGACATATAACTTCCAAAATTATAATTCAAAACTATTCTTTTTCTTGTTTAATTGTCTATATATTATTGAAGCCAACTTTTGATGGTCCTTCACGACACACACACAAACCAATAGTAACAGATGCATGACATTGAATAAAGAAAAACTCAGTACTCATTACAATATATTACACCTGCCTTAGCAGTGAACCGTATGGAATGACTTAATTTAAATATTGTGTAGTCACCTAAAGCAGCATTGCTGAAAATTACTTCCAAATTGATTTTTGACACAGTCAATGATACACTAATAACTATTAACATTATGTACTGGAATCAAGAAAATAAATATGTGACGATCTAATGACAACAGATTTTTTATTGAAAAGTAAGCAAATCTTGTATACCTTCCTCTTCCTTGAGCAGTCAAGGATGGTTGGCTCTTTTGGAGCACCAAAATGAGTGGCGATGACTATTGGTGTGCCACCTCTCATGGAATAGCTAAAGTTAGAGGTGATGAAAGTAGATATTGTCATTATTTTCAGGCAAAGGACCAATGGTCGAATCTGATGGAACAACAGAAGAACATGAAAAATGAGAACATCTGAAACTGATGGCAAATCTTAAAATCATATTTATCAATTAGATTCTTGGAGTCTTATGGCTCAAGAGACTGGTAGACTGGCAAAGTAGAAGCATGACATTAAATGAAAACAGTTTTCTATATCAGTAACTTTTCTTAAGGTCTATTCTATGGTTAAAATCAATGGATTCTTAGCATCTAGAAGCAGATGTGATCATAAGCTTTTGAAATATTGTGAGTGACGGCTTGATATCTTCTATACTCTCTTTCCCACTATAACCCATTTCAAAAGAAAAAAAAGAAAAGAAAAATTTTCTGCTGAAGTAAATGTTGGGGCAATCTGTGACACATGATTCTTGTTCTACTCTAATTGAATATTCATAAGTTGAAGAAGCTGTTTATTTGAAGAATTCTAAAGGTAAAAACCAATTATATAATCAAAAGCTTACTTGATCTAGAAATTGAAACTCAAATATTGAAACTTGGTGAAGGATGTTAAGGTTGGCATCACAACCATCTCATCTAAAAGTTTAAGCTTACATAAATGTCTCTAATACTCCTCTTCATTTGTGGACTGGAACATCTATTTAAGCCCATCAAGTGGACGAACTATCACAGTAGGCTGGGATTTGTTTTCTTCCGTCACTCTCTCCTCTAAAATAATGCAATTTAGATTTTTGCATCATCTTGGGCAGCTACTTGCATATTGGAGCTGTTATACTTGTGGTCTTTGAATAAAAATTGGCTTTTCCTCCTGGTTCCTCATGTGGTGTTGTGAGTGGCAGTTGGATTTTTATGTGATCTTCCTAGATGAAGATATTGCTTAAGCTGCAGCTCTACATATTCTGTTAGATCTTGTGCTTCCAATCATCCTCTTAACCAGGGGATCTGGTCTTCTGGTTTCAATCTTGTAGTTTAAGGAAGACTGCAACACTGAGAAGAAAATTGCTTCAAAGCTGAAGTCATTAGCAGAAAAGTCCCCATTGAGAAATGAAGAGAAGATTCAGCGTGATCTCTTTGATCTTCTACGGGTAATTTGAAATTAATATTGCAGATGCAATCTTATTTACTGAAAAGGGTTTTGAATTTCTTATTTCTTTGAATTTAAAATATGAATTCAATTAGTAGCCTCCAATCTGAAGCTCAAAATTGTGATTTAGTAAGCTGTACTTGCAGAATATTGTCCTAATTAAAGATCCAGAAGATGCAAGCAAGTTTTACCCTCGGTTCAACCTTGAAGATACATCAAGCTTTAAGGAATTAGATGATCGAAGGTATAAATAATATATTCCAGAGGTGGATGCTTGCATTTTGCACATGCAAATCTCAGTGCTTTCCTTATGTGGACCAACTCATTTTCAGATATTCTCTGTGGTGATGCTAGGATTTCACTGAAGTTGGTATTTTTTGCATCTACATTAATTTATGCAGCAAAAATGTATTGAAAAGGCTGTATTTTGACTATTATTTCCACCGGCAAGAAAATCTTTGGCGGCAAAATGCTTTGAAGACATTGCCTGTCCTTCTGAATTCCTCTGACATGCTGGCCTGTGGGGAAGACTTGGGCCTCATCCCATGTTGTGTACATCCTGTATGTCACTCCCTCCCCCTCCCATCTATACATGTTACTTGCATCCTGTGGGCAATTTTAGTTAATAGCATCTCGATCTTTGATGCAGGTTATGCAAGAACTTGGATTGATTGGTTTGCGCATCCAACGCATGCCGAGTGAACCGGATCTTGAGTTTGGTATTCCTTCACAATACAGTTACATGACGGTATGATTTCAGGTTCTTTTATTTTTTATTTTTTGAGTTGTTGGAAGGAATCCATTAGACTTAATGTTGCTTAAGTCATCTAATCCACAATTTCATTTTTCACATGCTATAGATTAAGAACTTTCTGTTTTTCCTGTTTTGACTTTGTAACTCCATAGGAAGATTATTATTTTATGGCAGAAAATGGTGATCAGTTCAAAAGGGAGCTGTATTGAGTACTTGGAAAGAATCTTGGTAGATAGTAGGTTATTGGGTGTTATATCATCAAGCACTTTTACCATGGCCTACCTTTGCTTCTGCTGTTTCTTGAATTAGCATCTTACCCGTCAAAGATTAAGATTTAGTTTAATTTGGATTGCAAGGTGAGATACTTACTGCATCTTGTATTACGTTTTTTAGTGATGAAAAGGTTAGCAAAGTGATGAGTTGAGCTCATCTCTACAGTTTTTCTTCCTTTTCTCATCTCTCAAAATTAGTTGTGAGCATCCATCAATTCTTTTTCAGCAATTGTTGTGATCTTCTTGTTGATAACTTCAACCTTTTCTATCAAGCATCCATAAGAATTTTGCAGTTCATAATTGTTTTCTAGATTCTAAGGATGTTAAACTGACAGATGGATGTTCATGAACCATAAGAGCATGAAAGAGGTTAAGATTTCTTGGAGAAGATTATGCAAGTTAATTATAGATGGGCTTGCTGCGAAGCATTTCCCTGACTTTTGATTAATCGAAGCAATGCATAATCCTCTATGGTGTCATGGTGTTGTACTTCTTGTAATCTTTTGCTCATCTCCATGCCTATTAACCATATGACTTAATGAATGCCTGCACTGATGATCCTTGCATCACTACCACCCAGCAACCGCATATATGCTATTACCTCTCTTCTCATTAGTGCTGTATTTTCTTCTTTCACAGTTTGCCTAACGCATGTGGTATTTAGAAATGACTGAGGTGCTTCGTTCATCTTGGTTTGGTCGATGTGTTTGGTGTTTAGTCCATGTCATGAAAAATCTTTCTTTTGTATTTGCACTTCTATTAGTTTGAATATTAGTTTGTGTGAATGCTTAAAAACAAGTACAGGCATTGACGTACCTAGATCTTATAAATTAGTGGGTTGAAAAAGGTTTGGGGGCAATCAATATTTTTTATATCAATTGTGGTAGCCATGTTTTTATGATGTCCATGAGTGTCCACATCAGGCCTGTGGATTCACCTTTAGAATTTTTGGGAGCTGCTCATTTGTCTACTAGTTTCTGCAGAGAATATGAGGGTCAATTGCCATGTTTTTGTGAATGGGCTCCCGGAACATCATAACAGTAACTTATTTTTTTCTTTCCTTTTTTCTTCCTTCATTATACAGCATTTGACTTGAAATGGTGGCTCATATATTGCAGGTATGTGCACCTTCATGCCATGATTGCTCCACCTTGCGTGCTTGGTGGGAAGAAGATGAAGAAAGAAGATGTCGATATTTCAAGAGTGTTGTGGGGTCTGACAAGTTCCCCCCCAGTAAATGTGTACCTGAAGTTGCTTATTTTGTATTGAAGCAACATTTTGAATCCCCATCAATGTGGGCAATCTTCCCTCTTCAGGTAATTTGAGTATAGATATTGGCTGGCTAGACTTGGTGACTTATCTGTATTTGCATATTGGGCAAAGCCAGACATCAAGGAATTGCTGTTGCAATTGTGACCTAGATCGAGCTCTTTTTCATCTAATAGGGATAACTATCAGCTGAGGTATGTTCCAGTATGCCCTAATCCAATCGCTCTATCTGCTGTCCAGGACTTGTTAGCATTGAAAGAGGAGTACACAACTCGTCCTGTGACTGAGGAGACAATCAATGACCCCACCAACCCAAAGCATTATTGGAGATACCGTAAGCACAACTTGTCTTTTTAACTGTTCAAGTAGAAAATGTATAGACAACTTTATTGTCAGTTGCTGGACCATCTTTTTGTTATTATGAAAATGGTATCTTTGTAGACAAATTTACTGATTTTTTTTCATTGAACTCAGGTGTGCATGTAACTCTGGAATCTTTGATTAGAGACGAAGAGCTTAAAGACATGATTAAGGATCTAGTAACTGCCAATGGTAGATCGCATCCTTCTCTTGGAGAAGTGGTGAATGCTACCCCTGAAAAGAAGCAACTGGCAAGTGGTCAGGTCTTGCCTTCTGATACAAATGGAGTGCCATGCATGGAGAGAATAGCTGTCTAGTGATTCCACCGTTTTCAGTGGTTTCTGAATCTTCCATCCACAATCTTGAGGAATCAGGTTCTCTGAGGTTTCTCCTCATCTATTCACAAGATTAAATTGCTGATCTCTGGTTACAGTCCTGTGTAAACTTTTAT
Organism: Lumnitzera littorea; assembly: GCA_024138015.1. Taxonomy (NCBI): domain Eukaryota; kingdom Viridiplantae; phylum Streptophyta; class Magnoliopsida; order Myrtales; family Combretaceae; genus Lumnitzera; species Lumnitzera littorea. Next base: position 42,848,083 of record JAMXBB010000002.1, on the reverse strand, counting down.
TTTAAGACAGCGATGGCAACACAAATAAAACCTGTATCTTCTCTTTCTCCTAGATGTTTACGTAAAGATAGGTTAAAGTTGTTGCAGCCTAATCAATCAAGCTAATAATGAAATGCTCTCTTTGTGTCTCTCTTTGTCACTTAATTCAGATGCTACATGGTCTACTCCTTATGAAAAGTCTTTTAAGACGATGACTTGACTGTTATGGGTACGTCCGGGGTGTTTTGAGTGTATAGCCCCAAAGGTAATAGAAAGGATGATCTTGTCTAGGATTATCTTTTGCTTTAACCGAAGCATGTGGCATGCTTACTGTTGGAAGATCTTGATTGAGAATTATTTAGCGCAGGAAATATGGTTAGTCTTTTAGTTAGTAAGTAAAGATATAAATTGTAATAATTAATAATGTTGGTAGTTATTAATGTGTATCATTGACTATATTATTTGACTCATTAATATGTAGGTAATTAATCACTAAGTTCATCATCTTTGACAGTCATCTTTTGTTTCATCATCAATACCAAACAAATTAGGGAATCATCTTGATCAGTGTCTATCGCATTCTTCGATTCACGAAGAATAGTAGTAAACACGGCAACACCTAATTGAGCGACACATTGTTCCTGCTTATTTTATCACCGTTGGCCAGCAGACAAGCATCTTTCTCAACCACTTCTTGCCCTAAACTGGATCTAGCAACCACATAATCTTAACAGCTCATCACCTCAACTAGATCAACTGGATCATCTCACCACAAGCCACCATCTAATCATTTCAACCCAACCGAATCTGGCAGCCACACAACTATTGCACAATGCCGCCACTGCAGCCATGAACCCATCTTCAATCAAAAGCCTAGCCACCACCATATATCTCAACAAAACCCCCTAGCAACCACACTACAAAGTACAAACCACCATGGTCGCCAAACAGATCCTTGCCCTTCTGTTCCACATTCGTTACCGTAGTTATTTATTTATTTATTTACCTCTGCTTTTCTCTGGAAGTTTTTCATTTGATTGCCATCATCAAAACTTGCTTCGCGGATTTGAATTGTTTATGAGATTGACATGCAACAAGCTTTTCATTTGATTTACTTTATGTTCTCAACATTTCGATTTTTTTTTCCCAGCTGCCAATTCTTTTGCAATTTAGTTATTCCAAAAAGAAAAAGAAGGTAATAATAATAAAAAAAAGGAGAAATAAATAACAAAAAAAGAAAAAAAGAAAAAAAGAAGGTGAGAAAAGAACTTACAAATATGGAAGATGGATTTGATTATTGTAATACAAGCACTTCGGCCTTGGCCTCAGGGCAATGGTCTCTCCCTCATCAACTTATTTGTTAGATAGGTGCCATCCCTGGACATTTAGGCCATTAGTATAGTAAACGGTTCCATAATTTACCTATGGATGCGCTTAAGACTTTTGCCACTCTCTCATTAGGAGAATTTCAGGAGACTGTCTAGTATCTCGATTTTGGTGCTATGCATTACATGTTTTCAGATGTTCATATACTTTCTTATTTGACCTTATATATTGGTTTTGATTGAGTTCTTATAATGGTGCATTGCTACCCATCTCTCACATAGGTACTCATTGTCAACATTTGTACCTTTAGAATGTTCTTCATGTACCCTTCCTCACACATAATCTTCTCTTTGTCATTAAGTTATGTCATGACAACGACTGGACTAATAGTTTTATCAAGTCATCTTTCTCTCTTATTGACTTAGTCTCTCATAACATTCATTATCTCAAGAGAAATTTGGCATTCTTGGTTATGTCACCTTTATACTAAAGTTCTCAATAAACTTGCTCAAGGACATCACATTCATTTCAAGTCCTCTCCCTTATCCTCTAGTCCCTTTTATTCTTGTAGTGTTGGGAAGTCTACTAACCTTTCGTTTTCTCAATCATCTCACCAAGTGCAAAAGCCACTTGAGGTACTTCATTTAGATGCATGGCAATCACTTATTAGATCCAACTTAGGTTTTTGTTACCATATATTCTTTGTCGATGATTGCACACGATACTCTTGGATTTTTCTAATGCATCACAAAAGTAAAGTCATATCTCATTTAAAGCATTTCAATTCACTAATGAAAAATTATTTCTTAATCCAGTATCAAAATCCTCCATAGTGATGGTGGTGGTAAATATGTTAACATTGCCCTAACCTCTTTCTTGTATGATAATGTATTCATCTTCAACTTTCATGTCCTTACACTCCCCACTAAAATGGGATCGCCCATCATAAAAATCAATGCATTTCTAAACTGGCTCACACCATTCACATGCATGTAAACCTTCTACCTACCTTTTGGGTTAATGCAGCTCTTATTGCTGTCTAGATCATCAATAGGTTACCTTATGTAATACTTAACTACAAATCTCCTTTTGAGTTGCTATAACACTTGTCCCCAAATTATACTTCTCTTCGTACTTTTAGGTTTCTTTGCTATCCAAATACAATACCTCAAGCCATCAATAAGCTTTCTCCATGGTTACTTCCTTGCATTTTTATTGGCTACCTAGCTTAACACAAGGGCTATTGTTGTTTACATCCAACATCAAGATGTGTCCACATAAGTCATCATGTGGTCTTTCGTGATACAGTCTTTCTACACAACAATCTTATCTCTCCTATAAGCTCTCAATTTGACCCTTCTTCTCTTCTTTCTTACTTGTCCTTACCTTTACCATACCCACTTCGACATCATTAGCACCTAACTACTAGCACCTAACTACCATACCCTTTTACCTATGCTTAACACTTAACCAGCTCTCTTTGACCATCCATCTTCATTCATCTCCTTCCTTACCTTTATCAGCACTTACTACCACTCCTCTTAGGTTATTGCCATGAGGGAAGAGTTTACCTCTCTCCTAAAAAAGAAAATTTAGATTCTTGTTTCTCCTTAACCTCATTAGAATCTTGTTGTTAGTACTTGGAAATTTTATATTAAATACAATACCAAAGATCAAGTAGAGTGCCACAAAGCCTATCTTATTGCCTAAGGGATCACTCGGAGGGAGGGCATTGATTACAAAAACTCTTGATCTTATTATCAAACCTACCATGATTCATTTTGTTCTCACATGCTATCTCTTCTTAGTGGAAATTCAATAATTTGATGCCAAAAAAGCTTTTCTTCATTGTCATCCCATTGGGATTGTATTTACTAGACAGCCTTTAGGCTTCATTCTTCCTTGTTATCCCCACCTTGTAGGCAAATTGCAAAAGTCCCTTTATGGCTCGATACAGGCCCTTCGTGCTTGGTTTAATCACTTTAGCAACTTTATCCTACATATTGGCTTCCATTAGAGTAAAGTTGACACTTCCATGTCATTTTCTCTTGGGATTTTGACATACTCATCCTTTTTTCTCTATGTTGATGGCATTCTCTTCATTGGTAGCTATCCTGTACTCTTTAGTCACTACATTTTGATTCTGTCTAGTCAATTTGCCATGAAGGATCTTGGTCTTCTTCACTTCTTCCTTTAGCATTCGAGTTATACATACTCCTTAAGGTATTCATTTGTGTTAGTCCTAATATGCTCATGACCTTCTAAAACGTCACAACATACATTTTTCCACTCTAATAAAAAATCCCCCATCCCCTCAAAGTCAATTTAGTGTTGGTGGATTCCTTAGACTATCAAACCAATTGCATATTGTGAGCTTGTTGGTGCACTCCAACACCTTATTATCACTTGACCATATATCAATTTTGTAGTTAATCAATTAAGCCAATACATGCATTATCTAAAGATAACCATATGTAGGCAACCAAATGAGTTCTTTAATATCTTTGTAGCACATTTTCATTAGGTCTTTAGATTGTACGTACATCTTACATCTCATAAAGTACTTTTGTTGATGTTGATTAGGTCACTTGTCTAGATACCTCTCGCTCAATTACAGGCTATGCTATCTTTCTTGGGCACAATCTCATCTCCTAGCAATTTAAGAAGCAGCCTCTATGTCCCAAAGCTCCATTGAGTTTGAATATCATGCTCTTGCTTATGTTGTTTTTGAATTCACCTAGATTTATAACCTTGCTTGTGAGATGCGTCTTCCACTCAATGCCCTATCATCTTGTGTTGTGACAATATTGGAGTTGTTTACCTATTTGGAAATCCAATTTACCATTATCGCACCAAACATGAAGATATTGATTTTCACTTTGTGCGTGAAATGATTGCTTCTAGATACATTCTCATCAAATAAATTCCTATAAGTCATCCGTGTACAGATATACTCACTAAGAACTTACCTACAACAACATTTATTGGTCATTGTTCCAATCTCACATTAACTATTACACCTTAAAATTGAGGGGGCATATTAATTATATCATTGACTATATTATTGACTCATTAATATGTATGGATAGAATAATTTTTTTTTAAACCTATGTATTAGAGTTAGATCCTCTTGTATATATACTTGTGTATATTGTTATGTTCTTTAACATAACACAATACAATACAATAACTTCCTTTCATTTATATGATTGTGTAGTGGCTAAGGTTGGTATAACTAATATTGTCAATGGTTAGGGTTGGTAAGTTCATGATTGTTATTACCAACTATGTTTAGACTATCTATAAATAGGTTATCTCATGTACAATATTTGTATGCCTCAATATGACTTAAAAAGAATATTTCTATAATATATTTCCTTATGGTAATGGAACAACTATCCAGGTCATGGCATTTAGGTGGTGGAAGAAACCCAAAAACCCTCTGTAGAAATCAAACTTAAGTTTCGTTTCCTTACCTCTAAAGATGTAAACATGATAAATGTAGCAAAAATAAGGACTACAACTATTAATTTATCAGTTGAGCAAGTTAGAATTCTCCAAAAGTTATTGAATTAGGCACATGTTGAAAAAGGGAAGGGAGAACAATATGATGGTGAATTACTCACTATGGCCCATAAAGGTACCTTGAAAGTAAAAAATGGTTTTTGCCACTAAATTTTAAAATATTATTGAAACAAGAAAGAAAAATAACGTGTCATCTAATAATAAATAATCATTTAAACATAATTAGGATATTATTATTTCCATACATTAAAAAGATTATAATAAAACTTTGAAAATTAAAATAAAAATGGCAAGCCCTAGATGATAACCAATTAGGAGGCTATAATGGTCATAGGTAACTAGTAATCACCTGGGTATAAGCAACAAATTAGCTCATAGGATGAGAGGATGAATGATTGGACCTAAATTTTGTGATAGGTTGAAGTATGCCACACCTAAATAACCAGTATTGGCGTCCCAAGATGTAGATTATCTTAGACGCCTTACCACATAACATGATTTTGTAGACAAATATGAAACTATAGCCTCAAAGTTGTCTTACACTAGGTTCAATACTAGTATCAACTATTAATTTACAACAATTGTCTACATAGGGGTCCCATTTAACCAGTGTGACCCATTGCCACTTTATTTTAGTTAATCTACAACAAATCTACTTGTATGGAATGGTTAAACTCTTAAATTACCAAAACATCACCCTAACTAACTGTACCTAGAAAGCAATACAATTGCTAGTCTGTGACTTGCACTTTTGGTGCTTTAATACTCCTAATCCTTTGGTAATAGGAGCAAATACAAACCAAAAATCATTTTTGTGATTTTGATAATTCAATATCCATTTCAAACCCTAATCTCACAACTATAAGGAGATAAGACATACCCAAACCTTGCTTGTCTAAGACAAAATGATAAGTTACATATTTAAGTTTGAAATGCAAACATATAATATTGTTAAGGACTCAGTTGAAATTTATATTTGCATCTTATAGTTTAATGTTTGATTTTACACCATCTTAAGGGTTTGGGGCTTATATAAAAGATTCATCCATTCTACTTTATTTCATTTTAAATTTTATTTTATCGACTTGTTGTTGTTGTTGTTGTTAGTGCTATTGTTGTTGTTATTATTAACATTTTAATATATCTTTATAACGTCTAAGGACCTAAATTGCTACATCCCGCTAATGATACGTTAAGGCATCTAATATGAAAAATATAATATGCCAACTCGCACCATAAATCTCCAACAATAAACTCATTAGGAAGATGATCTCACTTAATTCACCAAAATACATAGTGATCCAACTATAAAATAACCGAAACACAACCAACTACTAGATTCAATAAGCTCCTGAACAACCTGGCATATTACTAACCACAACTTTAGCCTCATGGGTTCCAAGAACAACCAAGTAATAGAAATCAACAATTGTTGTCATAGATGACTCCCTAATGATAAACATATGTCAATATAACTAACTGATAGAATTTTATCCATAAGGATCCAAACCATAACAGAAGTCTTAGGAGTCTTAATCCAAACAACCTTGTCACCATCATTTATATAATCCGCATCAACTGTGCTCTCAAATATATATTTGTACCCTAATCCTCATAAGCAACTAGCTAAAACTTGCACTTACAGTTGAAAACAATAGCCCCAGAAGGGTGGGTCGAAGCCTAGCACAAGATATTATAAGCACATGTGCATGATTCGGTATAACACATAACCACATGCATTATAGTAAACAATAATGCAACATGTATAGTTAGATTATTTTTTATTTATCTTATAAGTAACATAAAGAGTACTCACAACTCAATATACATAGATATTTATCATATAGCATTGATGTTGAATATTCCTCAATACTCTCAAGCCCATGAGTTTAAGAATCTAAGAACCATTCTAAATTTACCTAAATCATTTCTAAGCAAGACTTCAATTGGGACAACTTTGTGTAAGGATCATTAGATTATAACCTTAAGATCATTGATATTCTTAGGCCCTAAGGCCTAATGACTCACATACAACACATTATTAAGGTCAGATGGTTACTTAGGGTTCGTTTTGCCACCTTAACATGCATGAGCAAACAAGCAAGGTACTCGTATGTAGAATGGGCAACTTAAAAGAAACCAAAGAATCTCCTCAACTAGAACCTAGCGATAAAGAATAAGTGTGACTTAAAACCGTCTTTTAACTTAACACCCCTTTACCTTACTTCACTACCAACCCCTTAAGAACTCTCAAAACAACCTTGGAAGAAGCATTAAAACAAGTTTAACTTGATAAAAAGATAAGAAAAATACTTGATTTTAATGTTTGAAAAGATTGTGGAGTAAAAGATTTTGTAAACAAAAGGAGAAAAAGAGGATAAAATAAATATCTAGAGCATTTATGGCCGTGATCATGATTGTAATGATCTTAGCTAAAGAAGGAAGGAAGATCATGCATAATGTTCATAGGCATGATCTTGCCTACTAGCTTCCTCTCTAGAAGCTTAAGGTTGGGTTCATGGGCTTGAACTTATTTGTGAAATCCTTTAATCGTCTTTTATTTTCCTATTTTTTTATTTTTATTTTTGGTTCTAAAGCACCTTCTTCTCCTATTGCCACCCTTAACATCTACCAAAACTCCATTCCCAACACCAAAACCAATTTGGAAAGCAATACTTCATCATGACAAAACAAGAAACAACAATTTAAGCAACTAAGAATTAACATAAGAGATTGCAACTTACTAACAAGGGAAGAAAGGAAGATCATGGGTGACTTTATTGGATTGAACTGACCCATAAGCCCTTCTTATCCTCTTAGAAATGAACTTTTTATTTAAAAAATATCTTTTCCCTTCAACCAAACATCAACAAAATCCTTCTACATGACTTCCATTGACCAAACTTTGATTCCCACTATTAGAAACCAACAACAACCACCAACAAACAACAAGGACAATCCTTTTATACACTTCAACTTCTTAACCCAAAAATCTAGAATAATGCATGTGTGAGTGTATGAACTTTTGATTTTGGGCAATTTAATACATAAATATTTAAAACATGAATTTTACTACTTAAAAATTAAAAATTTGTTTATTTGAATGTTTATATTTAATAAACTTTATACACTTGATGGGCACTAAACTACTTGAAATCAAAAGTTCAAGCACTCAAGTGAAAATTTTTTTAATTTTTGAGCACTCAAATTCAAGTTTTATCCAAAATAAAAAGTTTAAGCACTTTCATACGTATTATTCTAAAATATTTGAACTTTTTATTAAAATAGGGTATTAGAGTAAAAAAACTTACTGGAATGATCACATAGGATACCATGCAACATGCGCACAATCACAACTTTCTGTAGTTCATGATAATCTAACACGTTTGAGGGATAAGCCATGAGAAAAAGAAACCATCCCATACAATATTAACTGTTTTTCCTTCTTCGTTAATCTTGCGATATTTGATCATTTCTTGGTGTTAAGGAAATGAACGAACTGCCATGGGTGGGGGAAAAACGTGTAAAAGAGAAGAGAGAAAGAGCGAGGGATAAGGATATGTATCTTTTTTAAACATTGCAGTTTTGGGGATTTTGATATATTTATGAATTGACACTATTTTAAAAAAGATTTATTAAAGTTGAAATTTTTTTACAAAGGCTTTAGAGAAAACCATATTTAATAAAATTAAAATAAATTAATCCTTTAGAAAGAGATTCATTGTTTTTAAAAGGATTTATAATTTTTAAATAAATAAGAGTAAGGGCATAAAGAAAATAAAATACAGTTTTTTGGGAGTTTCAATCTTATCATTCTACTTTATATTATTTTGTTTGAGCTTATTGTTATTGTTGTTGTTTTATATTAATATTTTTCTTCATTTTATTTTGTTTCATCTTCCATTACCATTAATATATATATATATATATATATTTTTTTTTTTTTTTCAATACGAATAAAGTAGCAGGTTCGTCGTGCTATAAACACTAGTTACAAGGTCGCCCAACTAGTTTAATATGCTAGTAAAATGGGTGATCAACAAGCTTCCACTTAATGGCTGTAGACGAACATAGTTTTGGGTCTGGTTGGTCATGCATTGTAAATTGTATCTATTAATTTTTTTTTTTTTTCAAAACTCAATATCAAATCCTCTTCACGAAGGTTATAACTCGATTTTCCATAGTTCATTGCAAATCCACGCTCACAACCATGAACATGAACATTTCTTTTTCTTCTTGCAATCATTATTCGTAAGTATGCTCCTTTATAGTTCCTAAACAAAACAAAGAGAAAATTACACATTAAGAGATGAAATTTGAGATCAAGTTTAAATGGAACATGAAGTATTTAGTGATTTAAGTAAAGGACGAATGTTCTTAAAGTGGTGTAGATTAAATGTTATCATAGCTTGTTAAAGTGATGCAATTAAAGGATAATGTCACGTTCAAAAAGAGGATGGAAGTGTTATACTTTGGTTTTTTCCCAAACCGTTAAAATAAGGGCCTTAGGAAAATATCCTTCACATTAATTTTATTTGCAGTGAATCACATTGACATCACTATCCAATTATAGAAGTTGAGCACTTGCTTTGGGGTTCTCGTGAGTCATATTGATAAAGTTCATGATGAGTGGAAAGAATATAGGATATTGGTAGCATTTCACATGTGGCTAAGCTGTTGTAGGATCTTTGTTTCTTTCTTTTGAGGTTGGTTTCCGAACCTGAAGGATACACTTTTAGAATTTGATGGCAAATCTTCTTGAGCCCAATGGAGATGATAAAGACTATTTTTTTATAGGGTAAATTACATAAAAGGTGATTAACATTCGAAATAAATTTAAATAAGAAATCAACATTTTAAAAAACTCGAATAAATGATCAATATTTCATAAAAAAAGTTTAAAGAAGAGATTTCGTTAATTCTCAGTTATAATATTGTTAATTTAATATGACTTATTGTTAAGTGCCAAGTGACATTTGTATAGCACTTATATGGTACTTACATGACATTTTAATTACAACTAAATAAGAACAACTAAAATAAAATAATATTAAAAAAGAAAAAAAATCAATTGCGCTAAAAAAATTGTAATAAACTTAATCATATAATATTATATAAATAAATAATATAATTAATCAAAAAATAAAAAATTCGATAAAATTAAAAAAGAAAAAACAGCAAAAACGAGCACCTCCCATCTAAGGTAGTCACCGACCATACCCTTCACCTTTCGGTTGGCTAGATTGGCCATCAACAATAGAAGTGGGCTGCGACTCATTAAGTAGCTAAAGGAAGATTGCGCCTAAACACACACACACAAACAATTACAATATGTCAAGTAGCTACTCATCACCATATTGTGGGTTAAAAAACCTATTATTTTAAATGAGTCGCTACCCACTAAGCCATTTGTGGTCAATTTGGCCACTGTAAGGACAAGTCATGGTTGAATGTATTTTTTTTTTTTTTAAATTTTGCGTTGTTGTTTCTTTTTTTAATTTTGTCAAACTTTTATTTTTTAATTATTTATATCATGTAGTAATTATATGATTAACTTTATTACAAACCTTTTTTTTTTGTACATTCCATTTTTCTTTATTCTTGCAATTTTTTTTTGTTTTCTAATAATTTCCTTTTTTAAGTTGTTCTTATTTACTTGTAATTGAAATGTCGTGTAAGTACCATGCAGGTGCCATGTAAGCACTACTTGTACCTTTTGACACTTAAGAGTCATGTTATATTAAATTAACGGTGATATAATTGAGGGTTAACATAATCTTTTATTTAAATTATTTTGAAATTTTGTTTGACTTTCATAAAATGTTGATTTTTTATCTGAATTTATCCCCAAACTTGATCCTCTCCTATGTAATTTAACATTTTCCTATGTATTTAGCAATTCAAGGAGATATATTGTTGGTGCTAATCACATGATTATAGTGTGGAGCAATCTTGAAAATTTATTATTATTCCTATTGTTTTATTTTATTGGGGAAAATTATTTTAGTTCATTATTTTGTAACTAGTTAATGATCATTTATGTCTTTATTATTTTATTGATTATTGTCAATAATGCCCCTAAGGTTGTTACGGGTTCATATAAATACTTTGTTCAATACTCTATGATCAGTTAGTAAGTTTTGAATATATTAAATCAAACCTTATCTTAGAGTCTCTTCTTTAAAAGCCTTTTCAATGAAATATGATCAGTAGTTGTGTCTTGTGATAAAATTTCAAACCTTTTAATTTAATCAATTGTGGAGCACATCAATTTGTTGGATTAAAACCTTGATACCAATTATGTGTAATATCAATTGAAGATGAACAAGCCTCAGTTCAATTTGTAAATTGGTGCATCATATCTAATTATGCATATCTCATTTTAGGTTTCTAATCTTTGTTCTTTTTCAATTACAAAAATCTATAAAAATAACGAAAACCTCAAAAATAAAAAAGAAAGAATTTTTATTTTCCTTTGAGCTTCTACTTTTAAACATAAATAAGATCTTTTATCATATCAATATGGCTTTATAAATCATTGATGTGTTTAATTTGACATTTTTTATGAATGATATTATAATGAGTAATTTGGTACAACAGATAAAATGTACTTATGGATGTTCATAGTACCTCTTCGGTATGCTATATATGTAACATAGTTGTTAAAGTCGTGAGTTAACTAATATAATTTTATGAGTTTTTTTCCAATCTAAAATGGATAGAAAAATTATTTTGATATAGACTCTTGACAACCATGTATGTATATGAAATGTTGAGGATGAATTTGATGCACAGCATAACTACTACATCTGATTTGATGAAATGTTCATGTTGTATATGTACTTATCTAAGAGATAGATAACAAGTGTAGAGTAACAAAAATAGTTGAGATAAAGATTATGATTGGGTGATAATACTGAGACCTATGAGTATGTGCTTGTGTGGTTGAAAACTATGTGTACCCATATCATGAATAACTATGTGATTATGTAGGGGAAACCTAAGCGCTTGTGTGGGAAGACGTGTATGCCCATGTGGAAGTATTCATGAAACTTAGATATGGTTGTTGTCTCTTTGATTTATGATGGGTTTAGTTGTGAGGAGAGTACCTTCATGGTTCATAACCCTTTAGAGTGACTATTAGTATGAAGTTAGTAAGTGAGGGTTGCTTTAGCAACCATTATTGAATTGTATGAAAAATATACTGCATAGCATATGATATGGATTGATGCCTTATTTTGTTATGTTTGTCTTATTATTGTCATTACTATTAATTTTATGATTGTATTCACTTAACTACATTATGAACTTAAGGGTTAGTTTGTCTAAATCTTAGGTAAGAAAGATAAAGTTAACGTTTGAGCTTGATATGAAAGTGAGTAAAAGAAGACTATTACCTATAGTAGCTTTTATGAGAACTGCCTTGTTGGGTTTTCTTTTTTGAAAACAAAGGCTTAAATATGTATGAAATATGTAAGTTTGTACATATAATTAGGAGATATGGTACTTTTAAGAGATAATTGTAAGTACTTCCATGATATTATCAGTAACTATTGATAATCTATGGAATTTAATACACACTAAGTTTTAGTTTAGTCTTATTTTCAACTTAAGGATGACATAGTGAATAGTCTCTTGAGCACTAGATATTAAGTAAAGCAACCTTAAGTGGTGGGGCACTACAAAAAATTATATATCGGAGGGATTAGATATATTGTGTATTTAATGTACCACGTCATCTTGATCTAATGGTTTTATATTGGGCTATATTTGAACCAATAAAAATTTTGAACTTGATTGGCCCATTTATAAGGAAATTTCATTTATTTTATTTTATTACTATTTAAAATTTTATTTACCTTATTATTCTACTTTACATTATTTTGTTTGATCTTATCATCATCATAATCATCATTTTATCTCCATGAACTCCCAATTTATAAGATAAATACTCTTCTAACAATCTTATCCATAAGGCATTTGGGTTTTGCAAAATTCGCCATGCTAACTTACTTACTAGTGCTATGTTAATAGATTCCAAATCCTTGAAACCAAGGCCTCCTATGTCCTTTAATTTGGCTAACTAGTTAGACTTTTTCCAATGGATTTTTTTTTTCGCCATTTTCAGTATTTCCTCTACATTCACATAGTGTTAAAACTATCCCAAAACTTTAAAACTAAAGCATATAAAATGTTTAGTTTTTGGGATTTTGTAAAAACTCTTAAATGCTAGGTAATGAAACTCTAATATTGAGGTATCTTTTTGTATAGTGACTTGGAGTATGTTGGAACTCTAAAATTAAGCATACTCAAGTTAGATCAATCTTAAGATGGGTGATTTCTTGAGAAACTTTTGCACCAAGGGATAAAACCATATAATGTCTAATGCTAAAGCTGATAATACCTCGATAGCAGGAGTTTCAACTGGATCATCATAGGTGGTATTAGAATAGTTTACCAGTCAAAAGGCTATAGTCCCTATTTAGTAGTGGTCTTAGACCTGTATAGTAAAACTGATAAGGACGTTAATTCTTTAAGAGTGGTAGATTGTAATAACACTTAAATGTTAGGTGACAAAACTTTAATAACGAGGTGCATTTTGATGTAGCAACTTATATCACGTTGGAATTTTGAAATTAAGTATACTCAGACTAGATCAATCCTAAAATAGGTGACCTCTTAAGAAGTTATTGTACTTGGGGACAAGACTATGTAGCGTCTAACGCTAAAGTAGACAATATCTCGATGGAAGGAATTTTGACTAGATCGTTACAAGTTTGTGATGGAGATGAATAAGAAATTTTGTACCTTCATTACCTACTATATGGAGGATGTATCAAAATTATGGAAGTAAAAACTTATCTCTAATTATTTATTTATTTATCCAAGGCACTTGATATCTAATTCATTGAGGATGGTCCAACATGTGTTGTGTGCTTATCTCTCATGGCTATTTAGTATTAGACTTGAGTTGTGAGACCCATAAAAGCTAGTAAAACGTCGATTGGCTTTGTACCTAGTCACCTTGAGGAAAGGAGGGGTGCTTTGGCCATTATTAGATTGTGATCCAACTCAGATGGGGATTCTTCATAACCAAAATCATGTAGGGTGTTACCTAAGGTTTACACTTTTTATTTTTCATTTTTTCATTTTTTGTTTTAAAGTTTGCTAAGTGTACTTTTTTTTTTCTTTATCTTATTCCATGCCACATGATACTATAAGTTGGCAATGGATACTCTTAGTTTACTTTTTTTTCGATTTCCTCTAATTTACTCTCTTGATATATTGGCATTTTTAATCAATGGATAGAAGGAAGAAAATGACGTCATCATGATATCATGAGATATCTTAAAAATACAAACAATATCAACAATTTGTATTGTAAATTGAGAAAAATTAAGAGATAAAAATTAAGGACCCAAATTTATAAATTATATGACACAATATAAATATAAGATAGTTAGTTTTGGTATATAATTGTGAATTCAACCAAAATTGGAACGTTTTACAAGAAGAAAACAACCTCAAGTATCTACATAGTAGAACAAGATTAAAAAGCAAAATATTGAAAAAATATCTTTGAGGTTTATATTAGGTGCTAAATTTTAATATGAGCGGTAGTTTTGTTAGCCCCAAAAATAGCAAAAAATTAGTTAGCGCAAGACATGCAATAATAATAGGGAATGGGCTACGAATTCCACACAGAAATGATCATTTTGCAAGAATATTGAAAAAGGGAAGGGAAGGGAAGAGAAGAGGACGGAGGACGTGCTTTGTGAGGAGTTAATTTTTTCATTTAAAGTCCTCTTAATCTTACGTACTTTTATTTATTATTACAAGTGACGGATTGATTCTCTCGCGGCTCCCATTGCTCTTCGTCTCTCCCTGAATGCCTTAGCCAGTGTTCAGGGTAAGTATCTCTCACCGGTTCTCTCTTTCTCATTTATGTCTTTTGTTTTGAATGTTTTTCCTAATCCTATGTTTTGTTTTATTTTGTTTCTTAGATGATGACGATAATGTTTTATTCATGTTTTTACGATTTTTGATGTTCACTGAGGGGATCATCATATTACATAACTGGTGGTGCAAGGAATTGTTGTTGCGTGTGATGTAAATATTGATATATACTCAGATCTAAGTTTCCTTGTACCAAAATGGTATATTCATCGATAATTACATCAATCAGATACCAATACGTATAAAAAATGCTTGATATCTTTCCACTTTTGCTTTCTCGGTCATATATTACACAAGGAAGGTGGATGGGATTGGATAGGGAAATTTTATCCATAAGATTCTTGCTTTCTGTCATGGATAAAAAATAAATATATCTGTTCTACTTTAGAAGATTGTTGAACTTCTCCTTTTCTTAAATGCAAAGTGATTGACTTAGAAACCCATTTTGACATTCTTTCTTATTATTTCAGTTTTTGTGCGTGCATGCAATATTTTGAAATCTATTTGATGTTTTGAGCATTTGATACCTCTTTTGTTGATGCAGCATGCAATTTTTTTCACCTTTTATCCATACCTAAGATTAAGTTATGATTATCTATCCCTTTTGCTAACATTTTATTCTTACATCATAGATAAATTTTGGCGATTTATTGTGGAGGAGCGAGGGATTTGTACGTAAATCGCATCTTCTAAAATTAAAAAATTTTCTGGTTGAATTAGTTTTTGTGGATATTGCATATTCTAATGTTATCCCTTGGATTTCCCATATGCAGATGTGGTGAATCTTAGAAGATTGTGCTTCTTTTAAACCTACCTAGCGATTTAGAAACACAAGAATATGTGGACTAGTACCTAACCATTGGGTAAGTTCGAATATCAAAATATTTCTAGCATCATAATGTGGTTTTGCAAGCCGAAATGGTATTCAGCGGATAATAGATCGCTATATAACAATTTTTAAACACCTAACAATAATAATAATAAGTTTTAAAAGACTATCACCTATACCGTTTAATATTCAAATAATATAGAATGTTTACTTACTATGTATATATATACGTAATAAATAATATCTATTGAATATTTTTTTATGGATTTGAATTCATGCTTTGCATCCTAAAGGTGTTGCTTACGGGATAGATCGAAGAGCCCTACATGTTCTATGTAAACCTTTCTACGAATAACTTAAATAGGAAGAGAAAAGAGTAAATCATCTTTGTATCATGAAAATTACTTGCATACATTGGACTCTTATAAATCCGGTAACAAACAACATTACAATAAATGTTAAAATGCCTAGTTATAAATATAATTTAAATATTCATGCCAAGTGTCAAGTCTTGAACCTCGAAAAAAAATTAAATTTTTTTCAAAATTTTTTAAAGAAAAAATGTATATATTATATATATATATATTTGAAGATTAGTTTTTTTTTTTTAACAATACTGAGTTTGGTTAAGTGTTTAAGTGCATTTTTTAAAAATAAAAGATAATAGGTTCAAATCCCTTGCATAGCAATTTAATTTTTCAGTATGTATTTATTACAAAAATGACATTTTTTTTTGTTTTCTTCCAACCTATTTTTTCCTCAATAACTAATAGTATTAAATTCATTATTACAAAATTATCTCTAACGAAATAAATTCTTTTGAATTGTAATTTTTTTTATAGATAGTACACCATAAATAATCATTACTTTACCCATATTATAATTGTTCTAATCTTATCCCATAAATTGTTAACAAAAAATATCAATTATAACTTAGTTTAGTAACATTTTTTTTATAACTAATGTTATGGAAATGAATGTGAAGTATTGAATGATTAATTATGTAACTTATATTACAAGGGAATTTTTTTAGCATAACTAATAAAACAAATTTTATAAAGTTATCATGAAAAAAAATTGAAGAAACTTATATTTATAACTATTTGCTTTTTTTTTTTTTTTGCTTCGTTTGTATTTTCATATTCATATATTTTTCTAATATATTTTTATTGTAAACAAAATTTATATAAGTTATATATATTAATTTTATTTTTCTTAATAAATTGATAATTAGATTTCAATTAGTATAAAGAAAAATGTTTATTTTAACTTTTTACGAAATGCATTGAGTACTCTTAATATACTTAATAATATTTTAAAAGAACTTTTCTGTTCTATAAAGTTTAGAATATATTCCGATACAATCATTAATAAAATTATATATATATATATATATATATACATACATACAACATGCAACATGCAACGTGATTGTAATAATAAGTGAATATTTTTCTACAGATGATTTTGATAGTGAGTAATACTTGTATCGCATCATTTTGGTTGATACCTTTTATTGCATTGAAAAGGGATATCAAATTCGTATTTCACTAGATATTATATGGAATGTGAAATGCAAGGTGGTAAATGATAACATATGAAATTTGAACACATCCCCTGTTATATTGAGAATATTACAGAACGCTCACATATTACTGTTTTTATTCCTTTGCTGCTGACTATTAAACAATTAATGTGACATGTCTTTCCTATCAATGCTTTTCCCTTAATGGAGAGCGTCACACATTACATCAATGTATGATTAATTACTTAGAACTCGAATTTTCCTAAACTCCAATCAATATGACATGAAATTTGTTGTTAAAAAAATTAAGTACATCTTCTAATATATTATGTTCTTCCTTGTGTGTGCTTAAGATAATTGTTGTTTGTCATGTTAGATTTGATGTTACTTCTGATTGTATTGTCCATACAACATGAACATGCAATCACCGTTTAGAGTTTAATTCTGTATTTGTAATTGATGATGCGCCATTTTGCTTTTGTAGTCTTATGATGGATGAAGTACTAAGGAGGACTTGTTCTCAGAAAATCCTCTGAGGAAAAACCCCTTAGGAATGCCCTGCTGCCATTTTTCGCCTGCATGAGATTCTTCAAAATGGCGGTAGCTGTTAGTAACCATCATGAACTTAGAGCTCTCAACCGACACAAGAGATGCAAACTTCAGTCCTTCACTCAACTTGACTGCACCATCATCAATGCTTCACACTTCTCAGAACAAGCCTTTGACATTGCTAACTTCCCACGATGTTACTCCAGCCCATGCCTGTCCCTAAATTTCGGGGAAGACGAGCATGATACTAATAATCCCAGAATAGAGATAGTCCGTGGTAGCAGGGCTCTCAAGGTACGCTCTTTCGTCATAGAGGTCGCTACAGCATTGGCCTGTGGTGTTAACACCATCCCTGTACCGAGTGGCCTAGGGGGAGCCTACTTTCTGTCTGGCCCAAACGGCCAAAAGGTTGCTGTGGCTAAGCCGATTGATGAAGAACCATTAGCATATAACAATCCTAAGGGCTTTGGTGGTCTGATGTTAGGCCAGCCAGGAGTTAAAAGATCGGTGAGGGTTGGTGAAGCAGGTATTCGCGAATTAGCTGCATATCTTCTTGACCATGGTGGATTTGCTGGAGTCCCTTCGACGGCTTTAGTCAAAATCTCCCATGTCCCGTTTACTGCGAAGGATGAAGAACTATCCTGTTCTCCTACTCCCTACAAGATCGCGTCGTTACAGCACTATGTGGATCACGATTTCGATGCGGGGGAGCTCGGTGCTTCTAGCTTCTCGGTTGCTTCAGTTCATAGGATCGGTATCTTGGATGTGAGGCTCTTAAATCTTGATAGACATGCGGGGAATATGCTTATCCGAAAGCAGGAAGCCGGAAGCGGTGCCGTGGGGTCATCTGAAGTGGTGCCTATAGACCATGGCTTGTGCTTGCCTGAATGGCTTGATGACCCTTACTTCGAATGGTTGCATTGGCCTCAAGCCTCGGTTCCGTTTTCAGAAAGCGAATTGGAGTACATATCGAATCTCGATCCTTGTAAAGATGCAGAGATGCTGAGGAGAGAGATTCCTGATTTAAGGGAGTCCTCTATACGGGTTTTCATTCTCTGCACCATTTTTCTGAAAAGAGCTGCTGCTGCTGGCCTTAACCTTTCAGATATTGGTGAGATGATGACCCGTAAATTCACCGGTGGAGAAGAGCACTATAGTGGCTTGGAAAATCTATGTCTACAATGTAAGGCCAATATGCCCCATAGCTCAAGTGATGATGATTGGAGTGATGCTGGAAACAGCCCGGAAAACGGTGGTCTCGACATTATCCAATTCGATATCGATACCAAAGATAGTCCTAAAGGGGTTTTAGGGTTTCCTCTGGGCTTGAAAGATGAGATTACTAAACTAACCAAGATTCCGAGATTTTTGTCTGCAGATTCATTGACAGTTTCTCCTGATGTACCATCATTGAAAGAGAATGGAGGAGGTTTTGAATGTAGAGATAATTCAAAGAAGATAGAAGAAGTTAACAACACAAACGACTACGATGACAACAACCACGTCGAAATTACCAAAGGAGGTTTTTCTAGGAGCATGACGTTTTCGACGCAGAAGTATGAGAGTGCAAGTGGAGAAATATCTTTTGAAGAAATGAGTGAAGTTGAATGGGATGAATTCCTGGGAATTTTTGAGAATCTCTTGCCCGCAATCATCGGGAAATCGAAAACCGAGAGTTTGAAGCAAAGATTGGGAAGTTCTTGCGACTTCTGAGGCATAATCCAAGAGAAAGTGAAAAGACGAAAAAAAAAAAAAAATTATATATATATATATATATCTATATAAATACGAAAGAACATGGACGACGTACATATTATTAGGAAATTATCCTAGTAACTACATATTATGTTCCGAGCCAACCCTAGCCTAGAATGTAGATAACCACTTAATAGGGCATAAAAATGGAAAAGTGATCGGACAAAAAAAACAAAAGAAAAAAAGAAAAGGCCGTCCTTTCCATTGTCCTTTGAATGATTTTTTCTTTATTTCTTGTGAATTGCACGTGTAAAATCCTTGATGTCCACCCGATTCATGTACGCAGAAAAAGGGTAGAGTAAAGGAACAGAGGAGGATCTACTATGTAATATATGATTTTTGAAGGATAATTCATGGAGATTATGTAACAGCTATTTTTGCGTGTAATAAATATATCAAGGCATCTTTATTATTTCGTGGTGCTAGTATAATGTAGATGTGCAATGTGCTGCATTTTTCTCTTCTGTATATAGCTCTGCAAGGAACAATTTATTTTTTAATTTTTTTGCTAACTATTAGAGAAAGGTGATTCAAATCTGATTCATTTTGTTAGGAGATACCTACAATTTTAGTGCAAATTAGAAACATTCTTTGTGCTATGTTGATGTCTTCAATGTAGTTGGTTACATGGGATAAAATGTTTTGGTCTTAAAATCGTAATTTATTGAGTACACAGTGGTTGAGCACAAAAGCCAAAGGAGCACAAGCAATGTTTAGCAATTTCTAAAAGAAGAGATTGACGGACCCAGAGAGCAATTGGAGCACAACTTACATCATGCTTAGCAGTATCCAAAAGAAGAGAAAGATGAGAAAGCATTCAGTCAAAATAGAATGGAAGTATAATTTCATTATTGTATTTAGTAGTGAACTTGGTGAAAGCTCGCCAAAATACACAGATTATTAATTTAAAACATATATTATTTGTAAAATTGGTGTTACCTGAAAGACTCTCAATGGACATGGTTTTAAAAGGTATTACAAGTAAATGATAAGTGTCATTATTAAATTACATAAAAAATATAATACGTTAAAGTTTTATGTGACTATGTCATGTTTCTTTGTTATGTATCATTTAGAAAGGGTAACCTAATCTTTCAAAAAAACAAATTGCACACAAAAAACGAACTTCTAAAGTCAAATTTAAATAAAAACGAAACTATTTAGTAGTATCTTTCAAAAAAAGAAAATTGCATACAAAAAATGAACATCTAAAGTCAAATTTAAATAGAAATGAAACTATTTAGTAGTTTCAAATAGCAGTTAATCATTATTAAAGTAGTTTAAATAAAAAATGGTAAAATATTTGGAACTTTTTGTTTAATTGGAAACATATATAGCTTATTTTAGAGATAGGTAAAGAAATAAAAAATGGTAAAATATTTGGAACTTTCTGTTTAATTGGAAACATATATAGCTTATTGTAGAGATAGGTAAAGAAAAGGGACCAAAGTATAAACTGAACTTGACCAAAAGTTATAAAAGAAATAATAAAGCGAGACTAGTGTGAGGGTGTGGGTATGGATGCAAGGGTTATGTACGTGCCATGTGAAGAGTTGCGCTATACGTGATTAGAGAATTAATTTGAGTGACTCATATAGAATGATCAGGAGAGAAGTATGGTGAGGAGGAGTAGGCAATCTTGATAAGGCTCAAACATATATGGAGATAGGTAGAGGAGCGTGATGACATTAAACTTCAAGATTTATGAAAAACATGGTAGGATTCTTAAGGTGTTTAACCTTTAAAACAAGGTTTCGGTAGAGTAATGATGTTAATGACAGTTTTTTTCTTTTATCCAAATAAGGATGTGAATAGGGTATTTATAAAAAATGATAATCAATCCCATTCGTCAGACTATGATGGTGATCAATGGTTAAGATTGAAGTCCTTTATTAATGAATCTTAAGTGGACTATTTTTGTGGGTTTAGGCTTAGATAAAAGTTTTATTTATTACTTTAGTATGAGTTAAATTAAGAAAGATTGGATCAGATGGACCGATCTAATGAGGCCTACTCTAAGCTCACAATGCCAAATTTCTTTTAATTGTCCCGGATATTTAGACTTGACTCTTTAGGCCCTGTTACGTTAGCTTAAAGAGTTAAACCTAATTAATTAATGGGCTTAAAGTCCAAACTTAAATTTAATCCTCTACAACTAGCATTTAACAAGAAAATCAAAAGTACTAGCAAACATATGATAAACCTATGA
This sequence comes from Lumnitzera littorea, assembly GCA_024138015.1. Taxonomy (NCBI): domain Eukaryota; kingdom Viridiplantae; phylum Streptophyta; class Magnoliopsida; order Myrtales; family Combretaceae; genus Lumnitzera; species Lumnitzera littorea. Next base: position 42,826,429 of record JAMXBB010000002.1, on the reverse strand, counting down.
ATAGATATGCAAAATGTATAAATTCAAGTACAACTGTTAGAGTTATGTAAGTAGGATAGATTATGAGTGTTAGCCTAATTAACTTGCAAAAAAATATGGATTGTCTTTAAAATTTTAACCCTTTTAAAGCGGGCTTTTTGAATCCACCTTGCTTAATTTGCATATTAAAGAACATCAATTCGTTATGTAGCGGGTTGGTTCATTAACCGGTAAGAATTATACAAAAGAAACTAAAGAAAAAACAAAAAATCCTTGGGGACTGATTGGATGACTTCATGTAGAAGAGTGAAATTTTTGTTCTACGAGATTAAAGCAAAACCAAAATCTCTTGTGTTTTTATAAATTCCAAATAAACTAACATATACATGTATAGGTGGAAATTTCAATTATAGAGTTTTCTCGAATTGATTGATATAGTTTGAGGATTTCATGCACTTGTTTATTTAATCATTGAAATTGTGTTTTCTATTTTTTGTTCTATGTTTTTCACAAGATATAATTTTCTCCAAATTATAATGCATACATATCACATAATATCAAATAGAAATTAGAGTAGATTTTTGGGACTATCAAAATTCACTTCTTATCGTCTACTTCCAACTATGCTACCGAGTAGAAATGCCCTATTAAATGATTCGAAGTAATCTTCGGGAATATGTATTATGGGAAAGTGCTCTCTGGCTTTCTAAAAGTTCAAAAGGCATTTAATTGTTGCCCCCTTTCTCATACACTAAGCAATAGCAGGCCAGTATTAAAATGTAAGTTATCTCCGGTTTATCCGTTGATTATCTCTAAAATTATTGAAAAGGGGCCAAACCCTAGCAAGCTTTTGGTTTCTTTTTTGCTTTTCCAATGATTCTCTTTAAAATTATTGAAAAAAGCTATTAAATATATACTACAATGATCTAACTTTATAATATTAAGAGCAAACAGATAATTTTACAAAATCATTCTTTTTCTCTCTCTCTCTCACTTATAGAACATTTATTATCTTAATTCTTTATATTTCTTGATAGGTAATTTTATAAAATAATTTTTTTTCTTTCTCCTACTTATACCATATTTATTATATCAAATCTTTCTATATCTTTATGGAGATGGCCCCGGGTGATGTAATTCCTTTTTCGTCACCATGTCTTGCCTGCCTTCCAAGACATGGTATTTGATTGTCAACTAATTGATATTGGTTTTAATGGTCAACAATTTATTTGGTCTAATGGCAAGATGTTTGAAGGACTTGCGTGTGAAAGATTAGATAGGGGTTTGGCTAAATTGGAGTGGATACAACGATTCGTTAAATGCCAAATCACACATTTACCTGTGAATGAATTTGATTACTCCCCTCTTCCTCTGGAATTATATAAAGATGATAAAAGGGGTAAGAAGTTGTCATATGAGAATAAGTGACATCTCAATAGCGGCTATAAGGAGAATGTTGAGTCCAATTGGGCAGAAGTGCAGCAACCACTGATATCTTAGGTTTAATGTCGAAGCTTCAACATTGCAGAAGAAATTTAATAAATTAGAGCGAATCACAGCTGCGAGATGGTCCTAAAGTCATAAATCAACTTACGAATTAGTTGAGTACGCTTCAGAATTGGCCTGCCAATGTTGCGGGTTTAGAGGAGGAGACTTAGCATTAGAAAAGAGCTGAATATAGCAATTGGATAAGAGGAGATCTTCTAGCATCAACGAACTAGAACGAATCGGCTCAACTTTGGTGACCATAATATGAAATACTTCCACTAAGCAGCTCTAACGAGAAGAGCAAGAAACAAAAATTTCCGCATCCATAGTGAAGCCGATGTATGGTTGACAGAAGAGGATGCTATTTGTTCTGCACTTATAATCATTTGATTAGGGAGGTGACTCCAGAGGAGGTGAAAGCTGGTGCTACAAAATCTTAGGTGTTGGATAGTTTTTGTCGTCTCAAAGTTCTTGTTAGTAATTGTTTAGATTCTGCACGTATTGGGCCTGCAAAATAAAACATAGTGAGGGGACATCAGGAGGTTGTCCAGTGTGGTCATTTCGATACTTAAGTTTGCAGTAAGCTCTTAAGAATATAGAATACTTGAGGGTACTATGTAGGCTTAGTATACAGAGTGTAGAGAGTTTTACCATTGGGTAGTGACTTAGTTTTTATAGTGGACTGGAGTTGGTAGTTGGAGATCAATTGACAGGAGAGATTTTCTCTCATAAGTGCAGGAGAGATCTTTTCTCGCAAGTGCAGGAGAGTGGAGTTGTTATGCCTGACATGTCCTATTTATTCAAGACGTGGCTGTTTTATCCTTATCTTGTGTATTCTAACCGTTGCAGGGCTTACTAGGCTTGATTCATTCAGGCTTAGTAAGCCAAGAGTGAGCCTTAGGCTATGAGACGTGTTGGATTCGGTCGAGTTTAAGGAGCTCATGTCCAAAGTATCCTGTCAATACTTGCCCCCCACACGGTTTCATTGTTGAGGTGAAGGTAAGGAGAAGGGATATATGGGCTACTTAGGCGTGACTGATTCGACTTGAAGGAATCTGACCTAGCATTATTGGGTCGACGTGGTAGGTGCATAGGTCTGGGCTGGAAGACGGCCAAGGTAGTGGTGTCCGAGGCAATGGATATCGGGGCCGAAAATATTCAAGGCAAGATAAACAGGAGTGGTCAAGAGTTCCGAAGCAGAGTGTTGGAGCCCCAAGTGAGGCTTAGGTTGGGTTATTAGAGCGGGGCACCCTTGCAACTCACTGGGCAAGCGCTTCAAGGCTATGAACCGGTCTGTTTGAATAGTGCTCAATGAGGACTAAGCCGACGCAACTGTATCATGTCTTTATCATGTCGACTAGGTGGAAGTCGGATAGGTCGTAAAGAAGCTTCTTGTTAAAGGAACTTTCTCAAAATATGATTTTTGCCCACTTGTATTCCGTACATTAAATGCAACATGATAAGTATCGTGCTATAGCAGACTAGTGTGTAGCTACATGCTTTTTGCCTTTTAAAGGTGACCATTTGATCAAAATGCTTTTCATATGTTTGCTACGTATCATTTTAAGGGATTTGTGCTTATACGGAACTTTATGACTGCCTGTGTCGCTTCTCGGGTGGTTTGCCTATAAATAGGAGGATCCTAAAGTGAGACCACTTAGTATGCCTAGGAGCTTAGTTATCATTCGGACTTACTGTGGCTAATATGACTAAAATAGGTCATTCGAAATATTGAAGAAAGTTAGAGGGAAATAGTCTATAGACGAACAAGAGTAGCTAACGTGAAGCTACTCGGATGATGTGACTCATCAACGAACACAACATGACTTGACACCTCACTTGATATGACGTACAAGTTGATGTCAAGGTCTACCTGCAATTATTCTTGAGCTATTAGGTAAGATTAGATAAGAGTGTATGAAAGATAGACTTGGAGAGAGTTGTCTCATAAGAACAGAATATTCAGTATTAAAATGTAAGTTATCTTTGGCTTACAAGAGAAAGGGACTATTTATAGTAAGTTCCTAAGACAACATTACAAATAAAGAGAAAGGGATTATTTATACCAAGTTCCTAAGACAACATTACAAATAAAGAAATTACAAAAAAGTATATACAAAAAAGCGATTCCTAGCACATACGAAAAAGGGTAAAAAGGACAAAAAACAAAAATGGAAAAGTGGTACAATGTTAAATGAGGTGGATAGGTGGCAATGCAACATTGGTCTCGTACAAATATTCTCTGAGCACAGCAGGTAAGAGGGATCAAGATGTTGCGGCAATAAAGGGGCCAGGACAAGATAGATGGTAATATGCTGAGAGAAAACTACTTGGTCGATAAGTGAGTCTTTCGTCACTCGATACGATAAGAATCTCTTGTCACTTGACAAGAATCTTTCGACAGTAGTTGGTCGGATTACTCGGCATCATCACTATCGAGAGCATAGATCATAGTATGACAATGCAGGGAGCTTAAGGAGTTCAGCTACCTTCCTTCGGTGTAAACTTTCTCGTTATCAGCAGGTTATCCAAAGAGAATTCTTCGGGTGAGGGATTAAAGTCCTTAGAGTCTTGTGCGAGTAGTGGGACCGTTGGTCGCAGTTCATCAGTTCTTTAGGGTTGCTGAAGATTTACCCTTAAATCTAGGTCTTTGTCATCATCAGGCACATAAGGAGTCAAATTAGCGATGTTAAAGGAGGTAGATACGCCAAAACCTTTAAGTAGCTTAATCTCATAGGCGTTATCATTAATGCACCTTAGGATCCTATAGGGTCCATCCATTCTAAGAGATAGTTTGTTGGTCCTTCTGCTAGGGAAGCGTTCCTTACTAAGGTAGACCCATATAAGGTCCTAAGGGGTATAAATGACTCGCTTACTTCTACGGTTTCCCACTTCTTTCTGTCGGGCTACAATTTTGGCCAATTGCTCGATAATCTTTCGATGTAACCTTTGGAACTCCTTGGTACACTATAGGATGAATTGACTTTCCTCTTATGTAGTTGGCTGTTAATTAAATCTAAGAGTAGGTTCGGGTTAAGTCCATAAACAACCTCAAATGGTGATGTTCCTGTTGAGCTATGAGTTAAGCGATTGTAGGAAAATTCAATGATGGGTTGGCATAAATCCTAATCACGAGAGTTCTTTCCAACAATAGCAAGCAGGAGATTACCGACGATTTTGTTAACTACTTCAGTTTGGCCGTTTGTTTAGGGGTGGTAAGAGGTATTGAACAAGAGCTTAGTGCCAAGTTTCCTTCATAGGGTCTTCTAAAAGAAGCTTGTGAATTTTAAATCACGGTTGGACACAATACTTCTTAACACTCTATGTAGTCGTACAATTTCCTGCAAAAAGAGGTTAGCAATGAATAAAGCATTATTAGTTCTGTGGTAAGGAATGAAGTGGCCTACTTTGCTGAATCGATCGACTATGACCATGATCAAATCATGTTTTCTTGGTGTGTGGGGGAAGGCCGAGCATGAACTTCACGCTTAGATTAGTCTATGACCGCTCGAGAATTGTAGGGGTATATATTCTCCATAGGTCTCTCTCCTCCCTTTTGCATACTTACACACCTTGTACCTCTCAAGTATTCGGTGCACGTCCTTCATCATTTTGGACTAGTAAAAATGCTCCTTCAATATCTCAATCGTCTTCTTTTCTCCAAAATGGTCAGCTAGACCCCCGGCATGAGCTTCTCGAACCAGTAGCTCTCTTGCAGAACCACTCGGTATGTAAATCTGCTTGCCCTTCATCAAGAACCCCTCACTTAAGTAGAACCCTTTTGTAGCTCCTCTAACACTGCACTTGGTTACTAAGGGTCCAAAATGTGGGTCGTGCTCATATTGATCAAGTGAAGTGTTGAATCTAAGCACCTTAGCTTATAACGTTGTGATGAGGGTATGACGGTGAGAAAGTACATTAGTTATTGTGTTGGTGCTTCTCTTCTTATATCTAATGACATAGCAAAATTTTACTAAGAATTTAACCCATTTGGCATGACGCCGAGAAAGCTTCTGTTGCCTGTGAAGATGCTTAAGAGATTTATGATCCAAATAGATAATGAATTCTTTTGGCAACAAATAATGCTGTAAGTTTTGGAGTGTATGGACAAAGGCATAGATTTCTTTGCCGTAGGTTGAGTAATTCAAGGCAGCACCTTAGAGTTTTTCACTGAAGTAGGCAATGGGTCGGTGCTCTTGCATAAGGACAACACTAATGTCGACATTAGACGCATCACATTCAACCTCAAAAACCTTCTTGAAATCTGGTAGGGTGAGTACTGGAGCGAACGTTAACTTAGACTTCACATCTTCAAAACTCCTTTGAGCCTTATCTATTCATTTAAACTCAACGTTCTTCTTGGTTAATTCAGTCAATAGTATAGTTATGGAGTTGAAGTTTTGGATAAATCTCTAATAGAATGAGGCTAAGCCATGGAAGCTCCTGACTTCGGTAGCACTAGTTGGTGTAGGCCACTCATTAATAGCTTTGACTTTTTCCTCATCAACTTAAACTCCACTCCCTGAAATGATATATCCAAGGAATATAATCTTACTTTGACAGAACGCACATTTCTTCAGGTTGCCGAATAATTTCTCGACGTGGAGTATGTTAAACACTAATCTTAAATGTTCAACATGAATGAGGAGGTCGGCATTGTAGAACAGAATATCATCAAAATAAACCACAACGCATTTTCCGATCAACGATCTTAATGCACGATTCATTAGTCGCATAAAAGTACTTGGTGCATAAGTTAGTCCAAATTGCATCACCTACCATTCGAACAGACCATCCCTTGTCTTAAAGGTCGTCTTCCATTCATCCCCAAGTTTCATCTGTATTTGGTGGTAGCTACTCTTCAGGTTAATCTTAGAAAAGATGCAAGCGTTGTGTAACTTGTCAAGCATATCATCAAGTTGCAGGATTAGGTATTGGTATTTGATAGTGATCTTATTGATAGCTTGGCTGTTAATACATATTGACCGTGTTCCATCCTTTTTCGACATGACCACAGTAGGTACAACGCAAGGACTTATGCTCTCATGGACATATCCATGATCTACTAACTCATCCACCTGCTTCTTCAGTTTAGCTGCCTGCTTTGGATTGAGCCTGTAAGTGGGTTGGTTTGGTAAGGTAGCCCCTGGTTGGAGGTCGATGCAATGCTCAATTCCTCTCAAGAGAGGTAAACCTTTAGGTATCTTGGTAGGGAAAAGGTCAGTAAATTCCTAAAGTAGCTATTGCACTTCGGTAGGTAAATTCATGACCTTTCTAACCTCTAAGAATCTTTTAACTAAAAGGAACACATAGTCTTCGGCCTTAACCTCTCATGCAAATTGAGCTCAGGAAATCGCTAAAGGCTTCCGTTGCAGAGATCTAGCAACCTTTTCCTAGGCTTCTTGCACTTCCATAGGACTCATAAGTGTTAATATAATTTTCTTCCCATCCTTTTGAAACATATAGGTATTTTTATACCCATCGTGTAACACTTTTAAGTCAAATAGCTACGGTCGACTGAGTAATATGTGAGATGTACACATATGAAGGACATCAAACAGCACCTCATCCCTATACCTATCATCAATAGTAATTGATACTCTGACTTGCTCGGAAACATGTAGTCCTCCTTTCTTATTCAGCCAGTAAATCTTATATGGCTTGGTGTATGGAAGAGTTGGCAATTTCGTGGCTTTAACTACCCCTTGTGCGACAATGTTGGTACAGCTCCCTTTGTCAATGATCACGGTGTATAGCTTGCCATTAACTTAGCAATTCGTATGAAAGAGGTTCTCTGTTTGCACATGCTTGTTAGCCACAAAAGTACCGAGAGATCGTCAAACAACAAAGCAATATTCGGCTCTGCCCTCAGGAGGTATCTCGGCATCGGGGTCTTCTTGAAATTCTTTTAGCATCTGTTTGGTTGCCACTCCTTCCTCTCCTTCACTTGTACTTTTTACTTCAAGCTAAGGCTTGTCTCCCTTTATGATCATGACTCGGCGGTTCGAGCATTGACTAGCTACGTATCCAAACTTAAGGCATTTAAAACATTTGATTTCTCGGGTTTTCCTACCTGAACTCTGACCTTGGTCTCTTCGGATCTCAGGCTCTTCGGTCTTGCTCTTGCTTTAGCCTTTGTCTGGTCGGTTTGGCATTTGTCCCCGACGTTCTACCTCAAAACTGTTTGAAACTCTGTTATTCATTGGTTGGCTCGGTAGGCTACGCCTCTTCGATATCAATGTTCGGTTTCTAGGCATTCGGTTAACCTGGTTTTGTTATGTTACCAATCTAGGTTACACAGATGGTTTTATCTAGAGTTGTGAAGCTCTGCAGCTCCACGATGTTACCAATCTTAGCCCGTAGTCCAGAGATGAACTGTGCTATAGCTCGGGTCTTAGGCTTATCGACATCGCATCAGATCATGAGCAACTGAAACTCTTGGACATATTCCTCTACGGATTTGTTCCCTTGCCTCAAGTCTTGGAGTCATCGAAAAGTGTCTTATTTGTAGTGTTTGGGAATGAACTTACTTCTTAGAACTCTCTTCATCTCGTTCCACATTTGGACCTCGCGTAGATTCTTCAAGCAAACATTATGTGGCCAGAAAATTCTATTGCGGCTACTCTAAGGTGGATAGCACCTTCATAAACGTAGAAGTTGAATATCTTTTCAACCTTCTCTTCCCAGTTTAGGTAGTCATCAACACTATCAGACCCATTGAAGCTCGGAATCTGTACCTTAAGATATTCAGTACCTCTTGGCAATCTGAACTCATGTTCATCAATGCCATCATACTGGTCTTCTCCTTATTCATACTCTTCTACTTTGTCCAACTCCAACCTTCTTCTCGCGACTTTATCGACACATTCCGGTGGTGCTTGGTTCACTGGAAAGGCTTCCGGAGCTCGTTCGTTCATCTATCACCTTGGCTTATCTCTCATTTCTCAACCTTGTTCAGCAGCTCTCTTACGTGGTCTAGACTTTAAGACCCTTTTTATTGAAATAGTTAAGTTGGCCACAATAGCAGCAAGATCTTGTATCTACTCATCAATAGTATGTAGTGTTTGTTAGTTAACTCAACCATAACCATGAGCATTACTCTCGACATCATGAATCTCTCCTTGTAAACTAAGGTTTGACATTCTCAACACAAAGCTTCGGTAAAGACATTACACTTAGATGCTTTCAACACACACATATAAGTATCTCTAAGAGTAGACTGACTATCATTACATAGGTCTCGGTCTTAATCTTAAGCTTTGATACCAAGATATTATATAGTGTACCTAGGAGTTTAGTTATCATTAGTATTTGCTGTAGTTAATTTGACTAAAATGGGTCCTTTAAAATATCGAAGAAAGATAGAGGAAAATGGTCCACAGATGAATAAGAGTAGCTGACGTGAAGCTGCTCGGAGGATGTGACTCACCAATGAACACAACACGACTTGACCCCTCACTTGATATGATGTAGAAGTTGATATCAAGGTCCACTTGCTACTAATCCTGAGCTACTTAGCAAGATTAGATAAGAGTGTATGAAAGATGGACTTGGAGAGAGTTGTCTCATAAGAATAGAATATTCAGTATTAAAATATAAGTTATCTCCAGCTTACAAGAGAAAGGGACTATTTATAGTAAATTTCTAAGATAACATTATAAATAAAGAAATTACAAGAAAGTATATACAAAAAGGGGATTTTTAGTACATACGAAAAAGAGTAAAAAGGAAAAAAGAAAAAAATGGAAAAGTGGTACAATGTCAAACGAGGTGGATAGGTGGCGGTATAACATTGGTCGCATAAAAATATTCTCTAAGCACAATAGACGAGAGGGATCAAGATGGTGCGGCAATAAAGGGGTCGGGATGAGAGAGATAGTAGCATGTTAAGAGAAAACTACTTGACCGATAAGTGAGTCTCTCATCACTTGGCAAGAACCTCTCGGCAGTAGTTGGTCAGATTACTCGGCATAGGGTCCTCGAAAAGGGAATGGTTAGCATCATCACTATTGAGATCATAGATCATAGTTTGACAATGCGGGGAGCTTAAGGAGTTTAACTACCTTCCTTTAGTGTAAAATTTCTCATCATCAGCAGGTTGCCGAGAGAGAATTCTTCGGGCGAGGGATTAGAGTCCTTGGAGCCATGCATGAGTAATGGGACCACTGGTTAGTAGTTCATCACCACTTTTCTACAATCTCTTTGTTTTGCCATTATTAGACTCAGACTTTCTTCGAAACCTTTCAAACTTTCTCAAAGCATTTATTCCTTTTTCAAGTAGTATAGTCATGTCAACCAACAAATGCGAGACTGATTCTTCTTCATCGCTACATCTCTTTAGTTTAGAGTTTACTGGGAGTGATCCCCCTTAGGCATAGGAGGATAAGGTCTCCTCACTAGCATAACTTAATGAACTTATGAGGATGGTTGTAGAGGCATTGGACAGGGTCAGAATCATTAATGCCATCACTAAGGATGTATATGCGCACATTCCCTTACCAACCCACTACCCCACCCCTTCCCCCCTGAAGGACTTATTCAATACTCTTGAGACGGGCAAGGGGCTTAGTGGCCGTGTGAGTAGGAACAAGCAATCTGTACCCAGTCGGATCATAAGCAACTTTGTTGTGGAGGCAATCTTTAGGTGGCAAATTAAGTTGCCAAGTAAGGATGAAAGGGTAGCCCTACTGTTAGGGAGGCATTTTGCAGTATTCAAGAAGTGCTTGGAGTTTGGGTAGTACCTCTCTCCAAGTTGCTTCGAAAAGGAGTTCTTTAACTACCATCGCTGCAGTCCATCACAGGTCCTTCCTAATGGGTGAAGGGTATTGAAGGCTTTTCAAGCGCTTTGTGAATACTTGGTGGTAAGGGCTACTCCTAAGCTCTTCTGTTACTTTTACATGTGGAAGAACGTCAATGGGTGGCCTTACCTCTAACCGCGCCTAGGGAAGAAGCTGTTTTACTACCCTGTAGATTTGGTCAAAGGCTAGCAGGATGAGTATGTGGTGGTTGAACTGCCCGAAGAAGTGGATTTCTGCACCCAATAGACAAGGATGGTTCATATCGAAGGTGAGAAGGGGCTTAGTCCCAGCAATACTGAGGTCACTTAAGGGATCTTGGCCTTTAAGGTGTTGAGATACGGTTAGGAGATCAATGTTGCGGAGACTGTAGAGAGGTATTTCCGGTACTTGATCTTTGAGCTCTTCCCTAGTATAAAGAAAGCTATGGTAGAGAAATGAGTTGAAGGTATAGGTATTTTTGATACTCAACCAAGTTATGTTAGTGTTGAGGTGCTTCCTTTAGCGCCTGTAAGGTAGGAGGACTCCCTTAGCCATACCAGTCATAGTAGTGTTTTGTGATTGGTATTTATAGTTTCTTTTGGTTTGTTCTTGTTTTCCTTTTCTAAATTTTGATTGGGCTTCTTATAAGCAAAAATTTGGCCTTGAGGATGCCTCATCCCTCTCTGGACAACCTAATGAGTCGACGCCAAGCGTGAACTAAAGTAGACCCCCTAAAGGCGAAGGCAGTAAAGCCGAAGCCGGGGCCTGGGGAGACTAACAAGGCAGAACCGAGGTTTATTCCTCAAGGGATTCCCTTAGCATCCGGGATGAGCCCGCAGATGTACAACCCTTGGGTGTGGCTTTACCTGCTCCTGCCTTCGCCCCTTTTACTGAGCCCATTATAGTGGGCGATGGAGGTGCCGAAAATGGAGCGGCTCGATGTGCAGATGCTTTTCCCTTTGAAGGCGAGGGAGGAAGAGATTGAGTATGGGGCTGCGCTTCCTTAAGCTGCTGGCTAGAAGCGCAAGGCTCCCTAAACGATTAGGGAGCTAGGTCTTGAAGCGAAGAAGCAAAAGCCCTTGGTGAGGGTGCCTTTGAGTAAGGGGAAGTGGAATGAGTGGCCCATGGCCAATCTTTATCAGAGTGTAGACGACATGGGGGATGTATTTTTTAAAGTCCTCAACAATTTTAGGCTAATTAGGATAGGGTTAGATTCATTCCAGGAAGTACTGTATACTTCCCTGGATGAGGAGCTATTGAGGGGAGCCCTCGAGTTGGAAATGAAGAGGGTTTAGAAGAAGCTCCTTAGGCCGAAGTGGGAGGTCCGTGCCAACGATCTGATGTTGTGGCACTAGACGCTCAGTTACTAAGCTTTGATGGGGTCTTACACCCCTAACAATTGGGCTATCCTCGAAGGGTTCTCTCAAGAAGGTGGGGATGACCCCATACAAATGGCGGGCCACTTGAGCATGCTAATGCGGTATGTAATTTTTCGTTGCTCCTGTGTTGTTGTGCTTTTATGCATCATTTTATTAATGGTGGGCTTCATTTTCAATTTGTAGTACTACGACCAAGTGCTGCTTCAATTGAACAAGTTTGATACCACTCAGAAAGAGGTAAATGGCTTTCAGGAGGCATTGCGTTTGTACGAGAAGTACCTATTAGAGGTTGAGACTTCTAGTAATAGGTACTTGAAAAAATTCGCTAAGGTTAACAGGTGCTTATGCTGCTTTATTGTGCAGGTAGTAGGGCTTAAGATGAGGCTTAAGGATACGGAATGAGAGAGGGAAAATGCTGAGAAGGCGGCTTAGAAGGCCGATGACCTGAAGGTTTAGTTGGAGAATAAGCAAAAAACAAAGGCTTGTCTCTCTTAGAGGCTGGATGAGGAGAGCGAGGCTTGGGCCTGACTTGAGAAAGAAAATGCCGAGCTGAAGGTATCCTTAGCTAGGCTGTAAATTAATCTAGCAATAAAGGTGTTCGAATATGAGGACGTTAAGGCAACTATGCTGGAGTTAGCTGATTTAAAGGTTAGTTTGGAGCAGTAGGTCAAGGAGCTGCAAGACAGGGTTTCAGAGATGGAAGAGATCATCTCTAAGATGAAGAGTAGGGAGGTCCTTAGTGACATTGCCGTAAAGAAGGTGGTCATTGACTACAGGAAGATCGATGAGTGGTTAAATGAATTAGAAGACCTGACCACTGACTTTGTCTGCTATACTCAGAGGGAGGTTCTCTCTCATTATCTAGACTTGGATCTTAGCTTCCTTGACTTCTTGGACTCCCTAATGTTTAATGAGAAGAGGGAACCCTTGGCGTGGGAAATGGAGTCCACCCAGGTGGCTATTGATGATGCCAACATCTCCTTCCACTTTTGCCTTAGCAGCCCACTAGGGGCTTGCCCCCGAAGAAGCTCCTTAAGACAATCCATTTAGGGGTGATCCTCCAATTGCTCTTAGTTTGCATCCCTTAGGCATTACTCTAAGTCAAGGCCTGCTACTTGAAGTATCGACGGATCAGCGCTTCGAACAGATCGATGCCCTAGACTTTTCTGAATTACTGGAGTTAGCTAATCTTAGGAGATAGTAGATTTCTCTCTCTTTTTTTTTTTTGAAATTAATGTAAGTCAGGCTAGGATGTTGGCCTTTACTGTGTAATTAAACAATTAATAAACGAATAGATGAATGTTTTTGAAACGTCCTCTCTTGTTCTTCATTCGTCTTTAAATACATCTGCTTTAGAATTCCTCTGTGTAAGGGGAGTTGGCCCTTGCCAAGGTTAAATGTTGAGGAAGTTCTTTTGTGCAAGGGATGTTTTACTTGTCAAGATTACCCTAATGGAGGTTAGGTCAATAGCATTTCGACTTGCCTAGTGAGGGAATTCCTTTGTGCAAGGGGTGTTTCTCCTTATTGAGGTTACCTTATTAAGGGTTAGGTTAGTGGCTTTCCTACCTGCCCAGTGCGGAGGAGTTTTTTTGTGCAAGGGGTGTTTTCTCTTTCCAAGGTTATCCTAAGGATGGTCAGATCGGTGGCATTCCAACCTACCCGGTGTGGGGGAGTTTCTCTATGCAAGGGGTGTTTCCCTTTGCCGAGGTTACCTTAAGGGGGGTTAGGTCGGTGGCGTTCCAACTTGCTCAATATGGGGGAGTTCCTTTATGCAAGGGGCGTTTCCCCTTATCGAGATTACCTTAGGAGGGGTCAGGTCGGTGGCATTTTGACTTGCTTAGTATAGCATCCATGCACTTGTTTGAAGGCTTACATGGAAAATAAGAAAAAGGGAATGAGAGAGATAGAAGTAGTTGGTCAATTATCAAATAAGTTTTTATTTCATCATTTTGGAAAAGTGTACATGAAAAAATGCTAATCAAAATAAAGTTGGAGATTATTAGCGTTCCATGTGTACAGGATGAGCTCGCCATCCAATCTTTCCAGCCTGTATTCTCCATTACCCAATCTCTCCCTAACTTTGATTGGGTCTTCCTAATTAGAGGCTAGCTTGCCTTGCCCTTCGCGTAAACCTGCGGCTTCTAGTTTTTGACACACTAGGTTGCTAACCTTGAATTCCTTGTGTTTGACCTTTTGATTGTAATATTAGATGGCTTGATGTTGGTATGCGGTTACCTTAGTAGCATCACGGTCTTTGATTTCCTCAATGGTGTTAATGCTTGCTTGCAGAAGTAAGTCATTAAGGGCGGTGTCAAAACTTTGAGTTTGGATATTAGGAAGCTCAAGTTCTATTAGGAGGATCACTTCTGACTTGAAAGTAAGGCGAAAGGCGGTCTCGCCCGTAGAAGTACGGTGGTTGGTCTTGTACCCCTACAAGATATTGGGTAGTTCGTTGGCTTAGGCACCCTGAGATTGATCTATGTTTTTCTTTAGGCTATCCAAAATGACTCGATTGGTTACTTCGACTTGTTCGTTTGATTGGGGGTGGGCAATTAAGGTGAAGTATGGGGTAATATGGTGCTTAGTATAGAGCTTCTTAAACTTGGGGTTATCGAACTGTTGGCCATTGTCCGTGATGAGGGCATAAGGGACTCTGAACATGGAGAGAATGTTGTTTTTGATGAAAGATTCAACACTTCTCTCCATGATTCTGGTCACTGCTTTGGCCTCCACTTACTTTATGAAGTAATTGACTACAATAATTATGAATTGCTGTCCACCTGATTCTTTTGGGAAGGTGCTAAGGATATTGATCCTCTATTCCACAAATAACTATAGGCTTTTTAGGGGTTAGAGGGCAATGTTGGGCGTGTGACTAATTGGGGTGTTCTTTTGGCATTGCGGGAACTTCTGAGTTACGGCCTTTGCATATTGCCTTATAGTGGGCCAGTAATATTTGAGTTGTAGTACCCATAGGTAAAGGGCTTAGGATTGAATGTGAATGTTGCACACTCCGGTGTGCAACTCTTCCATAATGCATAGCCCTTCCCCTTCTCGAAGGCATTAAAGTAGGGGGAAGCTGACTCCCTTGCAATATAAGATGCCATCGATCAACGTATAATTGGTGGCGTGGTATCGGAGCTTCTTCGCCTCCCTCTTATCTTCCGGCAGCGTACCTTGCTCCAAATAACTTCGGATATGATCCATCCAGCTCGGCTTTGGTGCTGCTATAGTTAGTTCCAAAACTTCATCCGAGCTTGGAGTTATGCTTTTTTTTGGTAGGTACTCTATGAAGATCTTGTTATCCTTCACCTCAGGCTTCTATGCGCCAGTGAAGGCCAGTTTAGATAGCCAATCTACCGTAGAATTTTCTAGCCAAGGGATCTTCTTGATGTCCCATGAAGGGAATTTTGCTAGGAGGCTCTTCACTTTCTTGAGGTACCTCACCATTATGTCGTCTTTGGCTTCATATTCGCCTCGAACTTACTATACAACTAACATGGAGTCCGAGAAGATCCGTAACTGCTCAGCACCGATCTCCTTGGCTAGCTTGAGATCAGCGATAAGCGCTTTGTATTCAGACTTGTTGTTATTGGAATTGAATCTGAACTTGAGGGCGTAGCAGATGGTGACCTTATGTAGGCTAGTTAGAACAAGACCTACACCTCCGTCCCCTGAGGTAGATGACCCATCGACGTGGAGAGTCAACATCGGTTTGTCATTGCCTAATGGTGTTTCCTCCTCTCTTGTATATTTTACCACGAAGTCGACCAGTACTTGTGCCTTGTAGGCTGTTTGTGGCCAATACTAGATTCCATATGCACTTAATTCCATTACGTACTTCATCATCTGTCCAGATGCATCAGGTTTCTATAGCATGGTGTATAATGGTTGATCTGTGAGTACGGTGACTTAGTATGCTTGGAAGTAGGGCTTCATCCGTTGGGTTGTGATGACAACGGTAAGGGCAAATTTTTTTGCCTGGGTGTACTTGACCTCAGGCCCATACAGTATATGGCTGACATAATTTATTGGCTTGTGTTCTCTTCCCTCTGCATTGACCAGTGTAGATGAGAGTACCCAGTCACTTAAGGCCAGGTATAGGACCAAGTCCTTCCCTTAGATAGGCTTGGAGAGGACTGTTGGATAAGTAGGGAAGTCTTGGAGCTGCTGAAAGGGGGTGGCGCACTTGGGAGTCCATTAAAAAACCTTGGGATTTTTAAGGATTTTGAAGAACTCAATGCATCTATTAGCACTCTTCGAGATAAATCTACTTAGGGCAGCTACCATGCCAGTGATCTTTTGTACCTTTCAGATTGAGGTTGGAGGCTTCATTCCCCTAATGGCTGTGATCTTCTTAGGGTTGGCTTTGATACCTCTCTATGTGACCAAAAATTTGAGGAACTTGCTAGAGCTGATGTTGAAGATGTACTTCTGGGGGTTCAGTTGCATTTTGTACTTACGCATTCGATCAAAGGCTTCCTAGAGATCCTTGATATGATCGACCGGCTTCTGGCTCTTGATGATCATGTCGACGACGTATACGTCCATATTATGCCTGATCTAGGGCTTAAAGACCTTCGTCACCATTTGCTGGTACGTAGCCTTAGCGTTTTTTGTCCGAATGGCATTACGGTATAGCAATATGTGCTGTAATTGATGACAAAGGAGGTATGGACTTTGTTTTTTGAGTCCATTTTAATTTGGTTGTATCCTAAGCAGAGCATATCCTAACATAGAATCACAAGTTGATTGATTCTAAGGAGGAGGAAACAATCTTTAGGGCAAGCTTTGTTAGGGTTGGTATAATTGACACACATGCATCACTTCCCATTCTTCTTCTTAACCTGTTCACGTTTGCCAGCTACGTTGGGTACTTTTCCTCCCTTACAAAGCCAGCTTTAAGTAGCTTTTGCACTTTTTCCTCGATTGCGGCCTGCCGTTCTAGAGCAAAATGTCTCTTTTTCTGTTTGATAGGCCATACTATAGTATCAATGTTGAGGCTATGGTTCGCTAAGTCAAGGAAAATTCCGGGCATGTCCAATGCTAACTAGGCGAACTTATCTGAATTTGTCCATAGGAAGGTGATGATTTCGTCCTTCACTTCGGTTAGAGTCTTAATCTCGACTTTCATGGCTTGATCAAGTGAGCTTCCGATCCGGACGTCTTCTATCTTTTCTCCGGGCTTGCCTCTCTTGTGGGCCTATTTCTAGTACGAAGATGCCATCTCCATTAGTTGCCCGAATGTATAGCTCTTGTGAAAGTTTCTGATCATATTTGCATACTCCCACCCCAATTGGGGTTGGGAATTTGGCCTTTAAGTGAAGAGAAGATGTGATCATCCTAAATATGTTTAGGCTTGGTCTTCCCAAGAGCACATTATAAGGGGAGGGGTAGTCAATCACAACGAACTTGATGAGTTGCTGTGTCACGTGGTCGTCATCACCAAGTTCCATATCTAATGTGATGATACCCTTAGCTTGAACTGTACTTCTACTGAAGACGATGAGATTATGGTAGTATGGCTTTATTTTTACTAGTAGCTTCTTCCTCATCCTCTTGTATAGGAAGAGTATATCAGTGCAGCTGCCAATATCTACCATAATCTTCAAAACCTTAAATCTTTGCCCCTATCACTAAGGCGTCTTGATGGGGTGTGTCAACTCCTTTAAGGTCTTCGTCGGAGAAGGAGATGGACGTGTCTAACTTTTGTCTCTTCTCCCTTATGGCTAGCACCTTTGATGGGGTGTTAATTGAGTTGCTAGTGCTCAGCCAGCTCTTAGGGTGTGGCCCCCCCCCCCCCCCCCCTATGATCACGTTAATGAAACCATTGGGGGTATGATTGTTGTGGCCGTCATGATTCTGCTCCACATGGGCATCTTCAGTTCGTCGCCTTTGAGGTACCCTATCTCCATTATCGTCTAAATGGTTGTCGTTCCTCTGATAGGCTACATACTCGTTGAAGAAACCACATTGAATGGTGTATTCAACAGCATTCTTCAACTGGAAGCACTCTTCGGTGGTATGCCCAGGGTCATCATGGAATTGATAGTATTTGTTAGAGTTCTGACGACTAGGGTTCCCTCACATTTTCTGTAGCCTTTAGAGCAAGTTCTAGTACTTTACTTTGGAATAAACCTGGCTAATGGGCCTATTTAAAGGCATATAATGGGTGTAAATGGGAGGGGGGAGCGGGTCACACTTAGCTTGGCACTTCTTTTTCCTTGAGCTCTCCCCTTTTGGTCTGCTTGGCATCCTATTGCCGAGGCGATCCTTTATGGACAAATTTTCCTTGTCCTACTTTTTGCCAACCTTTCTTAGTCGGTGTTGTAGTTGGCACAAAATGTTGCCTTCTTGGTCGATGTACTTTTAGGCTTTGTTCCAGAAGTCGGTCAGGGTCTTTAGCTTACTTTTCACAAGTGATTGGAAGAAATCTCCCAAGGGTCAGATGCCAAGCTGGGTAGCATGGACAGTGACTCCCTCATCTAGTTGAGGGATCTCGACTATGACATTGTTAAATTGGGCCACGTAGTAGCATAGGGACTTGCCTTCACCTTGCCCTTGAAATGGAGGCTGAACTTTCGTGTCGGCTCACCAAAGGAGCTGATGGAATTGTTAGGGAGGTGGTTAAACTACATCTGAGTTGCCTTCCTTAGAGTGCCTGGAAAGGCTTTGCACATTATAGCATCCCCATGATCGTAAAGGTTCATGAGGGTATGGAAGTGGAGAAGATGGTAGTTAAGGTTGTCTATGCCATCATACTAGTTTAGGGATAGAAGCTTGCTGTTAGGGGGTAGCACTTTATCCTGGACACCTTTAGTGAAGGGGGTCTTATTACTGGCGACTAACTTGGCATTACCAACAGGCTTGCTCCCCTGTTGCTTAGAGAGCCGCCTTACCATAATATAGAGCTTATTCAGGTTGGCATCGTTTGCCAAGTGAGCTTGTCGTGTAGTTAAATGAGCTTGCACTCCCTACAAGTCGACTTCTTACCCGTTGCCAGCTGGAGCTTGGTCACGGGTAGTCGTAAACCTTACTAGCTGCTGATGCAATAGTGGATCAGGTTGTTGATCCTTGCCATTCTATTGTTGTTGTTGGATATTGTTCTACCTAATGCGGGCATCTCAAGCTTCGGGGTAGTGAGTTTACGTACTGTGCCGCTTTGCTTTGTCTAGGTGAGTGAGGAGTACCCTGTTTTGCGTAGCGTACTCTTTAGCTAGGCGTTCCATATGCTCCAAGCACTCCTCCAACACAGCCCTTGGGAGGGGCTGATTGCCTCTGGGTTGGTTGTTTACCAATTGTTGATTTTCTTGCTTATGATGTTGAGACATGATGTCAAAAAGATTGCTTATAAGGTATGTGTTTAATGTGTTTGAGGTTTCAGGTGTAGGAATTCAATTTCCTACAAATGGTGTCAAATGTCGTCTCAAAGTTCTTGTTGGTAACTTTTGGATTCTACACGTATTGGGCTTACAAAACAACACACAGTAGGGGAGGCATTGGGGGGTTATCCGATATGGCCACTCTGATACTTAAGTTAGTAGTGGGCTCTTGAGAATATAGAATACTTGAGGGTACCATGTAGGCTTAGTATGCAGAGTGTAAAGAGTTTTATTATTGGGTAGTGAGCTAGTATTTATAGCGAAGTGGAACTAGCAATTGGAGATTAGATGGTGGGAGAGATCTTCTCTCGTAAGTGTAGGAGAGTGGAGTCATTATGCCTGATGTATCTTACTTATTTAGGACGTAGCTGTTACATTTTTATCTTGTGCGTTCTAGTCGTTGCAGGGCTTATTGGGCTTGGTCCATTTAGGCTTAGGGCTTAGGCCCATAGGGGTGAGCCCCTAGGCCACGAGAGGCATTGGATATAGTCAGGTCTAAGGGACCATGTCCAAAGTACCCTATCAATAGTTTCCATGGTCTTTTCTATGAGTTTCTTTAGGATGTCATTGAAGCTTACCAAATGGAAGTTGTTAAAAGTTTCTTCGAATCAAGTATCCTCCCTTTTAACTTTGATTACTTATTCCTAAATATCCTAGTCCTAGGGAGGTAAATCACTTTAGGCTTATTAGCTTACATAATTTCCCTTACAAAATAATCTCCAAAATTCTTGCTAATAGGCTCTAATCATTTTTAGATTCTCATATGTCTCTGTTTCAAAGTGCCTTATAATTAACTCATTTAAGTCAATATAGTTATTGCTCATGAGATTTTTCATGATTTAAAACTTAAGAGCTCTTCCAAAAGATGTAAATGTGCTATTAAAATATATATGACAAAAGCTTAAAATAGAGTTGAATGGTCATTTTTGGAATTTGTCTTGAGGAAACTTGGCTTTAATGAACAATTGGTCACTTGGGTTGTGAATTGTGTAGTGTCTAGTTCCTATAATTTGATGATTAATGGAAAAAGAGTAGGGAATATTAGGACTACCGGGGACATTATGTAAGGGGATCCCATTTCTTCTTATCTCTTTCTTTTTTGTGGTAGACACCCTTTCAGTAATAATCCAAAAAGAAAAGGAGACGGCAATTTGAAAAGGGATTAATATTAGGTGAAATAGTCTTAAACTTACACACCTTTCCTTTATTGAAGATTCTCTCTTTTTTTGTGGAAGTGAATCTTGAAAATAAATCAAGAAAATATTTAGGTCTTCCATATGATTGGGCAGATCTAAGGGAGAAGCATTGGCTTCTATAAAAGTTAGGATAGTTTAAAAAATTCTAGGTCGGAAAAGAAAGTTTCTCTCTCAAGAAGGAAAGGAAGTGTTGATCAAATCAATTGCCTATGCTAATCCCAATTTATGCTATGAGTATTTTTTATTTGCCCATAAATTAGTGCAAAAAAATAAAAATAAAAATAACTAGCCTTTTAGCTAGATATTGGTGGGCAGGGGACAACTCACAAAGAAAAATTCATTAGAAGAAATGGAGTGATTTAACTAAGCCTAAATGTAGCGAGAGTCTTGCTTTTAGGGATCTTCTTGATTTTGCTAAAGCTTTATGGTATAACTTGCATGGGGGATTATCAATAGATTAGTAGACCTTTGGGTCTAAGTATAGAAAAGTATTTATTTTCCCCTTTATAGATTTTCTTATGTCTAAAATAGGAAGAAAAGCTTCTTAGGGAAGAATCTTATGGATAGAAATTTCTTTTGGCAAGTTGGTACTGGAGTAAGGTAAGAGTATGGAATTATCCTTGGATTCCATTGTTCCTAACTTCAAATTGCACAACTGTCCTTGTAATACAGATGTGGAAAATCTGTTTGTTAAAGACTTAAGGTCCGCATCAGCTGAAGGTTGGAATCTGCTACGGGTTGAGGATGTTCTTTCATTAGAAGGGAAGGAAGCAATTTCCGATGTTATTGTTGGCGATCCATTTAATGATGACATACTTATTTGGCCTCTCACCTCATATTTAAAATATGACAAATTGTATTCATTTTATATTGTTTTTCTTATATTGTAAATACATACTACAAAATATGTTAATCTATACAAGATAAGGTCATGTATTGTATATAGCACATTTATTTAATATTATATGATGTCTACTATATAGCTATAGCATGATATGCTATTAAGTATAATATATCTATTGTATGTAGCAAATAATATGAATATGAATTAACTATATGTGCATATTATATATGTACATATTTATGATATATATTAACTATAGAATATATTATATTAGTTCTACAAGAAAGTATAAGTACAGAGTTACAAAGCATAAATTGGGCTTTCTGGATTGTACCGTTCGCAAGAATTGTCTTGTTTGCATAGAGTGAATCTCAAGCATGAAATCTATTAAATTCTTTTAAGCATAAATTTCATTTTTGGAATATTAAATAGATAAGGGAGTGAGAGCGAAATTTGAATTGAAGATTATTTTATAAATTTAGTAAAGTTTTAATATACATGAGTTGAAATCAACATGAACCTCTAGATGTAAAGGGATAATTGGTCATCCAATGAATGGAAGAATTAAAATCCCCAATTTTTAAAGAAAATGGAGAGGACAATAATCTTACTAGTATATACAACAAATGCCTAGTATGACTAAGCTGGCATTCCAACATTATAGAATTTCAATAATAACTGTAAAAATAGTATATAATAATGTAATTATGCACTTTTCTTTTTTCTTTCTTAATTTCGTTGAAATTTGTTTAGTCAGTTTCCAGTTCTCCAAATACACTTATGCTACTGATTTTATCTCTATTATCGAATTATTATATTTGAAAAATCACTTTCATGTTCTCCTGTTATTTAAAAATCGATATAAAAGCCAGTCTTTTTTTCAACTTCGGGTAAATCTCTCTCTCCCTCCCTCTCTCAACACAAAAATTTGGGATCAATCACCCAAGAAGACCAAGAAGCCAGCCCTACGAATACCAATGACCAGCAAGAAGCAGAAGGCTCCGTAGCCAACAGCAATAATAAAGATGGTGAGGAAGAAGAAGAAGCTTCCCACCACCTTACTAATGATGTCAACAAACAAAATGCATTTCCTGTTGATACTAGCAACAAGGAAGAATCCCTTTCGATTGACATTACTACTGGTGTCAGGCAGAAACCTCTCTCCGTTGATGAAACTATGGAGATCAATGAAGAAATCAACCCCATTGACAGCAACAAACAAGAAACCCTCCCCACAAACACCGAAAAGAAACAAGTAGCGGTTTCCATCCTTGTTGACGACTCTGTGGAAGCCTTCACCCACATCGAGTGGTGCCGGTGGGAAGAAGCCTACCTTAATGACACTGATGACAAGCAAGAAGCTGCCAAACGTAATGACATTGATGATAAAGCCAACCCTAGAGTTTCCAACAAGAGAATGAAGCCAACCCCAATAACGATAACCCCAGGCAGGTATGTTCGTGATAACAAATGGATTGGAGAGGACAATAATGGTGAAAAAGATCAAGGAGGAGTAGCTTCTGTCCCAACTACGGATGACCAGATAAAAGAAATCATCCCAAACCAACAAGAAGCCACTTCCTCTCATCCTTTTGGGCCGGTACCACCCTTGACTCAACACCACATCGTCCAGTTCGAGGAAAACTACATTTCAGCGACAGTCACCAAAGATAACGAAGCTGTCGACCAATGGATCGATACCATCAAGCACACTCACAAGGACAGGCTCCAAGAACTTCTCATTGGCCTCTACATCTAAGTCAAGCTGCCACGCAAAACAATCACAACTCCGAATTGGAGTGACATTGACCACCTAACGCTCTGTGTAGGCAATGAGTGCCTAGTGTTTTAGATTGGACAAGCCGAGAATTTATCAATCGAACTTCGTCATTTTCTTTGCACTGGTGGATAAACCTTTGTAAGCCCCTGGACCGAAGTGCTTGGGATTTTTAACCTCTATGTGTTCAAACGAGTGAATTTACATGAACTCGTGACCTATAGGCGTCCGGATTTGGAGATTAATAAGAAGCGTGGATTAGCATACCTAGCAAGGGTTATGCTGGGGAAAGAATACAAGAAGCTGCTACAGTTTCAGATTGATCCTTGGGAAGAATTTCTATCTGAAGAAGAAGTGAGGTATGCGTGTCTAGATGCGTATATTTGTTACGGGATAGGAAAATGCATATGGGTTTAGGGATCAATCTATATCGATATGACTTGTCGCATATTATTATTAGGACCTAGTTCTGTTATATGTTTTCTAAAGAAATTCTATCGTATGAGTATAGGGTCTATGTTCCCATTCCTTTGGAAATTCTGACTTAAAGTGAGTATTTGTTGTTTTTTCCTTTGAAATATTCTGCCATAAGATTAGAAATAAAGTTACTTAATTACTCGACAATTGTAGACACGAACAATTACTACAGTAGAGCATTAACACTATATAGGATTACCAACCTAGAGAGTCTTGTCAGAAAAGTGTTCATCACAACCAGAAACAGAAAGAATGACACCATTAAAAACCTGCAAATCCCAGTTCCCAAAATGGCGTTAGTAACACGAAGTTTAGATATTAGCAAGATCAAAAGCAATGAGTAAAACAAAAATATGTATCTTCCTTTTGGTGGATGAGTAGAGCCGGTCCCATTATCTCGGCACTACCCACACGGTCCATAGATAATCCTATAGGAGCCTCCAAAAATAAAAGAGACAATATTATTAACCTGCTAAAATTTTCTGGTTTAATATAAGCTGATGATGCTCCAAGACCACATGATCATTGTCTCAACTATTGTATACGACAAAAGTATCCGGTTGTAGGAATTCGGTTTCTGAATATATATATATATATATATATATATATATATACACACACACTAGGGGATAACATACTCATATTGTGTGTGAATAAAGTTATACAATGTAATAAATATATTATAATATGAAGAGATTCTATGGATAAAATTTGTCCCATCCATTAGTTCATTATTCATTTTCTTGTTTTTAAATCTTAATCATTAAATTTACAATTTATTCAATGATTTAGATTTAAAGGTAATCAAATTAAGGGTTACGTGAATGGTAGTATCGATCTTATGAAAAAAAGGATCGAATCGTAAAAAAATCTTAATAGAAGATGAAGAGAGAGAGATGGGGGTTGTGAGGAGAGCAATATGGGTAGCAAGAATATTAGAGGGGAGAGAGAGAGAAGGGAATAGGGAGTAGTAGGAATATTGGGAGAGAGAGAGAGAGAGAGAGAGGGATAATGTTTCTTTAAAATTCTTAAATTGCTCTATATTTATAATAAAATATATTAAAGAAAATTATTTATCAATAATCCAAATTTTATTTAAAAGATTAAATAAGTAAAAATAATTAAGATATTATTTTAATAATTACTTAAAACTTTATTTACTTTAATAATATAGATATATATAAAGTGAAAATACTATAATAGAATGAAAAAATGGTACCCATTTATACATTGATTTTACCATCAATGAAGCATAACCATGAAAATCGATTAGTATTAGAAACTGATGTTGAAGAAGAAGTTCAAAGTAACGATACTTTCATAGCCAACTAAACAGATCTACAACACTACTATTTATGTTACAGACTAACTAGTAAAATATCTACTAATAACAAGTGGTTTTTAAAATCTACCGACGTGTACTGCCAAGCGTACACAACAACTACTAGTATATAACAAGCCTTCACAAATATTAATTCTATTTATTCTAGAAGCTGAAGTATGCATCGGTGTTAGAGTCATCTCATTCTAGGTCGAACAATGGTATCCGCTGTCAAAACAATACTCAAAGGCACCCCATTCCACCTTTGCAAACTAATTATCGCTTCTTTCTACAGATCAACTCATGTTAAAGTAGTTAACCAGTCCATAATCTACTGATTCGCACATGGAACTTTAGTGCCTAAATTATCATTGTATCACCCTAAAACATATTATATATATATATATATTATAATATGATATGATTTGATTAAAAAACTTAATTGCAAATATAACAAATTAAAACTAATATCATTAGAAAAAAAAAGGGACTAAAACTAGAATATAAAAGACAAAAAATTCTAAAGCTATGTAATATTAAAAGAATATAAGAATACGATCTAATATAAAGAGAAAGCTTTCTTAATAATATATCATAATCTCTATTAATGAAGTGGTATAAAGAATAACTCAAGATAAATTATTGAACAATATTAATTTTGAAATTATTTAAGCAAATAATTTGCTATAATAGAATAAAGGCGAGAGCTTCTGCAGTTATATTAATTTTTTTTTTTTATAGTATGAAAATGCATTAATGATATCATATAAAGTTGAGATATAAAAAGGAAAATGTTTCTTAAACTATATATTATAATATGATATAATATTTCAAAAAGATTATGGAAATACATTTATCATGCCATAAAGGTTGAGATATAAAAAGGAAAGAACTTCCAAAACTATAAATTAAAACTAAGGTACCTTTTGAGGTGTGATAGCTACAGAATAGCTTATATTTGTTCGATAATAGTTTACTAGTTAATTCATATCGTCCAATTGATATATCTTTTTTATATCAAATTTATTTTTTTATATCTCACCTTTTTAAGAAATACCATATTTTGCTGTTTCTAGTCTAGTTTTAGCAACTTATTCTATACATTCTTCATATTAATTTATAAATTTAATTGGAATATTGTTTTTTTTTTCCTGGTAGATGTTTACTTGGTGAATGCTTAGTGTATAACTTTTCTTAGACCTTGAATATGCTATTAATTCACTCTCTATTTAAACGAAGATATATTGAACTAGCAACAAAAGTTTGTCTACAAATAGAACTATGCTATCTGAGTAATTTGTGTAATAGTCATAAAACACTGCATTTAATATAATAAAAAGAAACTCATAAGCTTAAAAGAATTACATAACTCAGTGGAGCATCACCATAGATAGCCTAAGAGAGATGATTAAAAAAAAAATAAAAACATGTCGAGTATTATTTTCTTATCCTATAGTACAATCTCTTAACTAACAAAATATTTAAGTGGCATGGGCTTACAAACCCAAAATTTATTACCAAAAATCACATTCCATTCTCTCTTAAAGAGATCAATTTTGTGCTTGGAAAATACTAAAAGTCCTAGAAATTTGCAAAAAAGGAAAATATAAAATCTATTAATGTTGAATTTCAACAACCCCATAACTAAAGCAACATTATTGTGATTGGAAAATTTTTTCTAGAAGGATAGGTTCTAGAATTTTTGTGAACAAAAGCAAAAAGAAAATTAAACACCCTATCTTGTTAAAACTTCATAACATGTAAAAAACACATCATTATTTCTATATCAATGTTGTTAATGAAAAGACTAGCAAAAAAAAAAAAAAAAGGTCACAAAAAAAAAGTATACGAACCATCTACTGCTTATTTAAAAGAAAATTTAAGCTACTTGAAGTACATCGACAAACTACTGTTTGGATGAAATTTCATTGTTGGTCTTCTAAACCTAGCTTTGTGGTCTATTGCCTTTATATACTAATGAATGGACTATGCTATTTGTTTAGCTTAATAGGAAATACCCTCTACATTTTTCTTGCTCTTCATCATGGCTTCAAATCTCAATTAACATACTAAAGCTGATGCATTAGCTTTCCTACTAAGACCTCGCCCTCTCACACCTATAGCATAGCATTGGGACTCTTCATATGTCATCATTAATGTAGTTTGGTGTAAACATCGAGGGATTAAAGGAAACTTGTGTTGTGCTAGTTAAGCAAAAGGCCAAGCTTGAATGTTTGGGCATTATAACTGAATGGGAGACATGGACATTTGTACACATGGTGAAGAGAGGGAGAGGGAATATGAGAATCACCTATAACCTTGGCATAGCATCTATATGTGTAGCTCATATTAAATTGTCTTTGTATGAATTATAAGGTGTACACCTCATAAATTCTACTCACTTGTCTTGGTAGGTAACATTTTTTGTGAAGTATTGTTTGATAGGGTTTACAGACCAATCATACACTCTCGAGCTTCAGGACTTGCTTATATAGTTCACCAAGTTGTTCGAGAAGAGTTGAACTCAAAAGAGTGATGCATTGCTCAATCTAACCTATTGAGTTACTTTACTTTTTACCTCATCTAAGAAACTATCGAGGTGACTAAATCGTGTGCTAAGTTGACTTCTCTACAACACATCTGTCCAAGGCCAAGTATCAAATTGGTTTATTGCCAACTTAATACATGTCAAGGCTAAGTTGACACCTATTTGGATTTGACCACTTGAGGTCGAATCGTCAATGAGCCACCTTCTAAACCAACCCTTTCCTAGCCTTGAACGTTCGAGTTGTTGAGCTGTCAAATTGCTGACCTTGACCTAATTTGTTTAAGACTTACTCTACTAAGCCAGCAGTGTTATTGGGACCATAGAATGGATAGTTGATATGTGTCTTGATTTTCCTGACATCCATACTGTAATTTTCTATCACCGAATATTCTTTATGATTGTTTACAAAATTACCCTTATAAATTATCCCTTTTCCTTTACTAGTAAAAATCTTTTTTGTAATTTACACTAACCCAAGACTTACCCTAATTGGGTCATATATTTACTCGTCTATTGGAATAGCCACAATAGTGAATACAATTAGGATTAAGATATTTTTCCTCTTACATGAGCTAAGTGTTTTTTGCTTGCTTTTGACTACTCTTATCTATCCCATTGAGTGTAGACTAGGTGCAAGTGACCTCCGGCTACACTTGTATGTCATATCAAGTGTGACTTGAGTTTGTGTGAGGTGTTGGTATGTCATATTCATTGTCGGTGCACGAGAACCCCTGCTCAACCTTCGATTATCATTGATCCTTTGAATTGTCTTGAGGTTCGGACCCATCCCATTTAGTTCGTGTGATATTGGATGTCATTTGTTCATCTATGCTGAACCGTATCCTCCTAATATCAGAGTTTGGCTAAGTTTGAGTAAGTCCTTGTTACTTATACTTTGAGTGGTTTTCTACTACTATAAGTGTTTTCGAGTCAATTTATTACTGTTGTGAGTGTTCGAAGAGTGTTTAGAGTAAAGAAATTTCATGTTCTGTTTCCCCTTATTTCTTCTATACAAAACAGAGTATAAGTGTCTACTTGTTTATTGTGTGTACACGATGTAGTGGTGGGAGTATTAGATGTTGTTTTGCTATTGTTATTGGTAGAGAGAACTTTGAGTAGTATTTTAATTATCAATCTTGTGAGATAGTTAACAATGTTCGATTCAAGTGTTTAAGGAGCTTTGGGTAACCAAGATAGTAGTGCTCAAAATGACCAAGGTTAATAGGGAAGTTTCATACCTTAGTTGGTAGGTGACTGACTAGATAGACTTACCGACCTAGTGGTTAGTTTGGTGACTATAATAAATGAAGATAGGTAGCAAGCTAGAGAAGGTCCATATAGAGGACGAGCCAATGAATAACTTAAGAGAGGCAATGGATAGTATGGTTGATTAAGCTTCGATTTGACCACCTTGAGTTAGAGGAGTAAATAGAGTTGCTAGGTGCAGGCTGGCACTTGATGAAATTGAAGAAGTAGATGAGGACGAAGGAGATGAAGCAGGGTACTATAAGCTAGAAGAGAGGAATGTCCGAGCTCTAAAAGTAGAGGGGTTGAGGATGTGTATCCTAAGTTTTTTTGGAAGTGGTGATGTAGAGGATTACCTGGATTGGGTAGATAAAGTTGAGAAATAGTTTGAATGCCATGAGGTGCTTGAGAATGCAATGGTTAGACTTACTGTGCTAGAGTTTATTGGTTATACCACCTTATATCGGAAGAGCATACAACCCATTCAAAGAAGAGAAGGAGAACGTGAAGTTAAGAGTTGGGATGAGATGAAGAGAGTCATAAGGAGGAGGTTTGTTCTGAGCTACTATTTATACAATGCCTTCAAAAGGTTATAAGAGTTGAGGTAAGGAGGATTGAGTGTTGATGCATATGTGAAGGAATTCCAGATGTTGATGATCCAATGTGAAGTTGTTGAGCCTAAAGACTGAATGGTGTCTCAATTCATTAGTGGATTAAAGTACGAGATTAGAGATATTTTAGAAACTATGGACATTGAATCACTTAATGAAGCTATCTGAACTGCCTAGAGAATTGAAAAGCGTCGATTAGGGAGATTCTGAGCTCTTGTCAGTTAGCCTACCCTAAGTCGACCTGTTCTTAGCAAACCTGTGTGATTGGAACCATATAAGGTTGCTGAGACTTGACCTACTCAAACTACTTGAGTAGAAGAGAAGGAGATCTTAAGGAAGTTTGAGAAAGACTAGAGCTTAAGAAGAAAGATGAGTGAGATTAAGTGCTTCAAATGTTAAGGATTTGGACATATGGCCACTTAGTGTCCAAACAGAAGAACCATGGTGATCCGAGGTGAAGTGCTGACCATTGAGGTAGATAGTATTGATGAGGAAGTGGAAGACCCGAAATAGGCTGAATAGACTGAACTATCTAAGGAGGAGGAAGTCATTTATAACAAGGAGAGTAATTTTATGCCTACTACCCTAATATTAAGGAGAATAATGAGTGTGAGTCCTATGCTTGAGGATAAACAAAGAGAGAATCTGTTTCACATTAGATGCAAGGTAAATGGTTTGCTGTGTGGCTTGATTGTTAACAGTGGGAGCTGCACTAATGCAGCCTCTACTTTCATGGTCCAGTAATTAAAGTTGCTAACCAAGTCCCATCACAAACCTTATAAACTACACTAGCTTAGTAACAAGGGAGCCCTGTAAGTAAACAAGTAAGTGACTGTGCCAATCTATATTAGAAACTATCGAGATAAAGCGCTATATGATGTTTTACCCATGATTGCGTCCTATATTTTGCTTGGACAACTGTGGATGTTTGATCGAACCGTAGTATACGATGGAAAGAAGAATACATGTTCCTTAGAGCACAAGGGTAAGAAGGTTAAGTTGAGCCTTATGACTACCATACAAGTTAAAATCATACAGGCACAATTGAGTCGAGTCTTGAGGAAAGAAGCTTTGGTGATGACTCGAGCTGAGCTGAAGAAAGAGTTTGATGGGAAACAGCCTTCGACTTTGTCTGAGCTGAGGCCGACCAGTCCAAAATTGAGGCCGACCCTCTAGAAGAAGATGCCGACCTATTCTAACTTGAGGCTGAACAGTTTAAGGTCGAGGCTGAATAGCTTTCGCTGAGGCCGCGCAAATGACAAAAAGCTGAAGGGAAGAAAAGGAGCCACTCGGCAACAAGCCTATTGTCTGCCAAGAAGACGAGAAACCCCAAGGTTGAGGACTCGAGAGCCAAGAACCACTCTGCATGGTACCAAAAGACTTATGTCGACTAAATCTAGAACTCAGCAATTGTAGGCCGACCTCTCTAGTGTCTTGGCCAAGCTACGCATGAGTTTAGGGACTCCTTCCCGAACCCGAACATTGAATAGCTGACCCCTTTCGGTTTTGATACTATTACTTCTTTGACATGCCGAGTGATTGCATGTTGACTTCTGTGAAACGCACAGTTTTATATTTTTGTACATGTTTTCCTTCATTTTATTTATGGGCTCGATTCTTTAGAGTTTAAGGCCTTATACATTATTTATAGTTTTGTTACTAAGGTTTAGGCCTTATACATAACCAAGTCAACTCCAATGACAGCTACACTTAAAGTCACGTATGCCATTGACCCTTACTCATACACTTGGTTGCACAAATTGCAGCATACTATGGTTCATCAAACAATTCACTCATATAAATTTCAACATAAGTTAACAAAACATACAAACCTATAAAAACTCCAATGGCCATCACTATTGTCAAAAGAGCACTCATGTAAAACCCAAGCCACTTTCCGTATGAGGCATTACCACAACTATTAGAACCCTACAAATTCAATTAATCTTATGGTACACTCTTAAATCGCTATTCGAGTATCTAAGCTCTTCAATCGAGTACCATTTGTCGCAATAGTAACTCACCTAACAAGCCCTATTAATCACTTCAATGTCTAAAATGGATGTCCTTGACTAGATCTGGAGGATGTATCAAGTAATCTATGGTCGCTACTACAAAACCCTAGCTACAATACCCATTATACACCAATACTGTTACTATAGTACACAATTGGACACCCAACAATGCTACTACTTACTCGCGTGAGGATAAGGTACATGCCTACAAGATGAATCAAACCCCTTTTGTCCCTTAATGGCACACCTAAACAAGCCCTAACACGCCTCCTTAGATTTGTATAGCCACTATACCTACAAAGTACTACCGCGACATCGAGAGGGAGAAAGTCACTTCTTGTTCAAACTTTGATGGCAAATACTTGCAAACCTACAATCCTAAGCTATCAAGCTTCAATTCTCCTTCGAAAGGGCAAAGATGCAACTTTAAAACCTCAAGCCAACGACTATATATAAAGGGAATAGCAACTAAGTTCCTCCATTTTGGGTACTGTACTTTCAGTGCTTAGTATATTGAATAGTAGGATAAATATCCAGTCAACAAGTCCTCGGTAACACCATGTATTAATGTAAAATTAGAAGGGCAACCACCATGAAATAAGGAAATCAATTCTTAAATAATTAAGACAGTAGCTTCATGGTAACCCACTA
Source organism: Lumnitzera littorea (assembly GCA_024138015.1). Lineage (NCBI taxonomy): Eukaryota > Viridiplantae > Streptophyta > Magnoliopsida > Myrtales > Combretaceae > Lumnitzera > Lumnitzera littorea. Next base: position 42,794,739 of record JAMXBB010000002.1, on the reverse strand, counting down.
CTTCAATAACTACGTACAATATCTTTAACATTATAGCAACTATGGAAAAGACACAGTAGTTGCTAACAGCAATAGGGAATGGAACTTCATGGCAACGTCACATAATCCCTCATTGGAACCATGCTTTGATACCAACAAAGTTGATGCATCTCCAAGGTCGCATACATAGAGAGGCAACACGACAAATGAGAACAAGAAAATAAAAGGGGGGAAGTGGGTGGGGGAGGGGTTAGGTTGTGTTTAGCAAATCCATGAGCTATCTAATTGGATATGACGTACTAACAAGATCCTATATGGCCTATGGCTCATTGAATGTGACTCACCAGTTTAAATGATAGGGTTGCTTGTCACAATCCTTGCTAAAGGGATTGATAAGAGCAGGTAGAGAAGAATTTTCCAAGAGAAAAGTCTCAAGGGTTTTTTCATTAATATGATAAAATCTTTCTAAAACCTTATACATGTGTTCTATTTATATTTAGTGGTAAACTTGTAAATAAAAGGACTAAAAGGATGCCTTAATAGCATTCCCATAAATACAAAGTAATATGAGGGTAATTTAGGAAAAATACAAGAAATAGGAAGTCTAAATAACATAAGCAAAAATAAGTAATCAAATAAGATATTCGGGTAAGGAGTAGGTGAGATGGGCTTCAACATTTGGTTGGGTTGGTACCTTAAATCCTATCATGTTGTCGCACTAAGTTTTGAATATCAATCTTTATAGTTTTTAAAGTTAACATTAGCATAACATTAAGTGAAGATCCATTATCAACAAATTTCTTCCTAATGGAATGACCATTGAATATGCTTTCCACATATAGATGGCGATTGTGGTTAGGGTTCATTGTATAAATGTTAGCATTAGTAAATGTAATTGCCTTCTTATTCATTGAAACAATTCCCTTTGTGGGACATACTATAAGATGCTTCTTGTATTGATTTGCGACATCTTCATGAGTTTAGTCGTTGCCTCAAGCTAGGCATCTTCATCAAAGCCGAGTAAATTAAAGAAATTCCTAACAATGGAAGTCTTCAACAAAGCAAGAGTAGTGCTATCATCTCCATTTGTCTTGATCTCAAGTCCTTTATGCTTAACTTCATGCACCTTAACTAGCTGCGTGTCTGTACTTTCCGTCTTTGTAGGGTTGTAAGTGATAACATTTACAACACTATGTTAGGTGTTATGAGTTGGAAGTGGGTTGTTCCTAACATCATTATCTTTGATGATCAATTCTCCATTTTGAACTTGCTTATTAAATATCTTCTTTAAAGTCCAATAATCTTTTGTAGGGTAGCATACACTTTTGTGAAATTTACAATACTTAGGGTTACTCTTCTCTTCATTTGTTGGTAAGTGCTCAACCTTCAGGAGTTTCATGTTCCCATTACGTAGCCATTGGTTGAGTAGTGTGTGCACTTTTCCTATTGAGCATGGGTATGCCAAAGATAGTTTAGTGATCATAGCCTTTTCACTTCTAAATTTCTTTGCTCCTTTTAGATTCTCTTCTTGGGCTAAGTTCACTAATGGTATCGCTTATTAAATCTTATATTTTCACCTCCTTGTCATGCTATTGAACTGTTGGTCCTTTGCGCATTCTAAACCAACACAACAAAAGAAACCAATGAGAGATTTCGTACTTAGTAAACATCCCTTAGATGCAAATCTTGACTAACTCTCTTTCATCACAAACGTCTTCTATGTCCAAGGAACTCTCCTTGAAGTGCTCAATGTAATCTATGAGATTTTCCTTAGGCTTTTGTCTAATTCTCTCCATGTTAGTAAGGGTGACTCTTTCTTTAGTGGAGAAGAACTTCTCCAAAAACATCTTGTACATGTTTCCTCATGAATTGACTAACCTTAGGGGAAGGTTAACAAACCAGGTGTACACCTTCTCAATGAGTGACTTAGAAAATTCTTTCAGTTTTAAATCGTCATCTAAACCATATATTTCTATGGCCTTAATGAACTTTAACAAGTGTTCTTTGGTACTCCCCTCCTTACCATTGAACAACATGAACTTCGAACTTACATAGTTCTTAGGGTATGGCTTTGTAGCAATGTGTTGGTGATGTGGGAGCTTTAATTCTAGTACCCTAACTACAGACTTCACTTCTATCTCCTTTAAATACATATCCAAATTTTCTTTGGTCACAAATGAACCTCTCTAGGTAGATGCTTCTGCCTCTAGTAGCATCATAGGAGTAGAGTGCATGGGTACAAGATTTACAGGTGTAGAGCTTATAGGCATGTGATTCATTGATATTAGTTAGGCAGAGTCAATGATTACAATATGTAGTATAGCATGTGAGGATGATGAGCCTCCAATCTAAACTCCCTAATTCTTTACTTTAGGTAATGAATCTTGCATAGCTATAGGTTCCACCATAGGAAGTTGCTCCTTAACATTAGGAGTAACTTACTTATTGACAATAGGAGGGTTGAGTGGGGTGTGTTGTTGCACCATATTAGAAGGGTTTAAGGAAGTTGCTCCCTATTGTGTAGTAGTAAAGGTAGCCAAAGCAAGCACATATTGAGCAAACATTACCATGAGTTCACTTTAGTTCCGATTAGTTTCTCACAGCTCATACGTTACCTACACATTGTCAAGGATACCTTCTTACGTATCATCTCCTTGATTAGTGCCTCCAATTGGAGGTAGATTTTGGTCATTGGTCATAGTAATAGCATCTTTCTCTTGATTAATTCCATTAGTAGGATTAGGTTGTCTTCACCTTGGAGGTATTATGATGTGAGTATCAAGTCTTCTCTCCCTAGTAGAGTCACAAAAAATGTAGGGATGTAGGTACGGATGCAAGGGTTATGTGCATGTCGTATATAAAGTCGTGTTATATGTGACTAAGGAAATGACTTGAGTGACTCGTATAGGGTGATCAAGAGAGAAGTATAGAGAGAAGGAGTAGGTAATCTTGGTAAGGCTCTAACACATATGATGATAGGTAGAGGAGTGCGATGACATCAAACTTTACAATTGATGAAAGCGGGGTAAAGTTCTTGAGGTGTTTAAGTGTTTGATCTTTTAAATAAGATTCTAGCAAAGTAACGATGCTAATGGAAGTTTATCTCTTATCCAAATGAGGATATAAATGGGCTATTTATAGGAAATGGTAGTCGATCCCATCTATTGGATTATGATGGTGGTCAATGGTTAAAATTGAGGCCTTTTATTAATGAATCTCAAGTGAACTATTTTCATGAGTTTAGGCCTAAATAAAGGCTTTATTTATTATTTTAGTGTAAGCCAAACCAAGAAAGATTAGATTGGATGGACTGATCCAACGGGCTCAACTCTAAGCTTACCATATCAAATCTCCCTTAATTATCCTAAATATTTGGACTTGACTCTTTGAGCCCTATCACCTTAGTCCAAAGATTCAAACTTAATCAATTAATGGGCTTAAAGCCCAAATTTGAATTTAGACCTTTATAATAATCTATGTTGGAATGGATGAGTCGAAGTGCACCTAATAAAACTAAATGAAGGCCCTTAAATAATAGGAGAGATTAGAAGAAAGAAGAAGAAGTGGGAGAAGAGTAGTACAGTTCCTTACAAGATCTATAATTCAAATTTTAAGAGATGAGACTTTTGTTGAGAAATAGAGGGCAAAATTATAGGAAATAGTGAGAGAAAGGATAGGTTCCAAATATTAAAAATTGCTATTGAGAAAGACCATAAGGAAAGAGGAATCCTAAAGAATGGTGAGAAGTAAATAGAACATCATGAAAAATTTACTCCTTTTAGCATTTTGTTTACACAATAGTAAAAAATATTGTTCTGTTAATGGCTACATGGATAAACTGCTCTAATATGTAATGCTTAAAACATCCAAAATAAAATACTAATGGATATAAGAGACATAAAAAATTTTCGACAGCTTTAATAATATGGATTAGAACGGAATTCATATAGCTCCACTATTATAATAGAAAATATGAAATGGAAAAAATAGTTAAAATTATAAAGGAATCCTATAATATTGCAACATAATTCAATAGCTCCATATTTCAATGAAATTCAATCTTACTAACTTGAATCATGGAATGCATTAATTTCATAGTATTGCAATTGAATTTACATAGCTCCTATATTTGTTTAACTATAAAATTAAAATAGGTAAAGTTATACCCATAAACTCCTCTATCAATCTTTTTGCTTTTACAGTTTCCATTATTTGATTTAATCCACTCATCATGTTTTCTTCACCTATATAATAGATAAACATAATAGTTAGTTAAGGAAGAAAGATTAAAGTAAAGAGAATAATATGTATGAAAATCAACGAAATTCAAACTTTCGACTTGAAAAAAAAAAAGACAAAAAAAGGAGGGTGAAGCACCAGTTTAAAAACAAAGAAGATGGTTAAGTATGAAAGGAGAAGGAGGATAAATAATAGGAATGGAGAGTATAAATTTATTTATAGTAATGGGTAATAAATATAAAAAAAATTATGATTTCACGAAAAAAAAATACGGAAGTGAATAAATGATAGCATAATTAGATGGAATATAAAAAATGAAAGAGCTTCTAAAAATATTTATCATAATATGATATTTCATGATACATCATAAAAATTATGGAAATACATTAATAATACCATAAAAATTGAGATATAAAAAATGAAAGAGTTTTTGAAATTATATACTATAATATAACATGTCAAAAAAATTATGGAAAAGTTTTAATGATATGGTAAGAAATTAAGATATGAAAAAGGAAAAAGTTTCCAAGACTATATATTATAATATGACATATGTCAAGAAAAAAAATATGAAAATGTATCAATGATACCATAAAAAGTTGAGGTGGAAAAATGGAAAGAGTTTCCAAAGTTATATATTGTACAATATGATATTGGGTGATTTCACATAGAATATAATGACATGTCATTTAAAAAGTATTATAGCTATTTAAAATACAAAAGTGAATTTTATGAATGTAAAAACTTGTGTTGTTTTGCATCAATCAATGCAAAGTTGTATTATATTTTGAAACGTATAGTACATGCACCAGTAGCATTTTAAACAAATACTTTTAAAGTTATGCATATAAGAGATAAGAGATTTAGTTTTTATGAAATTCATATTTTACTTTCAAACAATATATTATATTAAATTTTGTAGATGTGGGGGTTCAACTGGAGTGGTCACGTGCGTACTATGTGACGTGAGTAGCGTGCTACACATAACTTCAAAGAATTGATGCAAGACTGTCACTTAAAGGGATGGTTAGGTGAGAATAAGGCAAGAAGAAAAAACAGGCAGTCTCAGTGTCTCAAATGCACAAGTGACAAACAAGGTAACCTTACGGGACCTTAGGCATTCACTTTGTAACTTAAGTGAATGAAATCAATTATTTTCCTGAATGCTATTTGATCTTAGAGAGCAGAGTTTTCATAGTAGAGTACCATTTTTCCAATCTCTCTTTAAGAGTTCCAAATGATGAGGAAATGCTGGGTATTTATAGGCTCTTAGGCATAGTGGTATTCGTCGGATCATCTAGGTGATCAACGAATGAGACGGCGCTTGCTCGATTTATAATTATCCAAATAAGCTAGCTAATGGGCCTAAGGCTAGCAGTCTTCCTTATAAGTGCATGAGCTTTCTTGAGAAAGGTTTGAGGTAGACGAACCGATTTAACGATCCCTATTTTAAGCCTACCAAGTCAAATCTTTTTAAATCATCCTAAAAATGGACTAGACTCCTTAAGCCCCATTACTTAGCCTAACGAGTCAAGGCTAAATAAATAATGGGCTTATCCCAATAACTAATATAACGATTTTTAGCCCTTTACATTTTGCCTCTTGGCCAAAAGTCTCTTAGACACATTTAAGGAGGTTATGAGTATTTCTAGAAGTTGTTTCTTCAACTGTTATGTAAACACACTGAATGTTCACTTTACTTGCTTGATTACTTCCAATATCTATGGAATTGATGCTTTTTTTAGATCACTGGCAAGTTGAGCTTAATAAGCTAGTATTTATTTTACTATCATAGAACATATACTTCGATATGCCTTTGTATTACACTATTGACTTATTACTCCCATGAGATTGATTCGCCAAATAATGTGTGTGTAGTGGCTCTTCTTACTATTTCTTCCTTATTTTATGATCATTGGTAGAAAAATAAAACCATTGGAGCATTCATAAGAATCTAAAGCTTTCAAAACATCTTATTTGGCCATGTTATATGCATATATATATATATATACACACACATATATGGGTATGTGTGTGTCTCATTCATACTGGTAAATGGGGCAGTACTATCGTGAAGTGGAGTGGAGCTTTGAAGCATTGTGAAACAAAACCATAGCATCTGCCCCTTTGCAAAGATTGCAAGAGTTACATTACCTTATGTAGAGACAGTGTAGGGGTACGGAGGCAACGTCTTTGCGGTACGGTATAATATTTTTTTTTAACTATTATTATTTACGTGACTGCATAATAAATCTTTTCCTTAGTTGCGGATAATATCTTATCTCTAATAGATTAAATCATCAATACTTTTGCCAAATCTTCTTCCATAACTGAATATCACTAGCAATATCTCATTATTTCCCTTCACCAAATAATTAACAACAATATCTGATCCAATTAGATCTCAACCTCAAATTGCGACACTTATCTTCTTAACTTATATAAAAAAATTTAATATAGTAGCCATCATTCAAATCCATAAAAGAATCTTAGATTCAAATATGTAAAATCTATCTTGATGTCTCTTGACATGATCTATATATATATATATATATATATGTCTTTATATGTTAAGCTTTGTTAACACTCATAACAACAAATCTTAATAAAAAGTCTCCTGTTTCTTAATTTATTTATTTATCACTATTCTTTTTCTTTTAACTTAATTTCCCCTATCTTCTTATATAGGTCGGTTGTTGAGAATATCAACTAATTCCATTGTTCAATCAAGAGCGTCACAATCTTTTACGAATTATCTAGCCTCGAGATCTCATGTTTCTTTCATAGGCACAACTGATCATCTCTTGGTGCAACAACAGACTTTTCGATAGCATTCAAGTTACATCCTTGTTGAAAACCACATTAAGTGACCAGATCTAAGTCACTAGACCTGGCGTTTCTATTTCTTAAACAACAATCTCAACTTGCAGTGTTGTCGTAAACTCAAGAATAGTTAGTTCCTTTCACAATTTTACAGCTATTTCATCACAACTCAATGTCAACATGATTCCATGTTTTGGTGGCTTGTGAGAAAGTAACTCCCTTTTGTAATATAACTTCAATTTCGTACCTATTGTATATCTTTGTATTTATGTAGGCATATTTGCATGGCTTATCATAATTTATTTTTCCATGCATTTTATGAATAACATGCATCCCTTTCTCCCTTTTGTATTATCTTGAATGTGCTTCAACTATTCAAATTCCATATGTCATGCCATTACATGATAGGCTGTATTGGTCAATCGCTATCACCTGAATAGTTCAGTTAGGGAATTGATAGAAATTTCACACCATCATTATTTGCGATGATAAGTTATCATCGTAAGAGATAGGCCATATATCATGACCAATGACTTTGTTTCTACAAACCACCTTCTTTATATTTGAAGGACCCTCAACATGATTATATAGAAACATGGAACTAGTATTACTTAAATTCATAAATTTGATTTGGCCCTTCCTTTTTTTCTTTCTTTTGTTTAGCTAATTGCCTTTGTGGAATTGTCTTGGATCACCAACTGAAAGTGAACATGCCTATCATAAGATTTTTTTTTTTCTTTTTTAGATAGCTTACATACATGTTTACATTTGAAATCCAACATGCCTTACTAGAACTCCTATTATATCCTGTTAAAATCAAATGGTTAACAAATTACTTGGTGTCGCTATGGCTAAAACCTTGATTACCATGCAATGATGATTTTTTCCTTCTTCTTCCTTTGTATTTTTTTTTTTGATGCATGAATACTCAGTACCTTTTGCCATCCTATTAGTTGCAAGAGCCTTTGATAGTCTTCTTGCATTGCCATAGTAAATAGCATGCCAACAATCATATAAGGAGGTTTTGGTCTTCATCCCTTTGAAGTGAAGCAAAAGAAAGAAGGTCCACTTGTTATTCCACATCAGGCCCTTGTTTGTTCTCTTCATTCCAAGGCTTTGAGAAATATACAAATGAATAAGTGGAACAAGGTTTCTTTGCCATTGTCAATGCACATCCATACGTGCTAATGAGAATTTATGAATATGACAACTCTTTGGGTTGCACACAATTTTCTTATTTCTCAAGAGTGAATTCAACTTGTATTAGTAATAATGCTACAACTTTTGTAATTTGTTGAGTACTAGTTTCTTGACTTAGAGAATATATCGATTTTGTGATCTCGCAGGAAAGAGATGAAGACCAATCTAAGTCAAAGCATAGAAGCAACAAAGATGAAAGACTTACTAGTGTATCAAGATAAATGTCCACTACCTATCTTGTGTCCTCGGGATAAGTGGTTGGACGATACTATATTCGAAGACATGTTTTAGGACAAAGCCAAATGTCGAGAAGCTTGTGTGACACGTTGCACTGATGGTGATCTCCAGTTTATCGAGCGCAAGCCTCATGCTAATTCTAGAGACACCATTAGGGGAAATTCAGTGTTGCACTTTAGAAACGAGAGGAGGGAGCTACCTCTTTCCAATACCTAATTCTCATTCTTGAAGGAGCCACCTTTAGGATGGGATGATTGGATAGCATACATTGCAGTAAAGCCGAAACACGTGACTTTGCTGAAGAAGGCTAAAGTCCTCTATGCTATTGCTACTTCTACTTGATTACGGTTCTTGCAAACGAGTGGAATGAAAGTATGGCGGGCAATCATCTAGTGTTGGAGTGTTTAGACCCATATGTTTATCACTTTATGGGGGGAGATAACTCCAACATTAGAAGACGTAGCTATACTATTGAATCTTCATAGCTTTAGATGAGTTGACCTTGTTGCTATGACAACTTCTCATAAAGAGCACAGCTTTCAAACATCTTTAATGGGTGCTTTGGAAGCTACCCGCATTAAGAAGAAGAAACCATAAAGCATGGCTCGCATACTTTTTTGAGGAACGAAGGAAGGACAGGCTTTAGGTTCTAAGCCCAGGTAGCGGGAAAGAGTTAGTACCTTTATATCCTCTTTCTCTCTTCTCTTTTCTCTTTACCGGTATGAACAATATCATAATTAATTGCCCTCAGTTAACCTTAAAAATCTATTTCAAGAATTAGCACAAGCTAGCTAGTTCCTCCTGTAAGGAACTACATTCTACGAGCAAGCTTTAAGCGCAGCAAGCCCTAGTAAGCTTTAAGTATAGTAAGCCTCAAGTGAGTACGCCTTAAGGACATCAACCTTTACACAGAGGAGCCCTAAGCAAGGAAGCCTTAAGTGCAGTGGGCCCTAACTGGCTTCAAACGCAGTAAGCATCTTTCTCCATAGGCCTTGAATGAAGCAAGTCCTAGTAGGCCTTTAAGCACAACAAGACTCGTATACAGCAAGCCCTAATAGGGTTCATGCATTGTAAGCTTATTCAACAATGAGTCTTGGCAGGACTATAGGATCAACATCGTTATGTCAATGTTCTGATTTTAGAATCAAGACAAAAGAGTTGCCTTTCTCTCATCCCTTGTTTTCCTTCCTTATGAAAGTACAACTTGGATGGGTACACAAGTGGATCGTATTACCATAAAGCTATAGCATATGGTTTTTCTTGAAGAAGACTAAGATCCTTGCTACCATCACTACTTTCACTCAATTGTGGTTCCCACATGAGTAAGATGAAAGCATGGTAGGCTAGGATCTATCAATACATCACTACTTAAATAGTTCTTCCATAAGTGCCAGATGCTAAAGCATTGCCTTATGCTTAAGGCATAGAGGCTAAGATGCTAGGGCATCACCTGGACATAAGGTATGGAAGCCATGATGCTAAGCATTGCTCGGGCTTCAACCATAAGAGCTAAGATGGCAGCGCATCACCTGAGCGTAAGGCATGCAAGCTGAGATGCCAAGGCATTGCTTGGGCGTAAAGTATAGAAGCAAAGATGCCAGTGTGTCGCCTCATCTTGAAGTGTAGAAGCTAAGTTGCTAAGGAATTGCCTGGGCTTGAGGAGTGGGAGCTAAGATGTCAAGGCATTACCTAGGCTTAAGGTATAGAAGTCGAGATGCTAGGGTATTGCTTAGGCTTTAAGCATAAGAGCCGAGATGCCAGGGCACTACCTGGGCTTGAGGTGTGGGAGCTGAGATGCCAAGGCGTTGCTTGGGCTTTAAGCATAGGAGCTGAGATGCTAGGGCATTGCTTGGGCTTGAGACGTAGGAGTCGAAATGCCAAGGCGTTGCCTGAGCTTGAGACGTAGGAGCCAAGATGCCAGGGCATTGCTTGGGCTTAAGGCATTGAAGCCCAAATGCCAAGACGTTACTTGGGCTTATGATAATAAGATATAATATACAGAGATGAGTAGGATAATAAAAGTTTTATTATTGAGTAGTGAAATTTGTTCTTTATTTACAAAAGTAATGGCATAGCTTGAACCCTTTTTTTTTATTTTTCCAATACCTAGCGAATCACTAATCACTTTCAAAGCACTTATGTGTTATCATATAGGTATCATAGCTTGGAAGCGGGTTGTTGCGAATGTCATTATCTTCGATGACAAGCTCCCCATTTTGAATTCTTTCATTAAATATCTTTCTTAAGCTTTGACACTCCTTAGTGGGATGATTTACCATTCTATAAAATCAACAATATTTGGGATTTCTTCTTTCTTTCTCTGTAGGTTAGTGCTCAACTCTTAGCAACCTAATAGCTTCATCTTGTAGCCAATGGTCGAGGATGGCATGTGCCTTGCTCATCGGGCATGGAAATAGAAGAGTTTGTGTATCTTTTTTAGGTCTCTTATTGGCATTAAAGTCCTAACTCCCAGTCGACAACACAAATGCTACTTGTTTGTTAAGCTTACTACTTTCTTTCCGTTGCCTCATAATGGAGTTTTTTGTCCTTCGTGCATTCTCAACGAGTATAGCAAAAGAACATAGGGAAAGGTTCTCCAGGTGCATAGCATATTCGGAGAACATCCCTGGGATACATATTTTCACTAGTTCTCTTTCATCACAAATATCTTGAATGTCTAGAGTGCGTTCTTTAAAGCGCTCTATATAATCCATCAGATCTTCCTCCTGGTTTTTTCGTATTCTTCCCATATCTGTAATCGTGATTCGCTCTTAAGTGGAGAAAAATTTCTCCAAGAAGAGCTTGTACATAGTCCCCCATAAATCAATTGATCCCGAGGGGAGGTCAACATATTAGGTATAAGCTTTCTCTGTCAATGATTTAGAGAATTCTTTGAGCTTTAAGTCATCATTAAGCTTATAAGGCCCTAGGGTTTTGATAAATTTCAGTAGGTGTTCCTTCGTACTTCCTTTCTAGCCATTGAATAGCATAAACTTAGGACTTACATAGTCCTTAGGATATGGCTTCGCTGCGACACGTTAGTGATATGGGAGTTTCAACTCTGGTACCCTCATAGACGACCTAGCTTGTATTTCTCTCATATAAACGTCTAAGTCTTCCTTTGTTATAAAAGAAGTCTTTGGAATAGAAGTAGTAGATACAGGTGGTGGAGTAGGGGCAAGATTGGGATGAGAAGTAGATCCTCCTAAGATTGGAATGGTAGGATTGGATGAAGGAGTAGGCACTTATGAAGATAAAGAGTTGTTTAAATGGACTCTTACATTCTCTAATGAAGGAGTTGGTTGTCACACAGGTTCTGGGGGAGTGGTTTCATTACCTCCTCCTTGATGGAAATCTTCCTCAATTGTTAGAGGATTAATTGGTTGAGTTGAGGTAATAACGCTTAGTTGTACAATAACCATAGGGTTTAGCAAAGCCATACCTTGTTGTGCAATAGCTGTGGCAGCCATCTTAGTGAGGATGGGTTAGAACATAGCCATGAACTAATTTAAAGCCTTAGTGGCTTCTTGAATTGTCCATGTCATTTGTGTGGGATCTAGAGGAGCCTCGGGCGCTAAATGGTCCTAGTTAGTATTCTCAGGTGGTGGGAGTCGATTCTGCGTAGTAAGCTCAACATTAATGTTGAGCTCTTGGGACATGGTATCAAACGTACCAGTTGTTCTCTTCCTAGGAGGTGCCATGTCTCTATAATCACTCTTCCCTAGTAGAGTCGCCAAAATGTAAATGTGGGGGTTCGATTAGAGTGGTTACGTAGGTATTGTGTGAGTAACATGCTATATGTGACTTCAAAGAATTGATGTGAGATTGTCACTTGAAGGGATGAATAGGTGAGAATAAGGTACAATGTCTCAAATGCATAAGTGACAGATAAGGCAGCTTTAGGGGATCTTAAGCGTTTACCTTATAGCTTGAGCGAATGAAATCAATTATTTGCCTAAACGCTATTTGATCTTTGTAGACACCTTATTTTTGCCATTTTTTAGTTATTTTATTTTTCGTTAATTAAGTCAAGTTAATAAATAAACAGAAAAAAATAAAAAAATAAATAAACATAAAAAATAAAATAAAATAATAAAAAAATGAAAATCAAAAGAAAAATGGAAAAAAAAGAAGAAGTCGAGTCGTAGCGAGTATAGTTGAGTCAAGTTAAATTGTGTTGAGTTGGATCATTTACAATCAAATCGGATAATGGTATGTGATCAATGAATCGGGCTTTGTCAAAATGATTTTAGCCCAATACGATCTAAAATAGATTTATCTAATTTATATTGTGTTAGAATAAATTTAAGGTTTATTAGAAGAATTGTTGGGATAAATCAAATTGGATTGGATCGGACCCGAAAAATAGAAAGTCCAAGTAGAGTTTCTAGAAGCTAAGACAAATCTTTAAAGAATCAAAATTATATCTTTCGTATCTTGGTTTAATTGGAATCAAATCTATATTTAAAATGATGTACAAGATTCAGTTTTAGGGTTTATAAATTAGTAGGTGATGTTGATGACGGTTTTGAATTTTCCAGACAAAATCTACGTCAAGATTTCTATACACTGCTTACAAGTTGCCTCACCAGTCATACAAACTTTCACGTCAGTAGCACCCTTCATATTCAACCAAACACATGCACGTCCCCTTCTCAATCACACATAGTCGAACCTTATCCTACAAACATGCAGCACTGGACTATACTTACCAAAACACCTAGCTCTACACAACACTTGCCAACACATACAGTACGACACTTCACATGCAACACACACCGTGCTTGCATAGACACAATTCAACAGTCGCCCACTGCTTAATCTGCCGACAAATTACACACACACCAAAGTCTTAACCGAATAAACAGCAGCGATAATAGTCCAACAAATCACATGCCATCCCGATCCAAAGAGCAACACGTCCATCACGTGATTAACAAGTCAAAGCTCTTGGATAACCTCCTTAATCGCTTGACTACTCTTGCCTTAATAATGCCAACATCTTTCCCTGATTCATATTCCATACGACCGAAATTACTGCATTGCATACGCTCTCCGAACCAATTGATACATCCCTTGATCGTAAGCCAAACACGTATCGAAGCTATAACTCATCAACATCCCTTAATGCCAGCATGTCCCCTTTACTGAGACCCACTGTACATCCCTGATTGTCGTAGTCCCACATGCTATACACAAACGTATAATATACACTCTAACTCATACAACCTGCACACAAACACATGACTACAGCATTAACACACCAACCATCATGCTCGTGATAAGTGGAGATAGCAATCGATATGCCTTCGATCATGTCCATGATAAGTGAAAATAGAAACCAACATGCCCTCGATTATGCCTATGATGAGTGGAAACAGAAGCCGATACACCTTCGATCACTCCCATAATAAGTGCAAATAGTAACTAATATGCCCTCAATCACACCCGTGACCATCTGAAAATAGTATTCAACGTGCAACTCAACTCGTAGGTAAAATTTCTTATTTTGTTATTTTTATTTTATTAGTTAATTTAATTATTTTTACTAACTTATTTATTTATTTTTTTAGTGCAAGTTTTTATTATTTTCGTATTGCGTGTTTTTAGATAATCTCAATATTTAATAAATTTAGCTCAATTACATTTTTAGTAAAATCGTGTCTTTTTTTTTTGGAAGATAAGTGTATTTAGGTTATATCTTCAACATATTTTGTGGTTGAGATTTAAAAAAGATATATATGAAGATATGTATAAAGATGGTATCTTCAATGTATCTTATAGTTCAGATTTAAAAAAAATACGTATAAAAATACATATCTTAATAGATCTTGCATGTAGGATTTAGAAAAAATATTTTTGATATGTACTATTTTTTAAAAAGTAAAAAAATCTCAACCAAAGATTTTCAAAAAGATTTAGTTTAGTTAGGGTTTTTATTTAAATTCGAAAAACTAGATTTCTTAGGTTTTTTTTTTTTAAATAATAAATGGTTAAGTTAACGTAAATCTAGCTTAGTTTTCAAAATAAAAATAATCAACCTACTAAATATTTTATAAAAAGAGAATTACGGTCGGTTTAATCCCAAATAGCAGGTACGTAGGCACTTTCAGGGTAACCGTATAAAAAATAAAAAAAATTTTTCCATTGTCTTGAAAATTCGTAATAATAAAAAATAATAAAAATCACTTTAGTTATTTTTTGTACATTTAGGTATAATTTTAGTATTTTCGGAAAATTATAAAAATAAAACCCCATTAATTTTTTAAATTTTTATATAGTGACTTAGTCTTAATAGATTAGCCCCCAAACCCGGTTTTCTGGTTTAATTTTCTTAAAATTAATTTTTTTTAGAGTATCCATAGACTAGTGGTCAAATTAGGTTTTCCCACTCGAAAATCCTAATTTATCTTTTTTACCAATTGAACTGGATGGCGACTCTATTTTTTTTTATTAAAACTTTTTTTCCTTAATTTAATATTGAGTAATTTATATTAAGCGAGCTTGGCTTAATATAGGTTAAATTAAGGAAACATGAAATAGGGCTCGATAGAATTGGCGACCAAGCGAAAATTAGAAAATTATTGATGGGCTTTTATATTATTATTTTATTTTTGTATTGTATTATAGTTATACTAATTGTTTTTTAGCGATGCAAACCTTAAGAGAAAAAAAAAAAAGCCCGACCTAATGGGCCTTCTTGGGGAATTAGGGAGGATTCTTTTTTCATTTTCAATAATAATTTGTGTGTTTAGATGTGGTTGAACTTGGGTTACCTTAAGAACTTAGAACGAGTCATCATTATATAACTCTCAGGTCGCTAGGGTCTTTACTCTCGCCTGGCGGAGATAGGTAAGCCCACTCAGGCTTCAATGTAACTCACTAGGTTTCTCTCTAGAAAGTCTTGGAGCTATAGAGCTTGAGGCTTGTAGACCTCACCTTCTTGTATCATTCTTTTTGAAAAAGGGCTAGTTAGTTTTAAAATATAAGAAAAGCCTGATTTAATTTGCGGTCAATTCATCATCCATTTTCAATTAAAAAAATCAGTAACCCTTATATATAAGTATACACGAGCTTTATTTTTATTAAATCTTATTTTGAATATACTTATATATAAGGCTGCTCTTTGATTGTGGATTTATCATACTCTTTATAGTATATTAATGACCAACCTCATTGTATTGTACATGTGTGTAGCATATTGCATCACATTTATTTTGCATTGTTGTTTGTATATGCTATCTTTTGTAATATATGTGCATCTTGTAGGTTTTATTTTATTTCATTAGTAATGGGTTATGCAACATAACATTTAACATAAAATGCTCAAAATCATTAGTATTCCCCTTGTGCCAATGTTAAAAAAAAAAGAAAAAAACTCCTATATCAACTTATAATTTTTTTTTGGGCATGTAACCATGGAAATTAACAATGATAAAGATTATTATGGAATTACCATTTTTTTTAAAAGACTTTCCAACATTTTTTTTTTAAAAAAGAAATTTCAAAAGTTATTTTATTATCAAAAACCAATTTCATGATAATTATTTACTTAGTTGATTTTTATTGCAATGTTATACGTATACCATACTGCTAGGAACTAACAAAATAAAAAAAAATCAAAGAAAAAAAAAAAGATTTAATCATTAGATTTCCATCATGAATTATTTTTTATCTTAAGGTTATTAATCTAGTAAATGTTTAAGTTCTCATTCTTCGTGTTTAGCCCTTAGGTTATCACTATAATAATACAGTTTTCTCTATGAGTCATCACCCTCGTGTCATTTATTCAGTAAGTTTGTTATTGTAAAATAATTTTTGATTCTCCATATCATTCTTGTAATATTATCATTATCTTATGTCCTTAGTCGTTAGTCCCAATGTTTTCTTTGTTTAGACTCATCGGTGCCGGTATTAGGCTTATATGACATAAAATAAGCATTAATTTTCTAATAAAAGTTTCCCAAAAAAAAAAAAAAAGAATGGTTTTCAAAACTAAGAACTTAATGTAGTGTTTCTAACAAGAAGGGATTCTTACAGGCTTTGAAAGATTGCTTTCAAAGTGATCTAGCCCAACTTGAAGACTGTAATTACTCATTTTCAAAAACAAGATGTCTGAAGCTCTTGAACATAGAATAACTATAGTTGAAGGAGTTTTGGGAAATCATGCGAAGTAAGTTGAGACCATGGCTTATACTCAAGCTCAGGGGCCTATTAACATATCATTTGAAATAGACAAGTCTAAAGAGTTCGGTTCATGAGCTCAACAATAGCAGCAAAGGCTTAGGGAAGGAATTGGTGCAAAAATTGATGAAGATGGAAGAAGAAATCTTCCAGAAAATTGAAGAGAAAATGAAAGTTCTCAAGGATCATGATGTGTAAAGTGCTTTGGGCTTAAGCAGTGTTTGCACTTTTGAAGACCATAGGCGACCTAAGAAATTTAAGGTATCAAATTTCAAAAAGTATGATGGAACAGGTTGTCCTAAACTTTACCTTAAGCTTTATGTTTGCAAGATGGCCTAATTCTCTAAACATGAGCAGTCGATGATTCAAACTTTTCAAGATAGCCTAATTGGGTCGGTGCTGATTTGGTATGCCCAATAAGACTTAATTAAGCTTGATACTTGGGATAAGCTAGCTTGAGCCTTTTATCAACAGTACAAGTTCAATGAAGAAGTGGCTCCATCCTTGATGGATTTGAATAACATGAAAATGGAGTTGATTGAGTCTTTTAAGGTGTATGCCTAGAGATGGAGATCTACAGCTACTTAAGTTACAATACAATTGCCAGAAAATGAATTGATTAACATATTCATCTGCACATTAGGTGAACCTTATTATAATCACCTCTTAGGATATACTGCTTTTACGTTTGCAAATGTAGTTGCAACTGGTAGTCACGTTGAAGATGCTATTAGATTGGGGAGATTGATAAGGAAGGGATTAACCCCGTTGGATTTAAAGGCCGTTGTGAACACTATGATGTCCTATCTAATGATATGCGAGCCTAGTGCCCTAAGCATTGGTTTAGAGCTTAAGGAAAATAAGCTAAGCCAGAAATCAACTAAAAGGAGGTTCACTCATATCCCAATTCCTATGTCTCAAGTCTATCATCGCCTAAAAGAAGAGGGTTGACTGCATCATAAGACTGCAACAGTAAGGTATAAACCTTGGAAATATGATCCTAATGCGCAATGCGAGTACTACATGGGTCAGCAGGTGCTGGGAGTTGAAGAATAAAGTCTAAGATTTGATTGATAAAAATTGGTCTAATTGGACTTCGTTAGGGATTTAAGGCCCAAATTCTACACAAAGCCCACTATTAACATGATATAAGGATTGAAAAAGTTGTCAGAAGTAGATTTGAATGGTTAAGCCTAGGGGATATGTCACTGTTGGGGTTTGGAAGAAAAGGGTTGTTACCCTAGTAGAAAAGTTGGTGATATTAGAAGAAAGGCTCACTAGTACGGAAATGGCAATAGGTTATGTACTTAAGCAGCTCAAAAACCTACATCTTAATACAAATAGGAAGTTACAGCCTAAGCATGAAAATGATTCAATAAAAGAGAAAGCAAGAGCGAGTGTGCCGATGGGGAAAGCCTAGAATCTAGACAAACTTGTCCATAACAAGAGAAGGCGATTTATACAGTTCAAGATTCCAATGGCCCAAGTTTTCAAGCAATTGAGAGATGTAAGACTACTAGTATGCAAAAACCTAACAAAGAAATACAAGCCAAGGGATCGTGACCTCAATAAATGGTGTAACTATCATATAGGCAATGTGGGGGCATATCACAGAAGATTGTTGAAGCATAAGGTGTAGGATTTGATTGATGCCAAGATTATCCAACCAAATTTTCTAGAGACTGACGAGTCGATTAGTGGTAGTATTCCTTCCCAAGGTTTTGAAGAAGCATCAAATAGACAAATTCCAGTATTAGGCATTAAGGGTCTACTACTGTCATCTTGCAGAGTGGCTTGCCATTTGAAGCAATTAAGGATATCTCCAAGAGATCAATTCAATTGAATGGGTCGAGTTCCAAGAGGTGATAGAAATAGGAAAGAATTTTAGTTCATACATTTTCTTTCATTTTAGAGCTTGTAATAGATACGAGTTATTGAATAAAGCAGTTTTCGTGTGTATTCTGGTCTTTGTATGCTATGAAGTTAGCTCAATTCAAATAAGGGCATTTTGAATGAGTGAAAATAGATAAAGAAAATGTGAACTCGAAACTTAAAACTTTTCACCTAAGGGAATGATAACACATTACTTGAAAGGTTTAGGATGAAAAGAGGCAACCCATGTCCAAAACACTAACCCTAGACACACATGAGAGAAGAGTGCCATTAAGGTGAGTAATTGGGCTCATTACTTAAAGGAGGTTTGTCTTAAACTTGGAATATGTGTCAAAATGATATTAAGTATTCATTTCATTATCCTTAAACACAGTTATCCTTTGCAAACCCAATTAAACCTTTAGGGGATTTTTCTTAAAATTAACCCTACCAAGAACCACCCCAAACATGGGCAATTAGGAGGTTACGGTCATTAATCTGAAGAAAAGGAGTAGACTAAATTATGCTTGCCTTAGTCATGCCAATTTATGAGCAAATGTTGTAATAGATAATTTAATTTCTTTAGAATGAAGAAGAGCTTCAAACAATATACATCTCACTCAAGCCCATACACTTGTTCAAACACATCAAGTCCATAAAATTTTTAAAGACACTCCAAAACCATACATGCTTCATAAAGCTCATACACCATTACTCTACCTTTTAGGGCTTTAAATCCCATCAAGTGAAAACTTAGCAATGGAAGGTAATCACCTTGTCCCAAAAAAAAAAAAAAAGACAAAAGGAAAAAAAAAAAAAAAAGAAAAAGGAAGAAAAAAGAAAAAGAAAAACAAAAAAGGTGAAAAAAAAAAGAGATTAAAAATATTAGCAAGGTGATTACTTTTAAAGAATAGCCAAATTAACTATAAAGCCTAATGTCCAAACTGGTGATGGTATCTAAAATATAAACACTCTTAATTCCTAAGCCAAAAAATAAAGCCCTCATAGTATGATCCAACTCACTATACCACCCTTGATGAAACTCTTTTGACTAAAGAAATAGACTTATCTTAAGCAAAATTTTCTCATGAAACTAAGGCAATCTTATGTTTAGCTTTTCTTAGGTTCTTAGCTTGTAAACTTGGGATGGATGGTATATAATTTCTTCAAAATTGGCCAAAGTAAATTGATATTCATTTGCTTAAATCATTTACCAAAAGCCTTACATTGCAAACCTGGAAAAGACCTATTGATTAACCAAAATGTACCACTTACGAGATAGGCTACAGTTTTTGGAATTGATGTTGGGAGTAAAAAACAAACTTGTGAGAGTGCAAGGAAGTCCACTTGGATTAAACATTTCAAGTAATGATATCTATCCCTGAGTGGAAAATTGAAAAGTTGAGTATTTTGTCAAAAATGTGAATGGTCATTTATCTCAAGTTAGAAATCGCTTCTTCTAAAAAAAAGTTCAGAGATCATAAATTATGCTCCAGGAAACAAGATTAAGAGAATGAGTGATCAATGGGCAAGGGACAAGTCAACCCCTTATTTGTGATCTTTAGAGTTTTTAAGACTTTCTTACTTATTAGCAACACAATTTTCCATCAAAGAGTGTTTTTTTTTTTTTTTAATTTCTTGAAAAAAGAAGGAAAAAGAGAAAAAAGAAAAACCTTTTTAAAATAGAAACGAAACCTTTATCAAAAAATTGACAAAAAACAAGTTAATATTTTCCAAGAATCATCAAAATCCTTCAAACTCAAGTCTTAGATTATTTTGTCAAAACTCATCAAAATCCTTTCCAGGATCACCTGCTCAAAGGAGTACTGTCCTATCCTTAGTTGGATCGCTTACTTAAAGGAATGCTATCCTATCCTTAGTTAGGTCACTTGCTCAGTGGAGTGCCATCCAATCCTTTCTAGGATTGCTTGCTTAAAAGAGCATTATCCCATCCTTAGTTAGGTCGCTTGCTTAGTGTAGCGCCATCTCATCCTTTCTAGGATTGCCTGTTCAAAGGAGCGTTGTCTTATCCTTAGTTGGGTTGCTTGCTTAGTAAAGTGCCATCCATTCATTTCTAAGATCGCTTACTCAAAGGAGCACTATCTTATCCTTAGTTAGGTTGCTTGCTTAGTGGAGCGCCATCCAATCCTTTCAAAGATCGCTTGCTCAAAAGAGCGCTGTCCTATTCCTTTTAGGATCACTTGCTCAGAGGAGTGTTGTCCTATCTAATCTTTTCTTAGATCTCCTGCTCAAAGGAGTACCATTGAATCTTATCTAGATCGCTTGCTTAAAGGAGCATTGCCCTATCTTTTAGGATCGCTTGCTTATGGGAGCATTGTCCTATTTATTCCTTTGTAGAATCGTTCAATCTAGTCCTTTTCAAGATCGCTTACTCACAGGAGCACTATCTTATCTTTTAGGATCACTTGCTTATAGGAGTATTGTTTTATCTATTCTTTTCTGGGATCACTTGTTTAAAGGAGCATCATCTAGTCATTTAAAAGATCACCTACTCATGAGAGCATTGTTTTATTTTATCTTTAATAGAATGTCATCTTATCTTGGCTTCGAAAGATCTATCTTTTTAAGCAATTCATCCTAAAAGAGATCCATCCTCTTTAGATTATCTAAGTTGGATTTAGTAAAAATGGGTATTTCTTTTGTCTTTGTAATCGAACTTCCTTACAAAGAGAGGCAGTTGTAGACATCTTATTTTTGCCATTTTTTTAATTATTTTATTTTTCGTTAATTGAGTCAAGTTAATAAATAAATAGAAAAAATAAATAAATAAATAAACATAAAAAATAAAATAAAATAATAAGAAAATGAAAATCAAAAGAAAAATAAAAAATAAAAAAATGAAAAAATAAAAAAAGAAGAAGTCGAGTCGTAGTAAGTCTAGTTGAGTCAAGTTAAGTTGTGTCGAGTTAAGTCGAGTCGAGTTAAGTCGAATAGAGTTAGATCATTTACAATCGAGTCGGATAATGGTATGTGATTAATGAATTGGGCTTTGTTAAAATAATTTTGGCCTAGTGCGATCTAAAATAGAATTTTATTTAATTTATATTGGGCTAGAATAAATTTAAGGTTTATTAGAAGAATTGTTGGGCTAAATCAAATTGGATCGGATCGGACTCGAACTTGGAAAATAGAAAGCCTAAGTAGGGTTTTTAGAAGTTAAGACAAATCTTTAAAGAATCAAAATTGTATCTTCCCTATCTTGGTTTAATTGGAATCGAATCTATATTTAAAACAATATAGAAGATTCAGTTTTAGGGTTTATAAATTAGCAGGTGACGTTGATGACGGTCTTGAATTTTCCAAACACAATCTACGTTAATATTTCTACACACTGCTTACAAGTTGCCTCACCAGTCATACAAACTTTCACATCAGTAACACCCCTCATATTCAACCAAACACATGCATGTCCCCTTCTCAATCACACACAATCGAACCTTATCCCCTAAATACGTAGCACTAGACTACACTTGCCAAAACACTTAGCACTGCACTAGCCAAAACTTACAGCATTGCACAACACTTGCCAACATACACAGCACGGCACTTCATACGATAACATACATCACGCTTGCATAGATACAATTCATTAGTCGCTTACTGCCTAATCTACCGATGAATTACACATACACTAAAGTCTTGACCAAACGTACAGCAGCGATAATAGTCCAACAAATCACATGCCATCCTTATCCAAAGAGCAATACATCCAGCGTGCAATCAGCAAGTCAAAGCTCTTAGACAACCTCCTCAATTGCTTGACCACTCTCGCCCTCGTAACACCAGCATCCTCCCTTGATTCAAATTCTACACGATGACAATTATTGTACTGCATACACTTTCCAAAGTAGCTGATACATCCCTTGATCGCAAGCCAAACACGTGTCGAAGCCATAACTCATCGACATCCCTTGATGGCAGCACGTCCCCTTCATCGAGACCTACTGTACATCCCTGATTGCCGCAGTCCCATATGCTATATACAAAGCATGATACACGTTTCAACTTATACAGCCTACACACAAACACACGACCATAGCATTAACGTACCAACCATCACGTCCATGATCAGTGGAGATAGCAACAGACATGCCTTCGATCACGCTTGTGATAAGTGGAAATAGAAACCAACATGCCCTCGATCACGCTTATGATAAGTGGAAACAGAAGCCGATACGCCCTTGATCACTCTTATAATAAGTGCAAATAGCAACCAATACGCCCTCGATCACACTTGTGACCATCTGAAAACAGTATTCGACGCGTGACTTGACTCGTAGGTAAAATTTCTTATTTTGTTATTTTTATTTTATTAGTTAATTTAATTATTTTTACTAACTTATTTATTTATTTTTTAGTACAGGTTTATTGTTTTCGTATTGTGTGTTTTTAGATAATCTCAATATTTAATAAGTTTAGCTCAATTACATTTTTAGTAAAATTGTGTTTTTTTGGGAAAATAAGCATATCTAGATTGTGTCTTCAACGTATTTTGTGGTTGAGATTTAGAAAAGATATGTATGAAGATACATATAAAGATATGTATCTAAATGGTATCTTCAATATATCTTACAATTGAGATTTAGAAAAGATACAAATCTTAGTAGATCTTACATGTAGAGTTTAGAAAAAAATATCTTTTGATATGTAGTATTTTTTAAAAAGTAAAAAAATCTTAATCGAAGTTTTTTAAAAAGATTTAGTTTAGTTAGGGTTTTTCTTTAAATTCGAAAAATTAGATTTCTTAGGTTTTTTTTTTTAAATTAATAAATGGTTGAATTAATGTAAATCTGGCTCAATTTTCAAAATAAAAATAACCAATCCACTAAATATTTTATAAAACGAGAACTATGGTCAGTTTGATCTCGAATAGTGAGTACATAGGTACCTTTGGAGCAACTGTATAAAAAAATAAAAAAACTTTTTCTCTTGTCTTAAAAATTTGTAATAATAAAAATCACTTTAGTTATTTTTTATACATTTAGGTATAATTTTAGTATTTTTGGAAAATTATAAAAATAAAAGCCCATCAATTTTTAAAATTTTTACATGATGACTTAGTTTGAATAAGTTAGCCCTTGAACCCGATTTTTCAGTTTAATTTTTTAAAATTAATTTTTTTTAGAATATCTGCAAATTAGTGGTCAAATTAGGGTTTTTCCATTTGAAAACCCTAATTTATCTTTTTTACCAGTTGAACTGGTTGGCAACTACGTTTTTTTTATTAAATTTTTTTTCTTAATTTAATAGTGAGTAATTTATATTAAGTGGGCTAGGCTTAATATAGGTTAAATTAAGGAAACATGAAATAGGGCTCGATAATCTTAGAGAGTAAAGTTTTCATAGTGGAACACCGTTTTTCCAATCTCTCTCCAGAAGTTTCAAATGATAAGGAAATGCTAGAGATTTATAGGCTTTTAGGCATGGCGGCATTGGTCCAATCATTTAGGTGATCAATGGATGAGATGGAGTTCGCTTCATTTATGGTTATCTAGAATAACCTAACTAATGGGCCTAAGGCCAGCGGCCTTTTTTATAAGTGCATGAGCTTGCTTGAGAAAGGTTGGAGGCAGATGAACCGATCCAACGATCTCTATTTCAAGCCCACCAAGCCAAATCTCCTCAAATCATCCCAAAAATGGACTGGACTCCTTAGGCATCGTCACTTGGCTTAAGGAGTAAGCTTAAATAAATAATGGGCTTATCTCAATAACTAATATAACAATTTTTAGCTCTCTACAAATTTTATGGTTCATATTTTGATGAAGTTATGCAAAAGGATTGTACTCATTGGATTTTATTTATGGTGAAACGAAGAGTTGTTATTTTAAGAAAGATAATAAAGAAAATTCTAATATAAATTTATAGACATTAATTCACTAATTATATTTCTTTTATTTCAATTAAATGGTTTCTTTAATTGCATTAAGTACCCTAATCTAACCCATTAACCGACTCATTTTTATATAACCCATTAACTGACTCACTTTACCAATCTTCTTTGTGAGTTGAAGGACTGTATCATCTTGTGAGTCCGAGCTACCTGAAGACTATTTTGTTGAGTAATACAAATGGCTAGGTAAGTATCCATGATGAGTATTTGATAAGGATCATGGATTGATCATAGACCAATCATGCACTCTTGAGCTTGAAGACTTGCTCATATGATTCGCTGAGTTGTCTAAGGAGAGTTGAACTTAGAAATGCAGTGCATTCCTTAGTTCCACCTACCGAGTTACTTTGCTCATCATGTCATACAAGAAGTTATTGAGGTGACTGACTTGTCTGCCAAGCTAACCTCTCCACATTACAACTATCTAAGGCTAAGTATTGAACCGGTATACAGCCAACTTAATACATGCCAAGGCTAAGGTGACTTTGTCCGAAGCTAACCTTGACATTGAACAACCTTCTAAACCTACTCCTTCCTAGTCCTGAACATCTAAGCTACTGAGCTATTGATTTGCTAGCCCTAACTTGATTTGCTCAAAACCTGTTCTGCTTAACCGGTATTGTCATTAGGACCACAGAATGGACAGCTGACAAATGCCTTGATTTTCCTGATATCCATACTATCCTTTTCTATCATCGGATATTCTTTATGCTTATTTACAACATCACCCTTGTAAATTATTCCTTTCCCTTTACTAGTGGGAATCCTTTTTACAATTTACACTAACCTAAGACTTACCTTAATTGGGTCCTATGAATACTTATGTATTGTAATAGCCACAATAGTCAATACAATTAACATTCAGACATTTTTCTTCTTATGTGAGCTAAGTGTATCTTGCTTACTCTCGATTATTTTTATTTAGCCCATTGAGTGTAGACTAGTGGTGAGTGACCTCTAGCCACACTTGTACATAATATCAAGTGTGATAAGAGTTTGTGTGAGGTGTTGGTGCATCATATCTATAGTCGATGCATAAGGAACCTTACTCAACCCTTGACTATCATTTATCCTTTAGACTGTCTTGAGGTTTGGACTTATCCCGTTAGTTCGTATGATACCAGACATTGTGTGCTCATCTACATTGGATTGTATCAGTATTACTTGCTTATGTTTGTAATTAATATTACTTTAAATATATATAACAATTAGTTTATGTTTAGGGTATTGAGAAAGTGTTTGAGTTTGATTTGTGTGAAATGCTTGTGAAAATATTATAAGTTATTCCACATAATAAAGTTGATGATTGTGATATGATGTATTCGTATGCGAGTGTTTGATATTTGATTAATCACTTATTAATCAACCTTAAGCATATCGAAACTTTAATGTAAAATAGTCATGCATAGCATACTGTATAAATCAATTTCCGTCACCATTGCCATACAGGGAATGGAAAGGTGAGAATCTTCCCCGTCTTATACAAACTAAGTGACATTAAGAATGGTCATGCATTAGATGGGGTTATGTCCATTCTTTTATTTTGGGTCGCATACATCTGGAGGTTGATCAAGGATTTGATAAGTTCTTAGTCATTTGGTGGTTAGGAAAGGCATTTATTTCTTAACACTTCATTTAGGCCTCCCTGGGCCTGATCAAGAGATCCTTCTCTTGTGACTTATTTACATAGCCTTTGTGAACATTTCTTTTGGTTCTTTTAGCTAACCATAAGATCCTTCTCTTAGGGATTATAGTGGATTCTAGGTTGAACATTTTATTGGTTCTCCTAGATAACAGAGAGATTGGACCTCTCTTGAGATTAGGGAGAATGTTACCCATTTGGTTTTCTTGGAACCGATCAAAGGGCATCATCTCTTGATCATTATACTGATACAGGTATTGGTTTAGCCAAGAATTTAAATTCTATAGCTATTTTGTTGTGTTGGACAAATATGTTATACTAAGAGACTTTATTCACTAAATTTGGATGCTTGGGCACTAGAACTACTAATCCTCAACCTATGGTCAAGGGAGGGAATAAACCCTAGACTACATGTTGGATATTTGTTGGTTGCATATATTGCTTCATATGCTTGATTGATTGATTGCATATCATATGCATGAAAACTTGCCTATTGTGCTTGAAAGGTGGTATGAGTGAATTTCTCACTAAGCTGGTAATAGCTTACACCCTTATAGTTTTAACTTTTTGCAGGAACTTTACTGGCTGTATCCAGGAAGGTGTAAGCCTTTGGTGAGCTTTAAGAAGATAGAAGCGAGCTTTAGGGGAAAGTGTAAAAGGATTATGAAGTTTATAGTTAATATGTTTTAAGTACTTTATTTGTGATGCTTTGTGATATTAATTATTAGAAAGACTCCATAACTCCTTAAGTTATGTATCATCTATTTTATAATATGATGTGAAATTTTATTCTATACCATGAAATTTGTGCTGCCTTATAGTTTGTTCTGGAATTGACACTTCATGTACTCTTTGGAAGTAATTAATGGCTAAGAAGGCACTAATTGATTACTTTTGATTAGTACATGGTAGCTTATCACTACTAGACTACCATAAGAGTTGCGATAGACTCGAAGTGATTTTCAAATAAAAAACCAGATTTTTCCTTGGTTTTTAGTCAATGGTTAATATTAAATGGAAAATCAAGCTCAATAGCTTGGTGACTCTACTAAAGATCATCAAGAGGGCTAGTCACTTGAACTTTTCAAACTTAGGAAAGTGTAAAAAATGAAAAATCAGGCTCAACAGTTTGATGACTCCACCGAAGATTGTCAACAGGACTAGTCACTTGAATTTTCTGAACTTAGGTAATTTTTTTTTTTTTCAAAAATACGTAAGTTAATTTGTAAATTGTTCATGTAAATTTTCTTTTTCTTCTTTTTTGTGAAATATAATTAGTCATGCTAACTTGTTTGTTGTAGCGATCTTTAAGGTTTTACTTAGGGGGATTTTATTTTCTAAATCATATATGTAGTAGATACAATTAGAACTAGGTTGTCTTAGGACCTTAGGAGGGGGGCTATTGTGTAAGCTTTGGACGTTGTGGGTAACTGTCTTTTGGGGTTGATTAGACTATCCTACTTAAGTTTCGATGTGACTAAGGAACCGTTTTTGTAGAAATACGTGAGGTTGCAGAACTTGAGAACATTTAAAACTCATCCTTTTGTAGGTATGAAACCTTTTTTTTTTTTTTTCCCCAAAGGATTGGCAAGAACCCTTAATGTGGCAAACCTAAATGAAGAATTGCAATTGTGAAGACTTTGTATTTTCCTTGTATTCTTCCTTGCATTCTTTCTTTGTAATCATTCTTGTAATTTTCCTTATAAATATCTTGTAAAGATTACGGTTAAAGTTTTAGAGTAAATGTTGATTGTGATTTTGCTTTTTATAGACGTGGTCAGATCAACTCAGATTGCTTTCGAGGAGATCCATGTTCACCTACCTAATGGGCCTTAGAAATCACTTGAGACTTGGTTTTAGCTCTTCAACCTAGATAGATAGGAATTCGCTAAAAGTAAGATTAGGCCTATACTATTTCTACAGGTTGTTATTGTGAGCATTACTCTAATGTGGGCCTTTGTACACTTTTAGGAGCTTGAAGTTGTTACATTTTGCTTTACTCAACACTAACTAAGTCTAACCATTGAAGAGTAATCCCAATTGCTTTGGGTTCTGGCTATTACTAATGATATCTATGTTTTAGACCTTAAAATTGCTGCAACAAAAATCTTTACTAGGCTACTAGGAGTTAGAAGGGTTGAGATAAACCGGATTTGGTTTAAGAGAAGACTATTCAAGTGAATGACATCATTTCCTGGTTTTCTATCGAGTTGAAGTATAATGAAAAGCGGGATATTTTATGTGTAGATTTAGAAACTTGGCACTAGCATCAGGTTAATGTCTATATCTTAGTGGCTTTCAATATAATCCTATTCCTAAACGAGAAACGCTGCTTCCACTTCAGAGTTACAGAAATAGTAGCCTAGTTCTTGAAGGGAAGTCTTACATACTTACTCTCCTAGTTAAACAAATCCGCTCATTGAATCACCTCAAAAGAAAGAAACATAGAGATCTAAAGACCAACATGGCTCTAATATTGGTCTAGTTCATTAACCACATAAGAAGTCACCAACTTGATTTCAACTTGGTTGAGTTCATACAATGATGTAATCTCATCAAGTCTTTTGAAGAACAAATCCAATTACTTGAAAATATAGCCACTTGTTATTAGGTTCAATATTTTCAAGGCATGAAAGCTAAGGAATTACTTTGGACACCTAAATGGTTTTCAAGTAATGAAATGGAGAAAGAATGTAAAGGTTTTAGAGTAGTACCTTTGATTAGCTTCAACATTTGTACTGGGTACTTTCCAACTAATGGACTTATTCAAAACATGATTCAAAGGCCATCACTAGAGCCCATTTTAGTTGACCTTTATGACCCTCATGTTTTGGTGGTTGAAAAGGTACCTAAGCTTTTAGGCATCAAATCTCTTTGGTGTAAAAGGACGAGCACTCCTACCACCAAAGGATTACTTTGTAAGACTCAAACAACTAAAGGATTTCTCTACCACCAATTGCAAAAGCTAAAGGATATGGAAGAGGTAAAGGAGAAAGAAAAGGTCCAAGATGAAGCTATATAGGATAAAATGGGAGAAGGAGATAAAAGCTCGCTATGACGAATACTGCCAAAAGATAAAGGCTTTGGAAGCACAACATAAGATGGTTAGAAGCAAGAGTAAGGAGATGGGGGTTCCCAAAATTTAGAAGAGGAAAAAAGCATAGGTTGAATCTAGCTGTAGCAAGAAAAATAGGATATAGTTTTTTTTTTTCTTTTTTTCCTTTAGGAACTTTTATCTAAATGTAATAAGTGATGTAAAGCTTCACAATTGCAAAGATTAATGAAAGTTATCTATGGTTTGCCACATTAAGGATCTCTTTCCAATTTAAATTTCTTTACATTTGTGTGCCATATACATGTTTACATTTGTTCATTTATGCTCTATTCTTAATATATATATTGTATATTTATACTAACTTTGTGGAGTATTGTCATTAGGTTTCAAAATAGCTCCTAAATGTCAAGTCTTCTAGAGGAGTCTAATCAGAACTTACTCCCAAACTAGAATGGCCACTTAAGGAAATGACAATAACAAAAACAACAACTTCAAGATCACTGATCTTACCGAGCTAAGGTTTTGCTCCTTAGAAAGAACCATGGGAAGGATTGCAGAACAAATGAGTTTTCTTGCTAACAACATTACCCTACTTTGAGCCATAGCAGCAGTTAATGAAGAGAGCTTAAAGGCCCGTTATGGGAAGAATATTGAGGCTCTACCCCTTGAAGCAGAAGATAATTATCTAAAGGACCCATTTGAGTTAGCAAGAGTTTATTTAAAGATCAACCTAACTTTCGAGCTCGATACATATGTATCCTCGATTAACATAGTGCCCTAACTTAGGGCCCAATCAAGATATTTTAAGAGAGTTAGAAATAAAATTGACCCAACAGATAGTAAAAAAGATGAAGGCACTTGGGAGTTATGATGGCTTTGAACAAGTTGGAATTATTGATTTCTCTACATGTGACGTTAGAGCCTACCTTGAGAAGTTTAAGGTACTGAAATTTGAAAAGTACAGCGGGATGGGATGCCCCAAACTTCACACCAGGTTATATGTAAGGAAGATGGGCAAATATGTTCAATATGACCAACTCATGGTGCAAATGTTCTAGGATAGTCTAACAGGTCCAGCTCTGACTTAAAACAAATAATACATGGAAAAAGCTCGCTAGGGTGTTTTATGAACAGTATAGGTTTAATGTTGAAGTAACTCCCACCATGATAGACTTGGTTGCCCTGTGAAAGAAGAACAATGAGTCATTTAAGGAGTATGCCCAAAGATGGAGATCTTAGTTGCAAGAGTATCCACTTCCATGGTAGAGAAAAGCTTACCTTAGCTTTCATTCATACCTTAGAGAGGCCCTATTTCTCCCATTTAATCAGGCAAGCCTCGTCTAGTTTTGTTAAGGTGGTGGCAATAGGGTGCAGAAATGAAAGTGCCATCTCCTTCGGTAAGCTTCAAGAACCATCGAGTAAAATACTTTTCTCTTCGTCCTCTGTTTCTAGACCAGCAGTCAACAAGCTTAAAGAATCCACGGTTAGCATGGTAAATTTGAATGCCAAATGAAATGCTTAAGTCTCCTTCATGACAAATCCTCCTTCAATCTAACAGTAGTTCAAAAATCAAACCTAGGCCAATAGGGCCCCTAGATAGTTCACTAGGATATTGGTTCCTTTAAGTTAGGTCTTTGAGAAGCTGTAAAAGGATAATTTGATTTAGTATGAGCTTTCTAATGGATGGTACAGGCTAAGGGTTTACGATCTTAATAAAAAAAATGTGAGTATCATTATGGGCAAGTAGGGCACTTAACCAATAAATGTTGGAGACTGAAGAATAAGATTTAGGACATAATAGATGAGGGTCTAGTACAATTGGACTTTGTGGAAACCCTAGTTCCAAATGTTAATAATAACTACTTACCCAACCATGGCTTAGTTATCAACATGATTTTTGATGACTTTGATTTCACCATCAATATGATTGGTTTAGACAAGAAGCCCAAAGTTTTTAAGTTCTATAAGAATAAGCAAGCCTCTAAAGCTAAGAGGTACACTTTCTTCGTGCTAGTAGTACTAGAGAACTATAAAGGTGCCCCATTTAACTATCAGGTGGTAAATTATAAGAGATAAAGTTCTCTAATGAGGGGAATTACTCGGTTTGGAAAGGTTTATGACCTAAGAGAGGAGTGTCTTTGGTAGACTAGCAACCTTAAACAAAATCGATGATGAGAGAAAGTGCCTTTTGGGCTTGCTTGAGAAGAATTGGTAAAAAGAAGCGCTCTATGGGCTCACTAAAAGGAATTGATGATGAAAGGGAGCACCTTTGGGCTCACTTGAGAGAATTCGATGAGGAAAAGCTCTTTATGGGCTTGCTAAGAACTAGGTGAGGAAAAGTGCCCCATAGGCTTACTAAGAGAAATCAATGAACGAGGAGGTAATGTTTCGAGAGTTGTCTAGAACCTTAGCAAGACAAGGCAATGCCCTAAAGGCAGGCAAAAACCCTAAAAAGAATAGAAGACGGGACAACACTTTAAGAGTTGGCTTGATCCCTAAAGAAAAAAAAGGCAGGACAGCTGATGGAAATCAGGCTACTGGACCTTTGACTCGCAACTGAGCTTAAGGACTAGAAGGGCTGGCATGATGAATCCTTCTGCTCCAACTAACCCTTACCAAGGTTAAGTACTTTCTTGTTGAGTCACCTTTCATGTCAAGTTGTATGACTGCCCATTTTTTGTAGTATGTCGAATTAAGGATTACTCACTAGCGCCAAGTCGACCAATTACTCTGCATCTTTCTTGCCGAGAAGCTGAGAGAGAGACTCTAAACTGACTAAGCCATCCCTGATTGGACAAGCCATTTGTCCGCATCTTCTAACGACCTTGCTAATGTGGTATCACCACGTATACAGTATCGCTACGTGTATAGTATCATGTGTAGAATCCATTGCACTAATGATTTTTTTTTTTTGTTGTGTATTCATTTTTACCCTTTGTATCTTGTACATTACTTCCTTAGAAAATGCTCTTTTTGTCTTTTCCTTTTTAGGCAAGTTGCCTTAACTTATGGGTATAAATACATTTGTGCTTGTAGCTAGAAAGCATTAAATCATTCTTAATACACTTTTGAGTACTTTTTCTTCCTTGCATAAATATTGTTTACTCTTGACATTACTCTTATCCATTCCTTTAAGCAAGGTTAGGTGATGAGTAACCTCATTGGATCGATTTGTATGTCATATTGAATTGTGCCATGAGTCTTCGGAAGTTCCATTGATGCGTCATATCCTCTGGAGTTGTTCGTAGGATTTGCTTATTGTTCCTTTCATCACTTTTGCCTTTTTGCACTTTCCCCATTAATCCTTTTCAAGCTTTTTGCAAGCTTGGACCCATCTAGCGACTGACTTTATTTGTTCTTGGTCACAGTTCACAACATCTTGGTATAAGAGGGGAGGTTTTGTGTGAATTGTAGTTAGTTCTTCTTGAAGTTTTGTTTTACTTTGTTTTTTATGTGTGAACTAGACCAAGTTATTATGTTCATTTAATTGTTGTGTTGTTAATTGTTAACTTCTTGAAGTGTTTGTTTAAGCTTTGAATTTGTGAGGAAAAATGATAGACTCAAATATGAATGTTGGTATCGATGATGATAGTGGAGTTGTCTACCATAGATGATAGTCTCAAGGAACTCCTAGAAGCACTGATGAGAGGCTTCATGAGGTAGCTAACCTCTTAGCAGATTTGACCTAAGCTATTCATACGCTGTCTTGCCGACTCACTAAGGTTGTGTAAAACACTCCATAAGTTACTTAACTTGTTAGAGGTCAGAACCCAACTTGACCTGTTTAAGGTAGAGGAGTTGGCGGATGAGTGAGGTGAAGGATAGACTTGAGAGAGCTTGATGAAAAGGAAGATGAGTATTTTGAAGAGAAGCGTGTACGAATCCCCAGAGCATCCGACTATGTGAAGCTTCGGATTCCTAGTCTCAATGGAACTAGGAATGCTGATGAGTATTTGGAGTGGGAAAAGAAGGTAGAGTGTGTGTTTAATTACTATCACTATGAGGATTATGAGAAAGTGAGAACTATTGCTATTGAATTCTCCAGATATGTTGCCATGTGGTGGAAGAATTTTCAGGCCATGAGAAAATGTGAGGGCTACCAAGAGATTAATACTTAGCCCGAGATGAAGAGAGTACTTAGAAATAGGTTCATACCGGAAACTTATCTCCAAGATACTTTCACTCAGCTTTAGGAGCTGAGATAAGGAGGCCGAACTATTGATGAATATGTTTAAGAGTTTCAAATGCTCATGATCCATTGCGAAGTAGAGGAACCACCGACTCTAACAGTCTTAAGGTTCATTACTGGTTGAGAGGAGACATTCGAGTTGTTGTGGAGCTTTAATGATTTGACACCATGGATGAGGTTATTAAGATTGCCCAGTGAGTAGAGAGGCAAAGAAGGAGCCAAGTACCGGTGAGGATCCTGACTAGCCGACTTGGATAGGCAAGTCATCGAACTCTGCAGAGTACCTAGCCAGGAAGGAAGGTTGATGTAAGAGTTGAGTAGAAGGGCTGACCTGATGATGAAGTGCCGACTCAAACTTATGAGAAGGGGTAAGGGTCTAGTAGGAAGATTAGCCAGATCAAGTGCTTTAAGTGCCAGTAGTTCGAACACATGGTTGCTTAGTGCTCAAATCGACAGATGATGATCATCAAGAGAGACATCCTAAAGCAAGAAGTAGAGAGTATGAATGAGGAACTCGAAGAGGAGGAGGTTCTTGCTAAGAAAGAGCTAATTCAAGAGGACATGTTTCTTAAGGACTTAGATTAGTTACTCATAGTTGTCTAATGCACTATGAACATGGAACCTTCATGAGAGGAGGAACAGAGAGAGAATTTGTTCCATACTACCTGTAAGATGAATGATTAGATGTACGCCCTCATCGTGGATAGTGGAAGTTGCACTAATGTGGCATCATCCGATCTTGTTTAAAAACTGAAGTTGTTGACTGTTACACATCCAAAGCCGTATAAGTTGCATTGGTTGAGTAAGAAAGGAGCACTACATGTCACTTGGCAAATGCTATTGTCGATCACCATAGGGAATTACTCTAACCAGATTCTCTATGACATACTACCCATGTGTGCTTCCCACGTATTGTTAGGTAGATTGTGGTTGTTTGACAGGAGGGTTATGCATAATGGCTAAAGGAATACATATATGTTCAAGAAGGATGACCGAAAGATCATACTGAACCCAATGCCACTGAGAGAAGTTCACAAGTTGCAAATGAAACTTACTCGCAGATTGAAGAAGGCTCTAGTGATGAGTAGAGCCAAGCTTTGAGAGGCCATCAATGCTAATGAGTCGACTCTCATGTTGGTCAAGCAACTACTGGAAATGAAGGAGCGGGGTGAGTTACCTTAGGAGGTCATGGAGTTGTTAGATGAATATGCCAACTTGTTCCTAAAACAGTTGCTTAAGGGGTTGCCTCCAACTCAAGGCATAGAGCACAGTGTTGAATTAGTACTCGGCACTACACTGTCGAATAAGCCAGTTTATTGAATGAATCCCGAGCGGGCTTCTGAGCTCCAACATCAAATTAATGAGTTATTAAAGAGAGGCTATGTAAGAGAGAGCCTCAGCCTTTATGTTGTGCCTGCGCTTCTAGTGCCGAAGAAGGATGGAACCTGGCAAATATGTGTAGATAGCCAATTTGTGAACAAGATCATGATCAAATACAGGTATCTGATCCTGAGGTTAGAAGACATGTTGGATGAACTCAGTGGAGCCAAGATTTTCAGTAAGATCGATCTTAAGTTTAGATATCATCAAATCCGCATGAGGCTAGGAGACGAATGAAAGACTGCATTTAAGACTCGACATAGACTTTATGAATGGATGGTCATGCCTTTCGGCTTGTTGAATACCCTAGGCACTTTTATAAGACTAATGAACTATGTGTTGAGACATCTCATAGGGAAGTGTGTTGTGGTGTACCTTGACGATATCCTAATCTGTAATGCCGACATGTTGAGTTACTGTGAACATCTCATAGCAATCTTGGATATCCTTCGTGCTGAGAGACTATGTAGTAATCTAAAGAAATGTTACTTTTGCTAGGCGGAAGTGGTATTCTTGGGCTATGTATTCGGTGTAGGAGGCTTGTGAGTCGATGATGAAAAGATCCGGGCAATTGTTGAGTGGTTGACTTCTATGACTTGTGCCGATGTGAGAAGTTTTTATAGACTAGCTTCGTTTTATAGAAGGCTTATAAGGAATTTTAGTACCCTTGTTGCACCACTTATCGAGTTAACAAGGAAGAACACCGACTTTCGATGGGGAGAAAGGGAGGAGAGGAGTTTCACCAAGATAAAAGTGAGATTGACCTTCGCCTTGGTATTAGTAGCACTTGACTTCAACAAAATTTTTGAGCTGGAATGTTACACATTGAGCATTGGAATGGGTGTTGTCTTGATGCAGGAAGGTTAACTAATTGCCTTTTATAGCGAAAAGCTCCGAAGACCACATTTGAACTACTTCATGTATGACAAGGAACTTTTGGCACTGATCCGAGCAATGTAAGTATAGCAACATTATTTACTACCGAAAGAATTTATCATATATACTGATTATGAATCGCTGAGGTACCTCTAAAGTTAGACTAAGTTGTCGAAGCAGCAAGCAAGATGGGATGAATTCCTTGAAGGATTCAATTTTATAATAAAATACAAGCAGGGAAAGAGCAATGTAGTTGTAGATGCTCTTTCGAGGAGATATGCGCTTTTATCATAATTGTAGGCCAGACTGTTTGGGTTTACAAGTATGAAAGAACAGTACTCTGAGGATCCACACTTTGGACTTATAATTTCGCGATGCGTCGATGGGAGGACAGTCGATGAGTATAATGTGGAGGATGGTTACTTGTTTCGAGGCAGAAAATTATGCTTGTTGATTTGCTCTTTAAGGGAGCTACTAATCAGGGTGGCCCACAATAGAGGTCTCTCTAGACATTTTAAAGAAAGGAAGACCTGTGAACCGTTGAATGGCCAATTCTTTTGGCCGAGAATGAGGAGAGATGTGCATCAAGTGGTCGAAAGCTGTATCGTATGTAAAATGGCCAAGTATCGAGCCAAGCAAGTGAGAGTAATGCCCTTACTTATCCCAATGAAGCCATAGACTGAATTGAGCGTGGACTTTGTTCTTAGACTGCCCCAAGGCAAAGATTTTGTAATGGTTATCGTAGATAGGTTCAGTAAGATGGCATACTTCATTCCCTACACCAAAACTAACGACACTTTTGCTATTGCTTCTTTTTTCTTACAAGAGACTGTGAGGATACATGGTGTGCTGAGAAGTGTAGTCTCCGATAAAGACCCAAAGTTCTTAAGCCATTTCTAAAGAACCTTATGGTGTTAGTTGGGAACCAAATTACTCTTCAGTACCTCATGTTACCCCTAAACTGACGGCTAAATAGAGGTGGTTAATCATACTTTGGGGTCACTGCTCTGGGCTGCAGTAGGTAAGAACTTGGCTGATTGTGACATTTGCCTGCTAGTGGTCAAGTTCGCCTATAATCAAATGGTACATGACACCATTAAGCAGACTCCCTTTGAGGTAGTTTATAGGTTTAATCTCAAGTTACCCCTCGACCGTGCCCTTATACTAGTACCTGTGTAAGAGGACCCTGACACATTGGCCAAAGCATAATCTCTTTAGCACATTTATGATAAGGTCACTTGACACATCGACCAAGCTGCTAGAAGAATGTGAGAAAAGACCAAAGGTAGAACGGTTGATGCGTCTCCAAGGTTAGAGACATGGAGGAAGCACCATAACGAGGTAAACCAAAAAGAACTCAGAAAAAGCTAGCAAAGTCTGGGCAGTTATCTATTGGGTATGACACACCATACGATCTTACTCAGCTTACAATCCACCAGATATGACACATTGGTCCGAATTGAGGGTTACTCGCCACTATTCCTTGCTAAAGGAAATAGATAAGAGTTAAGAGTTAAGAGTTAACGAGAACATTAAGGTTACTCAAAGAGAATAATTCTGTATTGAAAGTTGGATGATTGTTTGTGTACAAGGAAACTGGAGGTTTATATACTTGCCCACTAGGGTTATTTTACATGTATGAAAAGACAAAAGGGTATTTTACAATTACGTTACATTAGTCATATTAAAAAGGGGTAAAAAGGATAAAGAATATCCAGTATGGAAAAGAAAGAATTATTCTAGAACGTTATGCTAGAAGGTACGTATCATTTGATGGCTGTACGTTAGGAGTATGATATACAGGCAAAAACTGGAAGTGCTATAGTCGGGGGTCGACTTGATTTGGATCAGGTTGGGAGCCAATCAGTGGTTAAGAAATCAGCTTAGTTGGAGTCGAGCGCCAGTAGTTAGTTGTAGAGCTTGGCTTAACTAGCCTTTCTTGGGTTACCTTTTGGATAAGGACTTCGCAGCTGGGTGGGAACATACTGGACACATGTGAGGATTTAAGTGATAAGTTGGCAGGAGGTCGGATTGAGATAGGAGTCCCTATTTCGGTTATGACTTAGAGCTAGTATTTTCCATGTAAGCCCTTAAAGTCTTCTAGCTCGGCTTCTTGTAATTGGTCCAAGGGGTTGAATCCTATGAATAGCTAAAAGATTTTAGTCGGGAGACTTGGTGTAGTTGCACCTCAGTAAGGAGCGGTTCTCGAACAAGTAGAGGAACAAATTATTTGCAAGAGCGGAAGGACCTTTCAAAATCCTCTAGAAGATCAATGATAATGCCTACAGGTTGGAATTGCCTAAGGACTATGGGGTTTCTAATACCTTCAACATTGCTGACCTCA
Source organism: Lumnitzera littorea (assembly GCA_024138015.1). Lineage (NCBI taxonomy): Eukaryota > Viridiplantae > Streptophyta > Magnoliopsida > Myrtales > Combretaceae > Lumnitzera > Lumnitzera littorea. The sequence continues at coordinate 42,756,805 of JAMXBB010000002.1, read as the reverse complement.
ATCCGTATTACCCTGACGAAGAACTGAGAGAACACCATTCGGATTTGATGCTAAATCCAAAACAATTTAGAGGGGATGATGGGAATTAGGCTGCCAAACCTTTGACTCGCAGCTAAGCCCAAGGACTAAAGAGGCTGGCATTATGAATCCTTTTGTTCAAATTGACCCTTGTTGAGGCTGAATACTTCCTTATTGAGTCACACTTCATGCCGAGTCGTATGACCTCCCCATTTTTCTGTAGTATGTCAAATTGAGGATTATTCACTAGCGTTGAATTAACCAATTACTTAGCATCTTTCTTACCGAGAAGTTGAGAGAGAGACTCTAGATTGACTAAGCCATCCCTACTCGGATAAGCCATCTATTCGTACTTTTTATCCGCATCTTCTAATAACCTCGATAATGTAGTATCGCTACGTGTATAGTATCATGTGCAGATTCCATTGCACCAATGATTTTTTTTTTTGTATATTCATTTTTACTCTTTTGTATCTTGTACATTACTTCTTTAGGAAATGCCCTTTTTGTCTTTTCCTTTTTAGGCATGTTGCCTTAACTTATGGGTATACATATCCTTGTACTTATAGCTAGAAAGCATAAGATCATTCTTCATACAATTTTGAGTACTTTTTCTTCCTTGTGTAAACACTGCTTGTTTACTCTTGGCATTACTCTTATCCTTTCCATTAAGCAAGGTTAAGTGGCGAGTAATCTTATCGGATCGATTTGCGTGTCATATCAAATTTTGCCGTAAGTCTTTGGAAGTTCTATTAGTGTGTTATATCCTTTGGAGTTGTTCATAGGATTTGCTTACTGTTCCCTTCATCATTTTTGCCTTTTTGCACTTTCCTTATTAATCTTTTTTGAGCTTTTTGCAAGCTTGGACTCATCTAGCAACCGGCCTTGTCTATTCTTGGTTACGGTTCGCAACAACGGCGCCCTAAAGGTAGACTATAACAAAAGAGTGGGTTAATGCTCTAAGAGCTGGCTAGAACCCTAAGAATGAAAGACGTGATAGCGCCCTAAAGGTTAGTTAGAACCCTAAAAAGAATAAAGGAGTGGGTCTGCGCTTTAGGAGCTAATTAGAACCTTAAGAATGATGGAGTGAGACAATGCCTTAAGGGCTGGTTAGAACCTTAAAAAGAATAAAAGAGTGGGTCAGTGCTTTAGGAGTTAATTAGAAACCTAAGAATGATTGAGTGAGACAATGCCCTAAAAGCTGGCTAGAACCCTGAAAAGAATAAAAGAGTGGGTTAGTACTTTAAGAGCTAATTAGAACCTTAAAAATAGAAGATGGGGCAGTGCTTTAAAGGTTGACTAGAACCCTAAAAAGAATAAAAGAGTAGGTCAGCGCTCTAAGAGTTAGCTAGAACCCTAAGGAAAGTTGATGAAGGATTAAAGAAGTAAAGTAAGGAAAGTAACTAGTTTTAAAAGACTTCTTGACTTGGAAAAGTATTTACAGGGAAATTGTTGAAAAACCATTTATGAAAAATGCATTAGGGATAGGCCCCTTGATTTGAAAGAGTTAAAGGATATTAAAAACTATAATAGGGAAGAATGATTTAGACTATTTAGGTTAATTTGATAAATGTGGCCACCTTGAAAAGGAAACAAACAACAAGAGTTGAAAGCTTGGTTACTTGAGACAACATGGATTAGACAAGAATCTTATGACAAGCCTTTACTTTCTCTCTCTTCTTTTTTCCTTGTCTTCCCCCCTTCCCTTTTTTTTTTTTTTGAAAGTTTGCCAACGACTATAAATTCTTATTTAAGGAGTCGGTTTATAACCACCCTTTTCTTTGGTAATCATGCAGGGTTTCTTAATTCCCTTGACCTTGATGTTGGGTACCTTTGTGGGTCTTTGTGATTTTAAAGACTCCTTCCCCAAAGAAAAAGGCAACTCATGATTAGTTTAGTCGAAGAGGGATTTCTTGGTAACTCTCAATTTAGATTTCACTCTTGACTACAATCTTAAAATTATAGTCCATTTTATAAGTGATATGCTTTGATAAATCCATTAGGTCTTTTTTAGTTCAACATTATGAGAAGGGTTTTGGTCAATCCATTTAGGCTTTTGGTCAAAGGGTTTAAAAAAGGACTAATGAGAAGGCCTATTTTGAAAGAAATATTTTTATTTATCTTAAGCATATAAGTCAAGAACCTTAGGGAAAAAATTAGAAGTATGCTTGCCTTAGTTTCAAAACAATTTTTATTAAAGATAAATTATCTTTTATGATTGGAAGAGCTTTTACTACATAAGGGTGGTAATATGGGTGGGAAGGCCTTGTGTGATTCAACATAGATCGAAAAGACTTCAGAGTGAGTATAGAGATTTTGGGTTTTTAGGCTCTAGAATATGATTCAGGGTTTTGTGTTTCTAAGGGCTTTTTGGATTCCTTACTTTTTTATTTAGTTTTGCTACCCCTACTAGGATGTGAAATATTTCTTGGGGCTTTCTCTCTTTAATGTGGGCCCAATTTTTCAACCTCTTTTCTTTAGTTTTTTTTTTTCTCTTTCTTTTTTTAATTGCTTTGTCGCATTATCTTTTACTATTCTATCTCTTCTTTTAACCCTAAGAGTGATTATCTCCACTGCCAAGTTTTTGCTTTTTAAATTATTTAAGGCCTTAAGTCCATGGATTTCTAGTGGATGGGCTCAAGGTGTTTGAAAAGGAAATTAGCTCTTCTTCATTTTAAAGAAAAATAATTTATCAGAAATAAAAGTCGTTTTTGAATTAATGTTACTTAAGCAAGCATAAACCAATCTTACCCTTATCTTCTAGTCAACGACCCTAACCTTCGAATTGACCCATTGTAGGGTGGTTCTTGATAAGGTTTAAATTTTGAAAATACTTTAAATTGGTCTAATGGGGTGAACAAGAGATAATTGTGTTTAGTATTTGAAAATGAATGCCTAACTTCATTATTAATCTAAGTATTACATTCAAAGTAAACCTCCTTTAAGGAATGAGTCCAAAGTGTCCTCACCATTATATCACTCAACTCTTAAAGTGTTTCAAGTTAGTGTATAGGATATAGTTTGCCTCTTCTCATCCTAAACATTTTGAAAGTGAGTTATTGATTTCTTAAGGAGGAATATACATTTATTTGCCTAAGGTGAAGATTGGCTTTGCCCCCTAGTTTCTTAAATCATTCCTTAGTATTTGACTTTGTGTTTTAGATTACTTTATGATTGGGCTTGGCTTTCTAAATAGACGAAGTATTTTAGCTTAGCTTGATTACCTTTATAGGCTGAGGATTGTGATTAGGTCGGTTATATTGATAAGCTGTGTTTTATGTTTAGATTGGTTGCCTATTAAGTTACCTTAATAGGCTAAGCGACTTGTGTTTGGATAGGTTGCTTTAATAGGCCAAGTGGCTTATGTTTGGATAGGTTGCCTTAATGGGCCTTAGGTTGGTATTTAGATTAAATGTGCTAAGGAGCTAGTGTTTGGATCGAATGCGCCAAGGGACTCGTGTTTGTGTTGAATGGGCCAAGGGGCTTGTGTTTGTGGTGAATGGGCTAAGAGGTTCATGTTGGCCTCCTTAGTTGGTCGAAGGGCGCTATGTGGGATAGTGAAAAGACCTAATTTTTGTCCCCTTTATTTTTATTTTTCTTTCTTTTCTCAATAGGCCCTAATTAGGAAAAACACAAAAAAAAAAAAGGAAATTAAAGAAAACCCCAAAAAATTAGGAAATTTAGGAAAAATATAAAAATAAGAAAAGCACAAAAAAAAAAGAAATTTGGAAAAATATAAAAAATAGGAAATCTAGAAAGAAAACCAAAAAATAAGAGATTTAGAAAATAAGAAAATTGAAAAAAAAAGGTTTAGAAAATTGAAAAAATTGAAAAAAATTAAAAATAACAACTTTATTAAGGTAGATTTTTTTTTTTTAATTTTGAAATAAGCTTAGATTTAAATTTAATCTAAGCTGACTTGGGGCATAAGCCGACGGCTTAACGGATAAACACTTAGACTTGGTATAGGATTAAACTTGACCTTTTGGGTTCAAATCTTGACAAAGGCAAGGAGACCTTTTATTTTTTGTAACTAGCACATTGCCACGTGTCAGGATATGACTGCGCCATGTATCAAGATATGACTACGCCACGTGTCCTAAAACATGGTAGCATTAGGTTGGACGGTGGTTTGACGTGGTGCTACATGGCATACCACATCAGCTGCTACGTGTCATGTGATGATACGTGGCAACTTTAAGTTGGTCGGTGCGTGCTGATGTGGTGCCACGTTAGTATTTTCTCTCTCTTCCCCTTCTCTTTCTTCCCCTTTCCCTAATTTTCCTCTACTTTCCCATATTAGAACAGTCCACCCCCTCCACTTTAGCCCTTGATTTTATGCATTTCCCTTGTTGAAACCCATCAATTAATGATACGAATTCATCCTCCGCATAGCCTACTGTGAATTGAACCAAGTAATACATTTAAATTTAGTCAATGGAGCATCCAAATCGAGCTCCAAAAATCGGGAAAAACTAGATTTTCATGCATTTGCATTCAAATCCGATTTCAAGTTTCCTTGTTTTCTAGGTTAAATTCATGTATAAATAAAGGCTTAGAGACGTCTACAAACATACACAACCATCCACAACTAACTACAAACACTCACGAGCTCTCTCTCTCTCTCTCTCTCTCTTCGAGTCTCTCTTTCTCTAGTTCAATACCATGGCCTACCACCTTAGGAACACTCCTAGTAGCTTAGGCATTCGAAACCAACCACCTCCATGCATTACCGTAGCCTCTAGCATCGCCACCAAACCACCTCCACGAAACCCTAACTACCGTTCCCTATATCACGCCCATGATCAATTGAAGACAACAACCATCTACCCCTAGATCACGCTCATGATCAGTTGAAGATGATGGCCATCTACCCCCACGTTATCCTCATGATTAGCTGGCGCCCCTCGATCACGCCCGGCCTTTGAACATACAAATTAGGATTACCCTTAGATTTTTTCAAAAATAAAGTTTCTGATTTAGGACCTTCCTTTTTTAAAACTTTTCTTATATAAATTGAATTGAATTAAAAATGTAGATTTGGCGTAGTTTTAGAATTAAAACTAAATCACTAGCTAAAGTTTTCGTAAAAAGAACTACATACGTTTGATCTCAAATAACGTGTACGTAGGCACTTATGGGGTGACGGTAAAAAATGAAAAAAAAAAAACCTAATTTCCCTCTTTTTTTAGTTTAGATTATTTTTTTATCCAATGAGAGTAACCAATAATCAATTTCTGTGTTTTAAAATTGAAAGTTGATTTTTAAGTTTAATTCTAATTTTAGAAAGTTAAATGGTGCTTGTAAGGGTTTAAATCTTTAACCCCTGAACTTAAATCTCTAGTTTTCAAAAACCATTTTACAAAATTAGTTTTAATTGTTAGATTAGTAGCATTAGTTATAACTTAACTCTTTTTTCCAACTTCGATTGGGTGGCGACTCTAAAACGTTTTCAAAATACAAAAAACGGTTTTCTTTAGACCCTAGTCAAGGATTAGTACTGAATAGGTAAGGGTTCGATGTTAATTAGTGTAAAGGAAATCTAATTTTATAAAAGAACCGAAAGGTGAAAAATTAGGCTCGATAGTTAGAAACTAAGTATTTAGGTTGGTTACTTGAGTAGGCCAAAGGCTTAAGCCTATGTTGTCTCCTTAAGCCCATAAGGATTTATAGCCGTTACCAACCTTTCTTTTCATTTTTATTTTTTTAATTTTTTTCTTTTTCATTTTTTTTTTGAGAGAGATAAAGATAAAGTTTTATTTTATAGAAACAAGAAAATTATTTACAAATAAGAATGGTGATTTTTAGGGTTCTATTTACAGGCTTATGAGATTTTATTTACATTTCCTTAAACGAGAAGAAATGGTGGTTAGATAAATGTTTATTGAAGGATTATTCACAAAGAATGGAATGCTAGAAAATGAAGAACAATGAACTAAAGAGAACTTTATTATTTTGAAAAAATCAAAATACAAAAAGGAAAGATAGAGAACCTAACATTTATTCTAAAACTTGATGTTTATTTTAAGCTCTTTAGATGCGAATTAGAAAAACCCTACAATAAGTCTCACATACGAGCCTTAAGGTCCTTTATCATTTCATATGTATCCCTAATGACTTGTGCCAGAAGGGTCCTTAAGGCTCGATTGTGAGCTTTAGAATACTCTAGCCTTTCTTTTAGATAGGTGATCTCATCCCTCAGTAGTTGCTCATGAATCCTAGATATATCCTGTAGCCTATCATTCCCTTGATTGTTTGCTTGGTCATCTGTTATTCTAAGTCTACATAATTTTGAACAAGAATCAGTGATCAATGCAACAAAGGAAAGCATGTGGAAATATGTAGATGTTAGGATCGTTTGGGTTAATGCATTACTTCTTAAGTTGTACCCCTATTGTTATTTTCATAAATTTGATTGCATTAAAACTCTTAAACAATTTATAGGGTTGCAATTTCTTAAGGATAGTGTATTAACTTAAGCTGGACGAGGAGTATACATAATTAGGGTAGGTTCTAAAAGGTCCTTAAGCTTTGTGACTTTACTTATTTTTAGAAAATACTTTCATTGGTCACATTGAGCTTAAGTGGGGTGGCCTAATCAACCCTGAGCTGTGGTTACACCACAACACCTAAAGCTTACATAATGGCCCCTTGTCTTAGGGTCTTGAGACGGCTTGGGTTTGATTGTATCTTCCCCGTATCCCTTATGTAAACATTCCCTCATGTCTCGATGTATGTGATATGCAAAATAAATACGATAATTAAACCAAAATATACACATGAAGTTAATAGCAAATATGCAAATAAATATACAATTAAATAAATAAATAAATAAACAAGTTAAATAACATGGGTATTTTTTGGAAAGCAAATTTACTTTTGAAAAGTTTTTAAGTGGCTAGCCTTCTTAACATCCTTAGTAGAGTTGCTAAGCTGTCGAGCTTAGTTTTTTTCTTCTAGTTTTTATAAATTAGTTTTCTTTAAATTGATTAATATTAAATCCTACCTGTTTAATACTGACCTATTTAATACTGACCTTTGACTTGGGTTTCAAGAAAACTGGTTTCTTTTTAACTTTAAAGAATGTATTGGAGTAATCACCTGACCGGAGTTGGGAAAAAGAGTTAATTTGTAACTAATTAGGTAAATTGGTTATAACTTGCTACCAGTCTAACGAAAAAACTAATTTTACAAAATGATTTTTTTGAAATGAGAGATCTGAATCCGAGGGCTATCCTATTAAACCCTAAACGGGTATTACATTTTAACTTTCCAAATTTAAATTTTCTTTCCAATAATACCCCTTTTTCAATTTTTAAATGACTAATCATATCACATGCGACTAATTTAATTAATTTGAGCAAATATTTACAAAGATGGAAAAAATAGAACTTTTCAGATTTCAAGTCGCCCTCGTACTTACGTACGAGTGTCTATGTATCCACTCTTTGGGATTAGACTTCCATAGTTTGTTTACAAAAGCTTTAGCGAGTTGAATTGATTTTAATTTTGAAAAAAGATCGGGTTTACATTTTTACTCATTTCAATTTATTTAAAAAAATTTCCTAAAGGGTCCTAAATCAAGGTTTATTTGTGGAAATTTCAAGAAATATTCCAATTTGGGAGTGATCTATTTATTTTCATTTATTTTTGGAAAGTCGGTTTTCTAAGTGATAAAATATTTTTATTTTATTATTTTTCATTATTATTTATTTGTTTATTTACTCTTTTTTTTATATTTTTATAGTTTTGATTTTTTTGGGTTAAAACGTGAAAATAAATAAAACTAGATAATTCTTTCTTTTCTTTTCTTCTTTTTTTTTTCTTTCTCTTTTTCTCTTTTTTTCTTTTTATTTCTCATCCCTTTTTTTTTCAATTTTTTTTTTTAGTTTATAATTACATATTACACTAACATATAATAAATAAATAAATAAAAGAAATACAATTGAATAAATAAACAAATAGCAGGTGAAGGCTGGACCAAGCACTATTGTCAGATTGAGTTTAGGCGCGGGCAGTTAGGTCGAATTTGGGTTTGGAGCGGCTTGGCTTTAGGATTGTATGACTCGATCACGTACAACTCACGTAACTGCATAAAGAACAAGAAGAATGGCCAATGAACACTAGAGGGGATGCTTAAGACTGTTCCAACGCCTAATTTAAATTGGTAAATCGACTTTCATGTGAAAGTCATTGACATTAGGGAGATTGGCAACGGTGCTTTGGTGTAGGGTAGCCGTTTGGTGATTGTGCATGGTTTGGATTAGACTCAGGTACCGCTGTGGGTGGTGGTTCTATATGTATCATATATAGTAGATGGTTACACAATGGAGAGGGTTAACATGATGAGTGGTCTGGGTTTGTGTGCATGGAGGATGCATGGACAGTGAGCGTGCAATGGTGATTGTGAAGTTGTTGTTCTTGAATGTAGGTTTAGGTATACGACAGTAGAGGGGATTACAATGGAGTATGTGTTAGTGAGATGTATCGATGAGTATGTTTATGTTGCTGCGTAGTTGAGAGAGAGAGGGCAATAATGGATCTTGTGGTGCATGGGTTTGGTTATTGTGAGAGTGGCCATGTTTGAGAGTGGCATGCGTGTATGCTGTTTGACTGAGGGTGGATAGGCGGTAGAGATTGAGAGAGAGAGAGGCAGTCATATTTGTGATTGTGTGGGTGAAGTGAGAGAGAGAGAATCCATCGCCAGAGAGGGTAAGCTATGTTGTGTTTGTCTATCTGTGGGTTGGATAATGGGGTATAGGTTTTGAGAGAGAGAGACAATGGTGTAGTTCGAAAGTGTAGCCCCCCCTCCCCCTTTACGTATTTGTGTGAGCGATGTGTTTGGGAGAGAGAAGGCTAAGAGTGTATATGTATAAGTGATGTGCCTGAGAGATAGAGCAGCTTAGTACCTTATTGTGTGAGCTATGTATTTGGTTTTGAGGGAAAGAGACAGTATAGAGTCTATCTAAATGTGCTATACCTGATATGCAATGGCAATGGCGTGGCTGAGAGAGAGGGTAAGTTGTGTGTACAGCGCTTGTAAGTAAGAGAAAGTGAAAGAGCGTGAGTTCAATTTGCTTTTGTGTGTTTTTTGAAAAAATAGATCCCCCTTGCATGTGTCATGGGCCAATTTAGAAGGGCCCAAAATCATGAGGTTCGTCCAAGCCTAAGAGGAGATAATCCAGAATATTCTAAAAGATCTAGAAGGTTCTGGAATAGGTGGTAAGTAAGGTAGGTAGATGCATTTAATGCAAAGGTAGGTGGGATTCATTTATAACTGTTAGATCGAATTGATCTTGACCTTCCATCTTGAAAGGCCTCTTATATATATAGGGGAGATCTCCTCAGTTGTATCATTAAGTTATTTTGAGTAAATACTATTTTTATCAGAGTTTCTCTCTCTAAATATTCTGAGTTGTTACAAGCTGACTTAGCTTTTCTTAATGTGGTCAGGAACGTTAAGTGTTACATGGGTTCGAGTAAGGGAATCCACTTGTGACAAGTGGTATTAGAGCTAGGTTAAGAGACCAAGTGTGGAGAAGATGTCGTTTGGAGGAGACAACAACACTTCGATGGTCGAAGAGTTAGGTAACTAAGATGATTGCAGAGTCACCAGGTAGAGAGCTAGGTCCCGAGACTTGCTGAACTCCCTCCTTAATAGGATGGATAGAGCAGAGCTTAGCATTGCTGAAGCGAAGGAACAATTTAATGAATCACAAGGCACCCTTGAAGAGATGGAGGAAGAACTTCGAGGCAAGTTGCAAGGGGCATTGAATTAAGCCATTGAGGAGCTGAAAGCAGCATGATGAGGTGATTAAAGGGAAGAATGAAGTACTCTAAGCTCGAGTTATAGCTTTGTAAACTAAGGAAGAAGCTTATGAAGCCAAGATGGATGTTGCAATGGTGGCCATGCGCCAAGAGATTAAAGAACATAAGAACTAACTAGCAGCATGTCGAGCAATAGTAACAAATGTAGTGACCATCCAGTTTGCTCATAAGGTTGATGTGCCCAAGCCCGAACCTTTCAATGGGACACGATCTGCATGGGAGGTAGACAACTTCCTCTAGGGAATAGAAAAATATTTTAATGCTATAGGAATCTTGGATGACCTCGAAAAGGTACATATTGCTGCTATGTATTTGAAAGATTCTACTATGGTATGGTGGTGTAGAAGGGCAAATGAAATCAATACTTGGGCTAGCTTTGTACATGAAATCAAGGAGCAATTTTCTCCTCAAAATGTTGCTAAAGAAGCAAAGGTGAAGTTACGTCACCTAACTCATAAGGGGGACATCAAGTAATATGTGAAGGAATTCTTAGAACTGATGTTGGAGATCCCAGACCATAACCAGGATGACGCTCTAGTGATGTTATTAGATGGTCTGAAACCTTGGACAAAGTTGGAACTAGATCAAAGAGGAGTAGAAGACATCTCTAAGGCCACAACAGTTGCTGAAGGCTTAATAGAGTTCAAGAAGATAGAACATAAGACCCCGATGGGAAGGTGGAAAGGGGGAGTTGAGAAGGAAAGGAGTGGGAGTTCCTCAAGAGGGAAGCCTAAAATGGAAGAGAAAAACAATGATCGGGGAAGGACTCATAAAGGAAAAGATGGGGAACGATAGAAGCCTCGAGAATTGAAATGCTATTTCTGCAATGGGCCCCATTATGCCAAGGAATGCCCAAAGAAAGATCGATTAGCAGCAATTATGGTAGATGAGAGCTTCGATGAAGGGGACGAGGCTAAACTGGGTTTGATACAACTGCTTAGTGCTATGAAGATGCAGGAGAAGCGAAAGGGATTGATGTACACTGAGGTAATAGTTGCGGGCAAGAAGTTAAATGCCCTAATTGACATATGGGCATCTTATCTGTTCATCTCCAAGGTAACAGCAAGTAAGATCGAAATGGAAGGAGAGAAGACTAAGACTTGGCTTAAGACGATAAACTCAAAGGAAGTCCCTACTATTAGAGTTGCCAGGGAGATAGAGCTCCATGTCGAAGAGTGGAAAAGGAAGGAAACCATTGAAGTAATACCTATGGACAACTTTGAATTTGTGATTAGGATGGAATTCCTAGATTGTATTGATGCACTTATTGTTCCTCGTGCAAACTGTATATGTGTGCTCAAGACCAACTCTTAATGTGTGGTGCTTGTCACAAGGAAAGTTGGTTAAGCCACAAAATTCCTTTCTGCTATGCAATGAGCGAAGGTCTAAAAAAGAATGAAGTTATGTACGTTGCTACATTGAAGGGGGAAGAAGAGACAGGAAGTCAAGAGGCAATTCCACATCGAATGGGGGAGTTGCTAGAAGAATTTAAAGACATCATGCCTAAAGAGTTGCCAAAGAAGCTACCACCAAGAAGGAAAGTGGATCATGCAATTGAGCTAGAACTAAGTACAAAGGCCCCTACTGTAGTTCCTTATCGCATGTCCCCAAAAGAATTAGAAGAATTAAGGCCACAATTGAAGGAGTTGTTGGAAGCTAAATTCATCTGATCGTCAAAGGCACCTTTTGGAGCTCTAATTCTCTTCTAGAAGAAACATGATGGGTCCCTCCGGATGTGTATTGACTGTAGGGCCTTGAATAAGGTTACTGTGAAAAATAAGTACCCCATTCCTTTGGTATCAAACTTGTTTGATCGATTGGGAGAGGCAAGATATTTTTTGAAACTAGATCTACGATCGGGATATCATCAAGTACGGATAGCAAATGAAGATGAGCCTAAAACCACTTGCGTTACAAGGTATGGTCCATTTGAGTTTCTTGTTATGCCATTTGGGCACATGAATGCCCTTACTACTTTTTGTACTCTTATGAATAGGGTATTAGCACCATTCTTGGATCATTTTGTTGTGGTTTACTTGGATGATATCATGATTTATAGCAAGTCTATTGAAGAGTACATAGGACATCTTTGTACAGTTTTCCTAGCCTTAAGGGAAAATGAGTTATATGTAAAGTTGGAGAAATGTACCTTTGTAAAGGAAGAAATGGCCTTCCTGGGGTACGTAGTAGGATAGGGGAAGATCAGAATGGATGAAGAGAAGATACGGGCCATTCGAGAATGGAAAGAACCTACTAAGCCTACCAAATTGAGGTTATTTCTTCGCTTAGTAAATGATTACAAAAAGTTCATACGTGGATACTCTCGAATGGCTACCCCCTTAACGGATTTACTTAAGAAAGATGCTCCATAAGAATGGAGGGAAGATCGACAGAAGCCATTTGATACCTTGAAGGAAGCAGTCATTAAAGAGCCAGTTCTTGTGCTCCTTAACTTTGGTAAAGTATTTGAAGTATGTACGGATGCTAATGATTATGCCATTGGTGGGGTTCTGATGTAGGAAAACCATCCAATAACCTTTGAGAGCCGAAAGTTGAGTGATACAAAGAGGCGATACCTAGTACATGAGAAGGAAATGATAGGTGTAGTGCATTGCCTTCGAGTTTGGAGACACTACCTTCTTGGCACGAAATTTATGGTTAAGATCGACAATGTGGCAACTAGTTACTTCTAGACTCAAAAGAAGCTATCCCCTAAGCAAGCTTGATGGCAAGTTTTCTTAGTAGAATTCGATTTCAACATAGAATACAAGGCAGGAAAGACAAATGTCGAAATGGATGCCTTAAGTCGGAGGGTAGATTTAGTTGCTATCAATAGCCTTGAGAACAACCTCCTAGAGAAAATTCGGGAAGGGATGGAGATCGACCAGTTGGCTAAGGGTTTATTAATCCAATGTAAAGAGGGTAAAACAAGGAGATTTTGGGAGGAAGACGGACTAATATACACAAAGGGGTAACGGGTGTATGTTCCCAACTCATCCTCATTAAGGAGAGAAATATTGAAGGAATGCCATGATTCTAAATGGGCAGGTCACCTAGGAATACACCGAACCTTAGCCTTGATTGAAGAAAGGCACTTTTGGCTACATCTAAGGGAGGATGTTGAGAGTTATGTTAGAACTTGTCTCATATGTCAACAAGACAAGGTGGAACAAAGACCAGCACCTGGACTATTAGAGCCTCTGCCTATTCCAAAGCATCCTTGGGAAAGTCTCTTTATGGATTTTATTGTAAGCTTGCCTAAGTTAGAGGGATATGGTATTATTATGGTATTAGTAGACAGGTTCTCAAAATATGTAACCTTCATTCAAGTAACATAGGAGTGCCCTGCTGATGAAGTAGCTTGGTTGTTTCTTAAGCATATAGTAAAGTATTGGGGTTTGCCCTAAAACATTTTAAGTGATTGGGATGGTCGTTTCATAGGGAAATTCTGGATGGAGCTATTCAAGCTTCTTGGTTTTGAGCTAAAATTTTCTACTAGTCTTCATCTGTAGGCGGATGGATAGATGGAAAGGGTGAATGCATTAGTGGAGCTTTACTTGAGGCACTTTGTAAGTGCAAGTCAGCGAGACTGGTCTAAGTTATTGGATGTGGCATAGTTTTCTTTCAATCTACAGAAGAATGAATCAATAGGGCATAGTCCATTTGAGATTGTCCTAGGGAGGTAACTGCTAACTCCCAATACGGTAACCACAGGATATACGGGGTTTAGTCCCCCAGCATATAAATTTGCAAAAGAGTGGTAAGAGAGCCAAGACTTAGCTCGGACTTACTTAAACAAGGCTATCAATAGAATGAAGAAAGTTGCAGAAAAGAAGCGTTGGCCAATGGAGTATCAAGTAGGGGATCAAGTACTTGTGAAGTTACACTTGATCTAGTGGACCAAGGGCCAATTGCACAAAGGATTGATGAGGTGTTATGAAGGACCATTTCTCATAGTGAAACAGGTGGGATGAGTATCTTATAAGCTGGAGTTACCCTCAAGATTAAAATTCCACCCAATATTTCATGTTAGTATCTCAAGCCATATCATAAGGATAAGGATGACCCTAGTAGAACAATATTACAGAAGGCTCCAGTTGGAGTTCAGGAATCATATGAAAAAGAAGTTGGAGAAATTATTGCGAATATATATGTAAGAAGACGAGGCCACTCCCCTAGGCATGAGTATATGGTTATTTGGAAAGGAAAGCTAGAAAGTGAGGCTAGTTGGGAACTTGTTGAAGCTTTGTAGCAGTTTCCAAACAAAATTTAGAAGTTCCATAAAGAAAATACAACGAGGACATCGCCGAAATGAGTGGGGGAGAATGTTATGGGCCAATTTAGAAGGGCCCAAAATCATGAGGTTCGTCCAAGCCTAAGAGGAGATAATCTAGAATATTTTAGAAGATTTAGACGATTCTAGAATAGGTGGTAAGTAAGGTAGATAGATGCATTTAATGTAAAGGTAGGTGGGATGCATTTATAATTGTTAAATCAAATTGATCTTAGCCCTCCATCTTGAGAGGCCTCTTGTATATATAGGGGAGATGCTCTCAGTTGTATCATTAAGTTATTTAGAGTAAATACTATTTTTATCAGAGTTTCTCTCTCTAAACATTGTGAGTTGTTATAGGTTAACTTAGCTTTTCTTAGTATGGTCAGGAATGCTAAGTGCCATATGGGTTCGAGTAAGGGAATTTGCCTATGACACGTGTCTGTGTTTTCTTTTCTTTTCTTTTCTTTTTTTTAATTAGAAAATGAGGGAAAGTAAAGGAAAGGGGAGAAGAAAAAAGGGGCAAGAAAATTTGTTGTCAAGGTCCATTACTAAGTGCTACATATCACAATCAAACACGTGGCCTAGTGATGCCTTGACATATGGTAGCATGTTAAGTGAAAAAAAGAAAAGGATAAAAGATGTTTTTGTGCCTCTAAAGAGTTTCGAACTTTTGACCTCAAAGCTAAACCCAATTTAAGTTTAAGTGTTTATCCATTAGGTCGTTGGCCTATGCCTTGTCCATATGTATAATTAAATTGTACATATCGACTAGGTTAGTTTAGGCTAGATTCAAATTTAAGCCTAAACCCAATGATTCTCTCTTTATTTAAATTAAAAAATTCTATTTTATTTAAACCATCTAAAAATTATTATTTTTTAAATTTCTTAAATCTTCTATTTTTTGTGACTTTTCAATTTTTTGTATTTTTTCTAAAATTCTTCTTTTTTGTGCTTCTTCCTATTTTTTCATTTTTTTGAAGATTTCTTATTTTTTCTAAACTTATGATTATTTTTATTGGGTTTTCTTAATTTTTTTTTGTATTTTTCTTAATTTAAGACCTTTTAACCTATTCTAAAAAATTACGAAAAAATAAAAAGGGAGCAAAAATAAGGTGTTTATAGTTGGCTAGAACCTTAAAGGAAAAATATGAGTCAAGATAGTACTTTATGAGTTGGCTAGAATCCTAAAGAAAATATGAGTCAGGACAATGCTCTACGAGCTAGCTATAACCCTCAAGGAAAACATGAGTTACGACATCACTTTTTGAGTTTGTTAGAACCCTAAAAATTAGCTTAAATTTAGGAAAACATCATATGAGCTAGCTAAAATTCGAAAGAAAATATGAACTGGAAAGCGCTTAATGAGCTGGCTAAAACCTTAAAGGAAAATACGAGTTAGGATAGAGCTCTACGAGTTGGCTAGAATCGTAAAGAAAATATGAATCGAGGAAGTACTTTATGAGCTAGCTTAAATCCTATAAATTAGCTCAAAATTGGAAAGTACTGTATAAGATGGCTAAAACCCTGAAAGAATTGATGATAAGATAATACTTTACAAGCTAGCTAGGACATTAAAACTAAAGGAAGAAGGGAAGCACCCTATGGGTTGGCTTAAAACCTTGAATGAGAATTGATGAAGGATTAAAGAAGCAAAGGGAGGAATGTAACTAATTTGAAAAACTTCTTGGCTTGAAAAATTTACAAATGAGGAATTTGGTGAAAACCATTTATAACAAAAAAGGCATCATGGATAAGGTTCCTTAATTTGAAAAAGAGTTAAATGACTTAGACTATTATAGCCAACTTAAAAAGTGTGACTACATTGGAAGGAAGTATGTAACATGAATTGAAAGCTTGGCCACTTAGGTTAAATGGATGGAAAAAAAAAAAACTTGTAATAAGCCTCTACTTTCTTTCTCTCTTTTTCTTTTTCCTTTTATCTCTTTATTTTTTTTGTCTTTTTTTATTTAAAGTTTATTAACAGGTACAAATTCTTATTTAAGAAGCAAGAGTTGCAACCATTCCCTTCCATATATGGTATTTCATATTCCTCTCAGTCTTTGAAAACATCTTCTAACCTTGATACTGTTAAGGTTAACCTAGTAACATGTTGAACTTCTTAGTAGGGCCTTGTGATTTTGAACATTCTTTACCAAATGAAACGGTAACTTATGATTAGTCTAGTTGAAGAGGACTTCTTTGCATATTCTTAGTTTAGATTTCACTTTGATTGCTATTCCAAAAATTATGGTCTAATTTGTAAGTAACACGCTTTAATCAATTTGTTAGGTTTTTTCTAGTTCGGCATTGTGAATTAGGCTTTTGGTCAAATGTTTGTAAAAGGGATTAATGAGGAGGTATATTTTGAAAGAATTATTATTTTTATCTAACTCGAGTGTACAAGTCAAGAACCTTTTAGGAAAAACTAGAATTGTACTTGCCTTAGTTTTAAAAATAATTTTTATTTAAGATAAATTATTTCTTATGATCAGAAAAGTTTTCCTTGAGTGTGGTTGGTATTGTGGGTAGGAAGGCCTTTTGTTTATGGTTTAGGATGGGTGATAAGGTTTTGTGTTTTTGACTTGGAGTATGATTTGGAATGAATAAGGAAACTTTGTGTTTCATAGGTCAGGGTGTAATTCGGAATGGGTATGAGGCATTGTGTTTTTGAGGATGTTTGAGCTTAGATTCTAAGGCTTTCTGAAGCATTGGGGGGAATTAGGTTCAGGTTTGCTACCTTTGTTGTAATTTTGGGGTCTTTTCTTGTATTTAGGCTTAACTTTCAAGCTTTTTTCTTGTTCTCCCTCTTTTTTCTTTTCTTTTTCTTTTGCCCCATTATTCCTTCCCTTATTTTTCTCCTTTAGCCCCAAAAGTAATTATTTCTATAGCTAAGTTTTTGTCTTTAACAAATTTAAGGCTCTAAATCCATGGATCTCAGGTGTATGAGCTTGGGTGAAGTATGTGTAAGCTTAAGGAATTTTGGAAACATGTTGACTCTTCTTCATCTTAAACAAAATAAACTATCAAAAATAAGAGTTATCCTTGAATTATCGTTATTAAGGCAAGAACTAATCAGTTTTATCCTTTTCTCCTAGTATGATGACTCTAACCTCCAAATTGCCTCATTATGGAGTGGTTCTTGAGGGGGTTTAATTTTGAAAACACTCCCTGGTTAGCTCAATAGGGGTAGCAAAGGATAATTGTGCCTGGGATTTGAAAATAAATGCCTAACTTCATTTTGATCTATGTATCATGTTCAAAATGGACCTCCATTAAGGAATGAGTCTAAAAATTCTCACTATGATGTCACTCAATTCTCAAGGTTTATTAGGGTTAGTGTGTAGAATTTAGTTTGCCTCTTTTCATCCTAAAACTTTTAAAAGTGAGTTACCATTTTCTTGTGTAGGAATCCATGTTGATTTGCCCTAGTGTAAACATGCCCCTTAGGGTAAACAACATTTTTCATTCAATTTGAACTCGAGATTGAGGTTGCATTTAGCTTTGTATTTTGACTTAGTTCCTGGTTAGGCTTGGTTTTCTCAATGGACCAATGGTTTTAGCTTAGTTTGATTGCCTTGATGAGCCGTGGTTTGTGTTTAAGTTAGCTACCTTAACGAACTAAGGGTTTGTGTTTAGGTTGGTAACCTTAGCGAGCTAAGAGGTTGTCCTTAGGATGGTTGCTTTAACGGGCCAAGTGGTTTGTGTTTGAGTTAGCTACCTTAATTGGCCAAGTGGTTAGGTTTGGACTAGTTACCTTAACTGGCTAAGAGGTTGTGTTTAGGATGGCAGCCTTAATTGGCCAAGTAGTTTGTGTTTCGGTTAAGCTCAGAAGAATTTGTAATCGTTAGTAACTTTCTTCTTTTTTCTTTTTTCTTTTTTTTTTTATGAGAGAGAAAAATAAGGCTTTATTTTTCAAAAACCAAGTGATCTAAATAAGGCTGGGGATTTTTGGAGTTCTATTTACAAGCTTATGAAATTTATTGACATTTCCTTAAGGGAGAGAGAATAGTGGTTAGATGAATTCTATTGAAGAACTATTTACAAAAAGAGAATACTAAAGAATAAAGAATGATAAACTAAAGGGAATTTTTCTTATTTTGAAAAATTAGACTATAAAAAAAAAAAGGATAAAGAGCCTAACATTTATTCTAGATTATTATTTAATGAAACTTGACCTTTATTTTAGGCCCCTTAGCTATAATTAGAAAAACGATAATCTAACTCTCACAAGCGAGGTTTAAGTTCTTCTAACATTTCATGGGTTTCTCTAAGGACTTGTTCAAAAGGGCTATTAAGCTCGATTATGAGCTTTAGAACATTAGAGCTTCTCTCTTAGATAGGTTACTTCAGCTTCTAGCAATTGTTCATGAATCTTAAGGAGGTCTTGTATCCTATCAATTCTCTAATTGTTCACTTAGTCACCTGCCATTAACTATAGGCCTAAACATTTTATGGATAAGAATCATTTATCAACGAAACAAAAGAATGTATGTGGAAACATGCAGATGTTAGTTATATTAGGTTAATACATCATTCCTTAAACTGAAACCTTATTGTTGAAAAAAGAAATGATTATGTTTCCAAAACACTCCAATATTAGGGGGGTTGCAACTTTTAGAAGTGGTGTACTAACTCATGGTTTAAGGGAAGTATATGCAATTAAGGTGGGTTCTAAAGGTTCTTAACCTTTGTGACTTTATGCGTTTTATGAGGAAATGGTTCATTGTTCAAACAAAAGCTTAAGTAAAGTAGCTTAATTAGCCCTAAGTGGTGGTTACCCCGTAACACTCGAATCCTACGCAATAGCCTCCTTATTAAGGTCATAAGATGATATAGGTCTGACTTTAGCTACCCTGCATCCTTGATGCAATTATCCCCTAAATATCCCAAGTATGATGAATGAAAAAAGTGAACATAGCAATTAAAACAAAGTATATTTACACGAAACAAATCATAACAATAAATAAATAACATGGGTATTTTGAAAGATAAATTTAATTTTGGAAAGTTTTTTAGTAACTAGCCTCCTCGATGTCCTTAGTAGAGTCGCTAAGTTGTTGAACTTGAATTTTTCTCGGTTTTCAATATTTTTCTTAATCCGACTTATATTATACCCTATGCTCATTCAATATAGATAATTGGCTAAGGATTAAGAAAAACTTTGTTATCTTTTTAATTTTGAAAACCTTTGGTTTTCAATATTTTTCTTAATCCAACTTATATTAAACCCTATACCTATTCAATATAGATCATTGACTAAGGATTAAGAAAAACTTTGTTGTCTTTTTCAGAGTTGGTTACTCCATTGGAGTTGAGAAAAAAGGTTAAGCTATAACTAATTAGACGAATTTGTTATAACTTAGCTACTGGTTCTTGATAAAACTAAATTTAAAAAAATAATAATTTTAAGACCAAATATCTTGGATCTAGGATTATCATATTAAACCTTAATTAGGTGCTACTTTTAACTTTTTGAAATGAATTTTATCTTTTAAAATACACTTTTAATGACAATGCTTATTCACAAATAAATAAATAAAGTTATATCTGCTTGTAAAAATCAAAATGAAATTCACATAAGTGGGAAAAATAAAATTTTACATGTTTTAAGTTGCTCCGTAGTTACGTATGGGTGCCTACATACCCGCTATTTGGAATTAAACTTGAGAAAAATTTAGATAGGTTGATTCTCTTTATCTCGAAAATTGGCTAAGTTTATGTCTCTTAGCCATTTTATTTTTTCACTTTGAGAAAAAGTTTCTAAAAAAGGGTCCTAATCTTTTTCAAGTGTTTATTTTCAAAAAAATTCTAAAAGAAGTCTTAAATTTGAAAAAAGGTTCATTTACTTTATATATTTGGAAAATAGTTTTTTCTAAATGATAAAACCTTTTTTTGTTTTTTCCTTCTTTTATTTTTCTCTTTTTATTCTTATTCTTTCATTTATTTTTATTTTGATGAAAAAATGCTTAAAAATAAAAATAGCAAAGCTTCTCTTCCTCTTTTTCTTTTTTTCTTTTCTTTTGGGATTTTTTTTCTTTTGCTTTTCTTTTTATAATAATATAGCACATTAAAGAAATAAAAGAAGGAAAAAAGAAAAAATAAACAAATAAATAGATAAATAAATAAAATACAAAATGAACTGGACCAAGTAGATTAAGGCTATACATAAGTTGGAGAGAGAGATCATAAGTTAACCCGACCTGATATGTGCTTTGCACAATAATGGCGAGGAGAAGAAGAATGGCCACCGGAATGTTTTAGAGGTGTTTTCACTGCAAATTTCTTGCTGGAAATGATGTTTTTGTATGGGATGAATTGAAGAAAGGGGAGTAGGTGAAGCGGCATGGCTAAATGTAGAGTTTGGGTAATGGTTGGTTTTGATCGCTAGCAATGGTTGTTGTATGCTATGCATGGTGGTCATTGGTGCTTCAAAGGGTAGTAGGTCCTAATATTTGTGAAGTGTTAAACACCGTGGTGTAGGTGGTTCTAGCCCAAAACATATGGTGGTAGAGTTTAGAATGGTAGCCGTTGCGGGTTAGGGTTGAAACCCTTAGGTGGTGGATCTTACTCTAGAAGCCATGGCAACAAAACAAGAGGGGCTTGGTTCAAGAGCTTTCGTCTTTGGCAATTTGGTTGTAGTATTAGTTTTGCTTAATAGCCACATGGAAACTTCAAGCTAGAAAGAGAGAACATGCGAAAAGCTTAGAGAGAGTGTGATCTCGAGTGAGTGTTGTGTGTTTCAAAGTGTGCTCAATGACAAAACCAGGATGGGGAAGTTGAATTTATACTAATTAAAGCTTGGATTGTGATGGAAAGTCCATAAATCAAGTCAATTTGTATATTTTTGAATTTATGGGTATTTGACAAACTTCAATGTAAGTTGATGATTTTGAATGAAATGAATGGTTAAGATGAAATTAAAAGTCATCAAACTTGCCACAAATGCACATCAAAAGCTTCGAAAAATTTCCTTACAACTTAGATTTGCTAGATTATGTGAGTGGGAAAAACTCAAATACAAACTTTTCTTGATTTTCTAAGCTCAATTTACCCTCACAAATGATTATATCTGGACATGTAATTGGCACTCATTCATAGTATCCCGTGTAGTCTTTGTGATTTTACTATTACTTTAGTGAAATCATAAAGAAAATTAGATTAAAATGTGCAAGAAGTGAGTACTTCAGGCTAGTGTTGCTTGAGAAAATGTGGGAAAATAAGGGAAAGAGAAGGAAAAGTGCTTGCCGATATGGTGCCACTCGTGCACTATGTTAGCTACGTAGCCTAATGGCTTATTGCTACGTGTCAATTAGATAGCAGACGTCCAATAAGAATGTGGCACATGGCTTGGGTGGAGACAAAAACAAAGTGCACCTAATGCGCATGAGGGGATTTGAACTTGCAACCTCTAAGCCATTCCTAAATACAGGGCTAAGTGTTGTACTAATTGGACTGTTGGCCTATATCTTGAAATAATATGCAACTAAATTGTATTTAAGCCAAAAATGAACTTGATTTATTTTAAAAAGACAAATACCTAAAATGAACTAATCTCTTAAAGACTATAACATAATTCTAAAATCTTATTTTTCTTAAAAACTAAATTCTTAAAAACAAATTATTTTCTCAAAAAGCTATTTCTACTAAAAATAAGAAAATTCTATTTTCTTAAAAAAAATTAGCCTTTTTTTTTTCTTTTTTTTTTTTAATTTCTCTGTTTTTTTCTTTGAATTTTTATATTTTCTTTCAATTTTCCAATTTTTCTATTTTTTTTTTTCATTTTAAAATTTTTTTGCTTTCTTTTATTAGGATCCTTTCTCTTTTATTTAAAGAAAAACCTTAAAATTACAAGTGGAGAGGGAGGCAAAAATGGTGTATCTACATTAGGTGACGTTGTAGATATGGTGGACTATCTTAAGGACGTTAATGAAGGATACTAGAAGTATACTGTGAGCACCTCCTTCCTCATTTTCTTTTATATGACGTAGTCGAAAATTAAACAACCACTCATCGTATAAACATATCCTTTTGAATTTACTTAAGTGAATTGTAGGACTCAATGATTTGACAAATGCATGGTGACTGTTTGATGGATGATTCTATATGAGATGATTGATATAAGTCCATGATAAGCATGCTTGATATAAATGACTTAAGCTTAGAATGATATACTATATTATGAGGCAAGTTGATTAAATCTACAATTGGAAGTGAAGTTATCAATGAGTTGCATTTTAAGCATTTGATAACATGCTCTTCTAAACTATAGACATGGCTTGTGGATAATAGGCTCATAATTACACATGCTCGGTGTGAATAGTTTGACTTAAGAAATGGCCGGTTTCAATTGCTATGGTTTGATTATGCTTAATGAATTTTATACTTGATAGAATGATTCAACACACTAACTATTAAACATACCTTAAATTATAATCATGGCTGGTAAATAGTAGTCAATAACATAATGATATATTCAACATGATTGATTGATTTAAAAAGAAAGTTCATGCTTGAGATATGTGTTTGGCTATTATTCAATGCAATTCATTGCATTATGTGCATTCATAGCATAGCACGAAAATGGTTGAAGGGACATATTTTAAAAAGCCCAATTTTTTATTAAAGGACCTAAGGGTCATGTTCAATAGCTTGGTTTCAGAAAATGACCTAAGGGTCATATTTAAAGCTTAGTTGACATAAAGGGACCTATAGGTCATGTATTTTATAAAGCTTTGTTTTTCAACATATAGAATTGCATGCTTGGTTCTGAGCTACCAAGTGCTGCTTAAATATTTTGCTAGGGAGTCGCTAAGTGTTGCTCAAATATCATTCTCGGGAGCCACCAAGTGTTGCTGAAATATCTTGCTCAAAAGCCACCAAGTGCCACTCAAATATTTGTTTGGGAGCTACCAAGTATCGCTCATTACCTACTCAGTTAGGATACTAACTAGTGCATGTCATGTGAATTTGCATGGTATAATATTGCATACATAAGCATCTATTGATTGGTAAATTACATTGAGCTCAGTTATGACTAATGCTATTAATTATGAAAACTGTTATGACGTTGACATTAAATTTGTAATTGGATATTCTCTTATTACTATTTATTATTTATTGCATGCCTTTGCTCACTTAGCTTGATGCTAGGGGGTTAGTTTTGTTCTAACCTCAAGGCTTGAAAATGGAGATAATGCTAGAGCTTAAGTTTGAGATAAGGATATTGAGAGCAAGGATCAAATATTATCATACTATGAATAAATGTTGAAAACCTTAATTAGTTTAATTCGATTTGTGTAACCTTGATGGACATGGGTACTACAATGCCCTGATGTTGTGCATCTTAAGAGATGCTTCCATCCTTTTATATAATTACATGTTATTTATAAATTTTAAATTGTTCTTGGTTTCTAGTTTGCCTTATCCTCAACTTGATGACGGCATAGTGACCTATCTCTTAGGCACTAGTATGAGAGATGAATAAGCTCTAGTAGGCAGGGCACTATAAGGTGGTATCAAAGCATAAGCTAAAATTCACAAGTCAATGCATAAGTGAGGTTGTGTGGGGTAGTTAGGATACCATGAAAAGGTTAAATAGTCTTTTACTATGGAGATTCAACCACCAAGTATAAGTGAAAATCCTAATTTTGATATTTTATTGCAATATAATAGTTAGAGATGCTATCGAGGAGATGTGGAAGATTGGCTGCAAACCTGGTTCAAGATGAGCAAGTAGATGATAATATACTGCCACCTATCTCTTAGGTACTAGTATGAGAGATGAATAGGCCCTAGTAGGCGGGGTGCTATAGGGTGGTATTAGAGCATAGGCCAAAATTCACAAGTCAATTCGTAAGTGAGGTTATATACGTAGCTAGGATATCATGATAAGCTTAAATAGTCTTTTACTATAGAGATTCAACCACCAAGTATAAGTGAAAATCCTAATTTTGATATTTTATTGTAGTATAATTGTTAAAGATTCCATTGAGGAGACATTGCAAACCTGGTTCAAGATGAGTAGGGAGACAATAATGTATTAGTTGGATATAATATTGCAAACATAAGCTAATATGGTTGCAAAGGGTTCAAATGGAGATAAGCTGGCTAAGGTACAAAGAATCGTTAAGCCTTTCATTGGGATAGGCTTGGATCTCATTGCTACAAATAAATGGATCCTCTCAATAGAGAGAGCCTTCTAAGCCCATGATGTACTAGACAATGAAAAAGTAGACTATGCTTTAGTACTCTTGGATGATATGGCTCATGAATGTTGGATAACCCAAAGAGAGTCACTTCAAGAACCTACAAGCTAGAATGATTTTAAAGATGTATTTATGAATGAATACTATCTTACCACTATCAAGAATAAAATGAGAGAAGAATTTTACCTATTGAAACAAAGGGGAAGGAGCATACAGGATTATGAACATGATTTTAACCAGTTATTAAAGTTTGCCCCATAGTCTTATCAAATTGATGAGGAGACAAAAATTGATAAATTTAAGACGAGATTTGATGTGTATTACCAAGTTGAACTAAAAAGAGTACATGTCAAAAGGTATGTAGATGTAGTTAATGAAACCTGAGTACTTAAACAAGGGATATGAAGGGTGATAAAAGTTCATCCCATAAGAGAAAAGGAAGCTTGAGTTTCGGGCAAAACAAAAACAAAGGAAAGGGCAAGAGGCCATATCAACCACCAATTGGGAACCAAAGACCCTTTCAACCTCTAGGTGGGAATTAAAGGCCTTACCAACATCCTGAATTAATCAAGGACCTTAGGGAATGGTGTGTACATGCTAGAAATGCCATAAGAATCGTAAGGTAGATGAATGTCCAAAGTTGCAAGGCAAATGTTATCGATGTGGTGAGGTAGGACATGTGGTGAGGCAATGCCAATACCCTAAAGATGTGAGATGTTATCAGTGTAGTTGATGGGCATATTGTAGCCTAACGCTGAGTTGGAGCACCAACCAATCAAGCACCCACCCCATTACCCAGACTAGAACTCATAAACAATAACAATGACAACAATGCTAACCCTTACAAAGTAGGTCAGAGAACTTAAGGCTAAGCAAGAGTATTTGTAGTATAGCAGACGAAGGCTGCCTAAGATGAAGTGATTGTAGGTTAATTGTTAAACAATAAAAATTTTAAAATTTTGGAAGTTTATTTAGCTGTAACACCTTACTATTGTAAAATGAGTTAGTTAAAACATGTTATGTATGTTACTTCAGTTATGATACTAAGTAAGTGATAATTTTTCTTATAGTTTATTTGATTTTGTCGCAACATACTCATATGTATTAGAAAAATGGGTGAATGATAAGAATATGCTAATAAGGAATTTACAATATCAATTAATGGTGTGTACACCATCTAGAGGAGAGAAGATAATAAGTTGTAAGTTAGAAGGTGGTAATGTGATCATAGACTCTCAACAATTGTCGACAAAGTTAATAGTCCTAGACATGAAGGATATAATCCTTGGCATGGACTAGTTGACTAAGCATCATGTGCACGTGAATTGTGAAAAGAAAGTTGTAGAATTCAAAATGCCTAAAGGAGAATCCTTTAATTACAAAGGATGTTCAATTCGCCAAGCATTACATCTAATTGCGGCTAGCAAAGCACGAAAATTACTAAGAAGTAGATGTATTGGATATCTAGCTTCAATAATGGACACTTGAGTGTAAAAAATTAAATTGGGAGATATACTTATGGTGTGTGAATACCTAGAAGTGTTTCCAGAGGAATTACTTAGTTTACCTGTAGATAGAGAAATCGAATTTGGTATAGAAGTTACACTAGGAATTGAACCAATATCAAAGGCACCATTTCAGATGGCACCATTAGAGTTAGTAGAATTGAAGAAACAAATACAAGAGTTATTGGATAAGGGCTTTATAAAACCTTGTGTATTATCGTAGGGTTTCTCGGTATTGTTCATGAGAGAGAAAGATGGAAGTTTGTGATTGTGCATTGACTTTCACAAATCAAATAAGGTAACATAAAGAACAGAAACACACTACCTAGAATTGATGATTTGTTCAACCAATTGAAAGGAGCCAATGTGCTCTCTAAAATTGATCTATGTTAGGTTATCACTAATTGAAGATTTGTGAATAGGATATACCAAAGACAGCATTTCAAACTAGATTAGGCACTATAAATCTCTAGTAATACTATTCGATTTGACAAATGCCCCTGCTGCATTCATAAGCATGATGAATGGAGTTTTTAAGGAGCATTTAGATGAATTTGTTATGGTTTTTATAGATGATATATTGATGTGCTCTAAGATAAAGAGGAAAATGCAAGACACTTGAGGATGGTGTTGCAAGTGCTAAAGGATCACCAATTGTTTGCTAAATTGAAAAAGTGTGAATTTTGGTTAGAACAAGTTAGATTCCTTAGTCATATTATGTCTAGTTTTGGGGATTATTGTAGACCTTTCTAAGATTCAAGCAATAATAGAATGGGTAAGACCAAAGATGATAAGATAAGTAAGAAGCTTTCTTGGCGTGGTAGGCTACTATAGAAAATTTGTGCAAGATTTATCTAAGATTACAGTGCCATTGACTCAGTTGACCTAGAAAGGTATTAAGTTTGAATGGAATGATAAATATGAAAAGAGTTTTTAGGAGCTTAAGAAAAGATTGGGAACAATATTAATATTAGCTATACTAAATGGAATTGGTGGATACTCCATATATTGTGATGCATCCAAGAATGGTCTAGTATGTATGCTCATGCAAAAGGATAGAGTAATTAATTACATATTACGACAACTGCAACCATATGAGTAGAACTATCCAACTAATGATCTTGAACTTGCTATGGTGGTATTTTCGTTGAAAATCTGGAGACACTATTTGTATGGTGATAAGTGTGATATCTATACTGACTACAAGAGCTTAAAGTACATATTTACACAAAAGGAGTTGAATATGCGTCAATGGTGATGGTTGGAGTTGCTTAAAGATTATGATTTGACAATACATTACCACCCTGGTAAACCAAATGTTGCTGCAGAAGTGTTGAGTAGAAAGGGGTATGATAATTTAGCAACTGTGATTACAAATAAGAAAGAGATCCTTATAGATATAGAAGACTTATAACTGGAAATAAAAACATATGAGAATCAACTCGATTTGGCAAGTTTGACCATATGACCTACACTGGTAGGCTAGATTAAAGAAGCATAAGCAAAGGATGTAGAGATTAAGAACATTAATGATAATTTGGAAAAGAATCCTAATTTTGTACTTGATGAGGATGGAATCATAAGATTCATAAAGAGTGAGGAGATTTGAAAAATAATAATGGGAGAAGCACACAGTACGAGTTATTCAAGTCATCTTGGAAGTAATAAAATGTACAAGGATGTGAAAATGAAGTTTTAGTGGCTAGGGATGACAAAGGACATTGTTGAATATGTTGCACAATATATTACATGTCAATGGGTGAAAGTAGAGCACTAGAGGCCAAGGAGATTGTTACAACCACTTCCCATACTCGAGTGGAAATGGGAACATATCATGATAGACTTTGTAATTAGGTTACCCCAGATACAAAAAAAGAATGATGTGATATGGATCATAGTAGATCGGTTAATGAAATTAGTTCACTTTCTCCCATTTCATCTTAGAATGCCTTTATCAAAATTGGCAACCCTATATGTGAATGAGATAGTGGGCTTAAATGGAGTTTCAATTTTTATAGTCTCAGATTGAGTCTCAAGATTTGTGTCGAGATTCTAGAAATCATTGTAAGAAGCCATAGGTACAAAACTAAAATTCATACGGCTCCATATGAGGTATTTTATAAGCAAAAGTGTAGATCCCCAATTTATTAAGATGATATAAGGAATAAATAGATAGCTAAACTGGATGTGCTTCGGGAACTTAAGGATAAGTTTCAGATAATCAAAGAAAGAATGCAAGCTGTACAAAATAGACAAAAGAGTTACATGGATGTATACAAACGACCCTTGGAATTTCAAGTGGGAGATTATGTATTCACAAAAGTGTCAATGATTAAAGGAGTTAAAAGATTTGGAATGAAAGGGAAGCTAAGCTCGAGATATATTGGTCCTTACCAAATTATGGGAAAAGTTAGAGACGTTGCTTATGAGCTTAAACTACCTATAGAGTTGCTAAATGTACATAATGTTTTTCATGTTTCATCATTGATAAAGTTTATTGGAGACCCTTTGCAAGTGTTGGAAGCTTCCTTAGTTGAGCTTAAAGAAAATTTAACTTATGAAAGGAGACCTATTAAGATCTTGGATAAAGTGGTTCAACAATTATGAAATAGAGACATTAATTATGTAAAAGTTTTTTAGAATCATTACATAGAAGAAGAGGCAACTTAGGAGACCGAGGAGTCAATGTAGGCTAGATACCTTGGGTTGTTTGTAGAAGGCTAGTTCCTATGTTCTTTTACTACTGATAAACTATGTCCTTATGCTGAGACTAGTGACTTCTTGTATGTTGCTTAATGTAATGAATTAATATGTGTTGGCTAAAAAAAAAACAAAAAAAAATTGTGTTTAGTATGTCAAGACTGACTTTTAGGTATAATTGCTTGGTACCTTAAGTAAATAACCTCGAGAGTTCTTGCACGTTTTGAGTTTCAAGGACAAAACTATTTTAAGGGAGGTTAGGATGTAATACCCCGTTATAAATAATGATTTAGAATACAATTGGAGTTTTGTTGAGTGGAAATTTAAAATTTTGAATTTTACATTTCATAGATAATTTGTCAAATAAATTTTAAGGAGGAATTAGGTTTGCCTATTAAAAAAAAATAATAAATAATATTAAAACAAAATACTTTGAAACATGAAAAAAAGGAACTTAATATAAATTTTAATGTTCAAATATGATACATGGCCTAGCATAAAAATCGAAACTCAAAATATTGAGTTTTCAATATTGGACAACTAACTAATATATGAATTAATATTAATGTCTCAAAATATAAAGTAAGCCGTGAAAATATCAACTTTAGTATATTTTCGTGTTACATAATAAATTTTAAACTTCTCTATAAGTTTTTATTAAAATACAATATAAAAAATAATTTTATCACACATATAACTTGTAAGCATGTAATAAGGTCAAATTGATGAAGATGTCGAATTTTAGCCACCAACAATTTTTTAATTTCAACCGCTTAATAGTAGCCCTAAGCCAACTATAGTTTGAAATTTCAACTGCTACTAACGGTAGCCCCAAAACATTGGAATGGGAAATATAAGAGGATCATTACCTCATCCCTCAGTTTACTCACCATTTGACACATGTTGGTTTTGACATATTATTTTCTAGCCAATCTTATAGGGAAGTTTTAATGCCTTTATTAACTCTATGTAGGACAATGAATTCTAAAGCCTTCTTTCACCTTTACTCTTGAAAGTGAATAAGCTCAAGTCCCTACTTTCCTCTCATTTTTCTTTTGTACTTGATCCTACATTTTTGTAGCTAAACTCAGATATAAGGACTACCTCATCCCCTTATCCATTCCACCACCAGCAATAAGCATAGACACTACGATATTCTTGAAAATCATGCTCAAAGAGAGACTCTACAGCTAAACCCTAAAGACTTGAAAATTATTCCATGTATCAAAGGTGCCTCTTCAACCCGAGTGCTTTGAGCTTCAATTTCTTTCATCAGTGGCTACCACTTAGATTGCTACCACCACTACTTCAAAGTAGGCACGAGATACTATAAGTAATAGCCATTATCGTGACTAAAATCTAACCTTACGGTAAGATATTAGATCCTAAATTTCAAGTGATTCTCTCTTTTTTCTTTCTTGGAAATTACAACTTTATATAAGTAAATATATCCAAATAAAGTTTCAATTTTTATCAATAAATCTTCATAAAAATAAAATGAAATGAAACTAAACACATACTGTCACACCCCAAACATGAAGAGTCGTAACAGCCTCGTTGTGTATATTAACCTAGGTTAAAAGCTACCCTTCATAGCTACTAAAATAGGCATAGTCTACACAAGGCGAATGACGACTCTACCAACTTTGAAACAATCTAATGGTTACTTGCAGTAATTAAGACCTATGGAGTAACACCTTATAAAATACATTTTCTCATATCTATATATAGTCTAGATCTTTTACATAGAATTAAATACATTAAAAGTATTGGAGTTTAAAAAAAAAAACTGTACATCTCTATAGAAGGACTATATTACATATAGTATATATAACAACGAGCTAATAAAGACTATAAAGCCTCCTAGGAAGACCTTATAATCCTCCCACAAAAGAAAAACAAAAGTAACATGAGCTTAGATCCATTCACTAGACTTCAATCCATCGGAACTAACCTACAGACAACTATAATGAGGCATCTTTAGCTTGAACTCCATACTTGCAAAACAATCTATTGGGATGTCAGCTCAAATAGCTTAGTAAGAAGGGATGAAGTCATAAAAGTACATTAACAAACATGGTTGTTCAATTATTAATCAAATGCAAATGTAACAAGCAAATGATAGATCATCATACAATATTTAACCGGTTCATTATTAGGTTAGAGAAATTTCATTCACTCTAACCTGGATTTTGAGGACTTTTAATGTAACACTATTAAAATAAATTTGAGCTTATGCAATGGAGACCACCCTCCTCCCTAGATAACATTCGAACCCCGGTTCCTAACCTTGCCACGACCCCTTCTCCTATCACTTAGTTCAACTAAGGGTAGGAAAAGGACCATTTTTTGTTGTCATCATCGGAGTATCAGTATTTAGTCTAACAACCTAATCATTACTCCTATTGAGTTATGGTGAATGTTACGTTAGATCTCTAGTCAACTCAAGATTAGTTTGAATTATCAGATGAGCAACCAAGTTCATACATGCAAGACATTATATATTTAAGTAGAAAACAACACTTGGAGTTTAACTCCCAATCATTTATCAGTATCATAAGCATACACATAGTACACGCACAAATAGTCTAGCTACAACCACTAACAAGCACTCTTATTTCTTCAAGTATCCTGATATGATACTTTAATATGCCACAAAGCATTAATCCTAACTTACCTATACTTACAGGTAACTTACTCCTAATAGTTGCCTCCTTGATCTTCAATTGTCCTTAGAAATACATAATAGATTAGTTTTCAAGCCTTAATTCATTATTTATTAGTTTGTTTTATATGTTTTTGGTTGTTTAGTCATAAATTTCATAAGTTATTTCTACTTAAAAAATTGTGATTTCTTAACCATTTATTGATTTTTTATAAGTTATCATAATTGACCAAATTAAGTTAAGTTCTAAGTAGAGTTATAGTGGTTTTCTTTAGTCAGAAATTCTATAAGTTACTCTTTAAGCTATATAAGGATAATTTATTACACTAGTTTTACCCTTTAAGATAACCTCTAAACTTCTCTAAATTATAACCCCTTTATTACACTTTCTTCTAATATATGCTCTAATTCTGTTATCTTTAAAGTTTTTAATAAAATCATCCTCTGACTAATCTTCTGCTTCCCCTGATTCTATATTTTATTCCTAAGTTTTGCTTTTGACCTACTCTCTGAGTATTATTCTAATGAAAAATTCATTTCCAGAATGCACTAAATCATCCTTTACCTTTCATCAATGTCCTCTAATTAGCTAACTTACTAACTTTCTTTCAATTTACACTTATGAAATAAATTTAAAACAACTAGTAACACTCTAAACAAACCTTCATTAGCTTCATTACTTCACAACTCTTCATATACTTCATCATAGTTCATTAATTTTTTTCCAAATTCAACAAAATATTTAAGTTGTCAACTTCACGTTTTTAGGCCAACACACAATTTTCCACAACTTCACACTTTACGAATCAATCTAACCATTCTAGAATAGTAATTGTACTTCGATAATCATTCAAACTCAATATCTAAGTGAGATTATTCAAAGAAATACATTATTCTTTACTAAAAGCACTATTTTAAGCATTATTTAAGGCTCAAAAATCAAATAAAAAGATAGAAAATAGTATCATGAAAAATTTTCACATAGCAATTTAATATTAACATAAGATAATTTATATTTAAATTCTGAAGTGAAAACTATGTCATTTACCCAATTTATTTTAACTTTGAAAATTATACAATTTCTCCAATATCTTAAGGATGTATATGTTAGTTACTAAATTTATACAAAACAATATTTTTCTTAGATTATATATGTAGAAATATTTAAGAATAATTTTTTTTTTCATAATTTTCTAAAAATTTTTGGTATTTTTATTGAATTACTTAAAATAAG
Organism: Lumnitzera littorea; assembly: GCA_024138015.1. NCBI lineage: Eukaryota > Viridiplantae > Streptophyta > Magnoliopsida > Myrtales > Combretaceae > Lumnitzera > Lumnitzera littorea. Next base: position 42,724,374 of record JAMXBB010000002.1, on the reverse strand, counting down.
AACAAAAAGGGACCTCGCCAAAAAGTTAACCTCCAGCCACCTATGGCTGGTCCCCCCTTATTAGCAACTCTAGGAGGTAGGTGTGCCTTCTATTGGTGGTGGTGGTTTAGCTCCAGCAACCTTTTAAGCTTTCGTAGCCTCCAGTGATTAAATTACACCCTTTTTTTTTTTTGTATTTTCTCCTAAATTAGCTTTCAGAATCTCCAAATTCAACACTTAATTTTCCTAAACTCTAATTTGCAAGTGCTAAATGTTGGAGAGGATTTCTGAATTTTACCAGCTTGTGGAGTAATGAAATAGATTTTCTTTCTCTCTTCTCCATTTCCTAAGCTTAAATACTTAGTCCTTTTTGCTTGGTTCTTGATTCCTAATTGCTCCACACCTATTTAAGATAAAGCCACACTTAACTTATTAGTTTACTAGTTGTTCCTACAATTTTTAAAATAATTTTTGTTGATTTTTTTATTGATTTTTCTACCTTATTTTAGCCTAAAATGCATATACTATGGTATTTTTACTAAAGACGAGTGTACGTATATACTTAAAAATTATACATGACACACATGTATATATTCCATATGTTATTTTATGTCTTATGGTAACTTTATTGGATATATAATTTATCTCTAAAAGGTTTACGAACTAACAAGACCTATTTTATGCAATGAGGTAAATAATAAGTAATATGATTAAATTATGCTACTTTAGCTAGATTCTTATTATTTTAACATATTTTTAATATATGAGTCTACGAGGTCTTCTCATCTAATGTCTTGAGCTTATTTGTAAATTTTTAAGTTAATCCAACTAGTTTCACCAATACCCTAAATTACCAATTCGATTCCTATTTGCCGAGTACCAAGCTTACATTTGCACCCCCTTTAAGAAAAGTTTTGTTCTTAAAATTTTGATCATCATTCTACTTAATATAATATCTAAATACTTCAATAATTTTCCAATTATCAATAATCAAAATAAAAAGGATTTACTAACCTAATTTCTAAAACAACCAAGGGTATCCCTTCTACATCATCATCTTTGGTTCCCATGTCAATTCTGGTTGAGGGCTAATTCTCTAGTAAACTTTTATATACTCTACATCTCAGTTTCATAATCTCTGAACTTGTGTATCAAGTATCCATATAGGTTGCTCTTCTACTGTATAATCCTTTTGTTAGTCAATTGGCTTTATTTCCACTACTATATCTAGATTCTTCACAAACTTCCTTGTTGTTAGTGAATTTTAAGAGTTGGAAATGTCCTGCACAGATGAGAAAATTACTTGGTACCAAGGTTAGTCCGGTGCAGCTACTCTGATGCTTAAGTTAGTAAGCAGGAATGAGGAAAGTAAAATAAGTAGTTAAGAGTTATTAAATGTCTCTTACAAAGTTTCTTTCCTATATTTATAGGAGACTATCATGTTTGAAGGAGCGGTTATTGGAATAACTAGTGAGACACATGGAAATTTCTTAATTAGACACCTCCCTTGAAATGTAGGGAGAGCAGGTAGTTATGTAATATAACTATGCTCATGATAATTGTTTGCACGATGAACTTAAATTCAAATCAATAATGAATTTGTATCTTTCGGTAGAATGTCGAGAGTGTCAGTTACTTGTTGAGGTGCCAAGAATATAAATTACCCGGCCTATCAGTAGCCAAATAGATGAGTAAGTGAAGTTATACTAACACTTGTCAAATTGGGTAGACGAAACTAACTATTAACATTTGCCCTCCAACTCCTGTATTTGAGAATTCGACAAAGAGAGTGATATATAGTACGTTAGAGGCAGAGTGGAGAGCAGTTCTTTACATGTTGAGCGACGTAGGAAGCAAAATGGATCGTGTCCCAATGGAAAAGTTGCACTTTTTAATTTCCTACTTATTGAAGAAACCAAAAAGTAAGAGGTATAACACTTGTCTCCTTAGTCACCATTACGCTTAGGCTTAATAATTTTCAGAAAGTTATCAATCGTTAGATTTCTATCTCAAAACACGTGTCAAAAATTTGCACTATGAACAAATTAGTGCATCATTACCGTTAGAAACAAATTTACAATTACGAGGGTGAGTTGTCCATATTTAAGGGACTACACAAAATCAAAATTCATTTCTCCAGTTACATCTCCAAATTTTCATTAACATTCTCGTCTTCACTCTTATACTCTTCAACTTCTGTGATATCATTCCTTATAACCATTGAGGTATGGTTCATAATGTAGTCTATTGACTTGTCTTCTTTGATATTGAAGAAATGGAAACTAAGGCCACTTCTCCTCCTTCCCAAATAAGGAGTGAGATGGCATGTTTGTATTATAGGTTGGTGGATAGCATTGAGGAAAGGTCTGACAAACTCACTTGAATAAATGCTCTTGCAATGGATAATTATCTCGAGGATAAAGAAGGGAGATCCTCGGTGAAATATCTGTACAAAAACATAGCTTACGTCTACGACTCTCCATATGGAACTACCAGTTTTGCCAATAGAGTTCTTGTCATGAAATATAACCAGTACTGGCAAGACCTTCCCGGAACGTGGAATCTTAAGAGGTTGAGAGAGGAAGAGAGGGTATGTTTCCCAAAGGAGCGCAAATTCCACATATACCTGAAATATTTTGATTTTAGATTGCGCTTCCCTTTCTTGGCATCTGTAAAGGGCTTCCTTTGCATCGAGTATGTTCTCACCAAACACATACCAACTTCAAATACACATGGTTTGCGACTATTTCCAATACTTTAAAGGGTCTAATATAATGCTGACTTAGCTTTCCAGTTGTTCCAAATCATTTAAATCCTCAAAATGGACTTATCTTTACATACACATGATCTCCAACTTGAAATTCTAGTGGCCTTTGTTTCATATTCACCTAACTCTTATAACGATCTTGGGCTGCTTTCACCCTTTGTCAAATAAGTTTCACTTTGTCATTAGTTTGTTAAATCAATTCAAGTCCTATCACCACATGTTCCTCATTATGCCAATAAAGTGGTGATTGGCATTTTCTTTTATACAACACTTCAAATGGTGCCATTTGTATGGTTGCTTGATAACTATTGTTATAAGCAACTCTATTATATTGATCTTAATCTCCTCTAAAGTTTAGTATACAACCTTTAAGCATATCTTATAGTATTTGAATCGTTCTCTCTAATTAACCATCCGTTTATCGATGATAGGCTGTACTAAAATGCAACTTTGTTCCCAAAGATTGATGTAAGCTCTCCCACAACTTTGATACAAACCAACTATCTTTATTAGAAATGATACTTTCTAGTATACCGTGTAATAGGATAGTTTCTCGCACATAGAACTTAGTCAATTTATCCATTGAATCACCAATTTGATAAGCTAAGAAGTGCGCACTCTTCATTAATCTATCAATAGCTACCTAAATAGAATCATATCTAACCCTACTTCTAGGAAGTCTTACTACAAAATCTATTGTGATATCATCCCATTTCCACTAGGGTGCTTCTAATGGTTGCAACAATCCATTAGGTCATTGATGTTTAGCTTTGACCTATTGATACATAGTACAATCTACAACATATTAAATCACATCCTTTTTCATTCCCTTCTACAAGTACATGGTTTTCAAATCTCTATACATTTTATTTCCTCTAAAGTGTAATGTATATCTAATAACATGTGCTTCATCCATGATTTCTCGCTTCAATTCTATATTATGAGGTATACAAACTCAATTTTCAAATCTCAATAACCCTTTTTCTTTCACCACTTTTAAACGTGGATCTTATTCTTGTTGCATCTTAATTTTCTCTAATAAGGTCGGTTGAACAATTAAGTTCATCAATTACACCCCATCATCATGCCACTTAAACTCAATTCTTAATTTCTGAAATTCTCGAATCAAATCCTTTTAGGTGGTTAATAAAGAAGTTACTTGCTCATGATTTCTATGACTTAAAGGATTGGCCACCACATTTGCTTTGCCGAGATGATAGTTAATAGTCAAATCATAGTCGTTAATCAGTTCCAACCATTGCCTCTGTTTCATATTCAATTCTTTCTAAGTGAAGAAATACTTCAAACTCTTGTGATTAGTATATATCTCACAATGTTGACCATATAGGTAATGTCTCCATATTTTTAAGGCAAACATAATAGCTGCTAATTCCAAATCATATGTTAGGTAATTTCTCTCATAAGCCTTAGCTACCCAGAAGCATAAGCAATTACTTTGTCGTCTTGCATCAAAGCACATCTCAACCCATTTTGAGGGGCATCACTAAAAACGTAATAGGACTTGCTTGGGTCAAGTAGAGTAAGTAATGGAGCTGAGATCAAACGAACTTTTAACTCTTAGAAACTTCGCTCACATTCCTCGGTCCATTCATATTTAAAATCTTCCTGAGTTAACCAAGTTAAAGGTCATGCTATCTTTGAGAAATCTTTGATAAACCTTCTATAATATCTTACTATTCCTAGAAGACTTCTTACTTTTGTAACTGTTGTAGGTTATTTTTAATTAGCTATAGCCTTAACCTTTTTTGGATCTACCAAAATTCCTTTACAAGATATAATATGACCTAAGGACATTATCTTTTCTAGCTAGAAATCATGTTTACTCAGTTTTCCATATAACTTGTCTCTCAACATCTATAATGCCATCCTCAAATGATTAGTATGTTTGTTTTTCGTCTTTGAATAGATTAAGACATCATCAATAAACACTACTACAAATTTATCTAAATAAGGCTGATAAATTCGATTCATTAAATCCATGAACATTGTGGTTATATTCATTGATCCGAATGGCATTACCATAAATTTATAATGTCCATATCGTATACGGAATGCCATCTTAGCTATATCTTTCAATTTAATCCGCAGTTGATGGTAACTTGACCTTAAGTCAATCCTTGAGAATACCATAGCTCCTTATAACTTATCAAACAAATCATCAATTCTTGGTAATGGGTGCTTATTCTTAATTGTCACTTTGTTAAGTTTTCTATAATCGATATACAGTCTTATAGTTCCATCCTTTTTCTTTACCAACAACATAAGGGCTCCCTAAGGTGATATACTTGGCTTGATAAATCCTTTATCCAAATATTCTTATATCTATTTCTTTAATTCTTATAACTCCATTGATGACATTCTATATGGAGCTTTAGATATTGGCTTAGTTCCAAGAATTAACTCAATACTAAAATCCAATTCCCTATGCGGTGCTAAGCTAGGCAAATCATTTGGAAATATATCAAGAAATTCACAAACTAGTGGTATTTTTGACACACTTTGCTTTCCCTTCTACCCTTCTAAAGCAAATACTAAGCAATATAGCTAGTCTTCACTGTTTTTTTTCTCTTCCTCAATTACTTCAATAACAGCCAATTTCACACCATAACTTTTAGTCTTACTAGTAAATACAATTTTTCCATCATCTAATATCATCACCTTATTTCAACAATCTACTTTTGCCTTATGCCTCGATAACCAATCAATGCCAACAATAATATCATAACCACTTATAGGTAATACAACCAATTTAATTGGAAATTCCTTTTCCTGAATCATCACTCCCCCTTCATTTACTACTTTTCAAGTGGATATATGCTCTCCTAAAGAGATTCTTACTCTATATGTAGCTTTTGTTTCAACTACTTCAATTCCATGGTTCAATACAAACTCCTGACTGATAAATAAATGAGAAACTCCCGTATCAAACAACGCATACACAACTCGTCCATTTACGTTCACATGACCTGTTATATTACTGTTATAGTTACTTGGAGGTTTTAAGAACCTACCTTGATATTACTAACTATTGTACTACTTAATACATATGGTTATCTCAATAAGCGTAATTTATGCTATAACTATTAATTAGTAGTCAATGTTAGTGTACGTACCTATTATTAGGCTTAGTTTACCTCCATTTGTACCATCATCATCATTATTTGAACCTTCATAGAAATATTCCTCCATCATTTTGTCAAATTCTTTGATGTCCTCATCTATACTTTCCAATGCAAAGACACGTGCAGGGACCATTGTAGTATCCATTCCTCCAACATTCTTAGCTCCAGGTCCAAATTGCATATAATATCTAGAAAATCATCTAGTTTGTCAACAACAAGAACATTTCACATTCTTTATCCTTGAGCACTCTCTAGATATATGGTTTTGATTTCCACACAAATAACATTTTCCTTCTAATTGCACACATTGTTGAGGATAATGCTTATCTCCACATTTCCAGCATTTGATATTCCCATTCTTATCATAAAAACTGAATCGTTTGTGTTATTGTGCTGTTCCACTAGTCATTGCAGCTAACTTCTTTCCTTTTCAATTTGAGCTACTACTTCTAACACTAGAGAATGATTTCTTAAAAGTAGGCCTAAATCATTCCCCTTACTTAACTTCTTGCGCCACTCCAATTGCATCAGTATTTGATTATTTTCAAAGCTGAGGCACCTTATCTAGTATCTCATTGTAGATTTCAAAACCATTGTCCATAAGCTTACATTAATTGTAGGCTCAAATCCTCTAAGAAAAAAGATCTTTCTTGAACTCTAGGTTGTCTTGATACGATTGTGATGCATACTAAATCAACTGGTTAAACTCCGTCTCATACTGTGCCATATTCATCATACCCATTTTCAAACTCATTAATTCTTTAGTCATTTGGTTTTGGACACTTACAAGAAAATACTCATTCTTGAGTTCTTCTTTGAATGTTTACTATGTAAGTGATCTTGGCAAAGTCCGTACTTTCAAGTCCCACCATATGCATGCTCCTGACTTCAATAAGAAAGTTCCATATGAGAGCTTTTATGCTTCCAATACTCAAAAAGCTTCAAAACTTCACTTGATTTGGGCTAGCCAATCATTAGCTACGGTTGGTTTTACCATCTCTCCTTCAAAATACAACTTAGTTTTTATAAATTCCATGAGCTTACCAACTTCTGGTGGTCGTTGTTCCCTTAGCTTCATTTCGAATCACCTTCGACCTATGGCATTTCCACTTGTGATGAGATGCTGAATTATAGTTCTTATTATTGGATCATTGTATGCATATTTGTCATCATTTGTCCAAAATGAGTAGTTTCCAACATATTAGGAAAAGGTAGAGGTGGTGATAAATCGTTCCTTGGTAGGTCTTATGGTGCAGGTGGAACTAGAGGTAGTTCGCTCTTTCTAGGTTATATATCCACATTCCTATTTCCTTCCTCTACCATGTCACTTAATTATCACAATAATTCACTTAAACTTGCACTCAAAATCCATTTACCTAATGGTTAGTGTAAGTTTTTGAAACCTTTGCACAATTCTCTAATTGCATATTTTCTACCCATTTTAATACCACATAATTCCAACTACATATCTTTTAGTGATCATTCATATTCATCAAATCACCTAAGTTAAGCATATCTTGTATATACATAACATTATAAACATAATTCCTCATAACATCCAAGTCTCGATTTAATAAGAAGCAACATTGATTTAACACTCGTAAATATAGTATCAATTGTATACATTTATATACTATTGCATCACTTGTAATCTCTCAAACACATGATAATGCCAAAGTATCACTTGTAATGAATCACTTTTACACATACTTCATCACTAACTTTCATGATGCAACTTTATAACTCAAAAATTTACATCATAACTTGAACTTTATATCAAAATAATTATATTAAACCGAACCTTTTTACATCATTGATTACATATAAACATAACTGTATAAGCAAAATTTACATTAGAACTTCTTAGTACATAAGTTCCATATACAATATTTTTGCCTCAAGTGTAAAAGTATATTTACAATTTCAAAATACTATTTACATAAAAAAGAAGCCAAATCACTTAGATAACGAAATACATAACATAAACCATATGATCTGAAAGTAGTCAAACTCCTATTACTCCATCCATTTGATTCATTCGATGTCATAACACCTTCTAAATGAAAGCAATTTTTATAAGTATTTAAGTCTAGATTTTCATTTCCTACTTTTGAGTTAGAACTTACCACTATATACTTAGGTGTCTTAGGAACTTATATGACTTCTTGCACATCCTCACCATCCCTATTTGCTAACTCAGGTCCTTCCACTTAATTTACCTCTTGACCTTCATTAGCTTCTACTTGAATTCCTAAAACTAGTTACCGCCTTGGTCTCAATTTCTACCTTAATTGCATTTTCTCTTATTGCTACGTTCACATTCTCATTTTTCTCTTCCGCTTGAGCTATTGTTACTTCTAAATTATACTTCAGATCTTCTTCAAGATTCTCCTCTTATATATTCTCACCTACATCTTCCTATTGAACTAGAACTGGACTTTTAGGTGGTTTTGTAGATGGGTCAAGCTCATGTGATTGTAAGTGTACTTCAATACCTACAATCCCAATGGATAGAAATCTTGGAAACTAATCTATGATTCTAGGTGGATAGTCTCTAGGTAAATGGGGAGTTCTTATAGGTGTCTAATTAAAACTAAGTGAATAATTCATATCAGGTTCTACTAAAGTAGGAAAGTACAACATTGAGACCATTATAGATATAATCCTTTTATCATGCATGCACTTCTTCTCAAAAGCTGCAACTGTAGTATATTCATTATATAAAGGACCTAACTCATCCTTCATAATCTTCCAATCATTCTTCATACTCTAAGATAATCCTCTTTTATAAGTAGTTATAATCTCATCTATCGTATAAAATATCATCCAGTCAACTAACTTCAATAACAACTTTTTCAACCAAACCTAATATTCAATAGGGGACTCTTCACATTCCTAACTTCCAACCAATATGTAACTAAGCATAAATAAGCCCATGTTTTTGTATCTGAAAGCCAGCAAAGCACAAGACAACATAAGTTAGATTAGTATGACCCTTTATTTGTTTTTGTTTTACATTATTTAGGTTCTTATATTTAGATAACTTAGATATACACCTACAAATCTAAATCTTTTACGCCCACTTACTTTTCTTACTCTTAGTGTTCCTAAGGTTTCGTTCATTTTAATTAAATGCTTCAAAGCTTAGTTCTTTACAAACCATGCTCCAATATCATCCAAAATTATTATGCCTTAAACTTGAAGAGTCGTAATAGCCCTGCCATGTAAACCAACTTACACTAGAACCTACCTTTTATAGCTACTAACATAAGTATAGTCTATATAAGGCTAATGATGACTCAAGTAGCTTTAAAGCAATTAGATGGGTACTTATAGTAATTAAGACCTGTAGAGTAATGCTTTACAAAATACATTTTCTCATATCTATAGATGGTTTAGATCTTTTACATAGTTTTATATACATTAAAAGTACTAAAGTTTTCAAAAGAAATTGTACATCTTTACAGGAGGACTACATTACATATAATATATATAATAGTGAGCCAACAAAGACTATAATTCTCCTACAAAAGAAAAACAAAGGTAACATGAACTTAGATCCATTCACTATAATTCAACACTTCACCCCCCAACCCATCGAAACTAATCTATGGGCAACTGTAATGAGGCATCTTTAGTTTCGACTCCACACCTACAAAACAATCTATTGGGATGTTAGCTTAAGTAGCTTAGTAAGAAGGGATAGAGTCATAAGAGTATATTAACAAACATGGTTGTTCAATCATTAATTAAATGCAAATGTAATAAGCAAATGATAGATCATTATACAATATTTAACCAATTCATTGTGAAGTTAGATAAATTTCATCTACTTTAACCTAGATTTCGAGGAGTTTCAACACTACACTATTGAATTAAATTTAAGCTTGTACAATGGAGACTACCCTCCTCTTTAGATAACATACAAACTACAGTTCCTAACCTTATAGCGATCCCCTCTCCTGTCACTTAGTTCAACTAAGGGTGGGAAAATGACCATTTCAGTTGTTCTCATTGAAGTGTCGGTATTTAGTTTGACAACCTAATCATTACTCCTGTTGGGTTATGGTAAATGTCAAGTTAGATCTTTAGTTAACTCAAGATTTGTTTGAATTATCATATGAGCAACCAAGTTTGTATACATAAGACATGATATATTCAAGCAGAAAACAGCACTCGAAGTTCAACTCCCAATCATTTATCAGTATCATTAGCACACACATAGTGTACGCATAAACAATCTAACTACAATCACAAATGGCACTCTTACTTCTCCAAGTATCCTGATATGATACTTCAATATGCCATAAAGCATCAATCCTAACTTACTTGTGCTTATAGGTAACTTGTTCTTAACAGTTGCCTCCTTAATCTTCAATTGTTCCTAAAAATACACAATAGATTAGTTTTCAAGCTTTAATTTATTAGTCATTAGTTTGTTTTATATGGAATTTCATAAGTTATTTCCACTTAAAAATTGTGATCTCTTGACCATTTATTGATTTTTTATGAGTTACCCTAATAAGCCAAATCCTCTAAGTTAAGTTCTGAGTAGAGTTATAGTGGTTTTCTTTAGTCAGAAATTCTATAACTTACCTTTTGAGCTATATAGGGATAATTTATTACATTAGTTTTAACCTTTAAGATAGTCTTTGAACTTCTCTAAATTAAACCCCTTCATTACGCTTTCTTTTGAGATATTCTTTGATTTTGTTATCTCTAAAGTTTTTAATAAAATCATCCTTTGACTAATCCTTTGCTTCCACTATTTCTAATTTTATTCCCAAGTTCTGCTTCCAACCTACTCTTTGAGTATCATTCCAATGAAAAATTCATTTCCAGAATGCATTGAATCATCCTTTACCTTTTATCAATGCCTTATAATTAGCTAATTTACTAGCTTTCTTCCAATTTACACTTATGAAATCAGTTTAAAATAGCAAGTTAGACTCCAAACAAACCTTCCTTAACTTCATTACTTCTCAACTCTTCACACGCCTTATCATAGTTCATCAATTTTTTTCTAAATTCAACAAAATATTCAAGTTTTCAACTTCACTTTTTAAGGCCAATACACAATATTCCATAACTTCACACTTTACTAATCAATCCAACCATTCTAAAGCAGTAAACATACTTCAATAATGATTCAAACTCAATCTCTAAGTGAGATTATTCGAAGAAATACATTATTATTTATTAAAAACACTAGATAAGCATTATTTAAGGCTCAAAAATCAAATAAAAAGATAGAAAATAGTATCACAAAAAACTTTCAAATAGCAATTTAATATTAACTTAGGATAGTTTGTATAAGAATTTTGAAGTGGAAACTACATCGTTTCCTAATTTATTTTAACTTCGAAAATTGTTAGATTTCTTAAGGAGGTATATGTTAGATATTAAATTTATACAAAATCATATTTTTCCTAGATTCTATACTTAAAAATATGTAGGAATAAGTTTTTTTTCATAATTTTTTAGGCATTTCCAGTATTTTTTCTGAATTACTTAAAATTGAATAAAAAAGGGACCTCATCGAAAGTTAAGCTATGACCATCTACGATTGCTTCCCTCTTATCGGTAGCTCTAGGCAGTGGGTGTGCCTTTTACTAATGGTGGTGGTTGACCTCCAACAACCTTTTAAGCTTTTGTACCCTTTAGTGATTAGATTACATGTATTGTTTCTATTTTTTCCTAAATTAGCTTTCTTGAATCTCTAAATTCAACACTTAATTTTCCTAAACCCTAATTTGCATTTACTAAATATTGGAGAGGATTTTTGAATTTTTTTCCTAGCTTGTGGAGTAATGAAATAGATTTTCTTTCTCTCTCCTCAATTTCCTAAGCTTAAATACTTGGTCTATTTTACATGTTTCTTGATTCCTAATTGCTCCATACTTATCTAGGACAAAGCTAAGCCCAACTTGTTAATTTACCAACTGTTCCCATAAATTTTTTTTTTTATTTTTCTATTGTACTTTAGCCTAAAATGCATATATTAGGGTGTTTTTACTAAATATGAGTATACATATATACTTAAAAATTACACATGACACATATGTATATATTAAATATGTTATTTTATGTCCCATGGTAATTTTATTATCTATATAATTTATTTGTAAAAGTTTACGAACTAACAAGATCTATTTTACGTGAATATAGTAAATAATAAGTAATATATTTAAATTATACTATTCTAGGTATTTTATTATTAATTGAATATATTTTTAATATCTGAGTCCATGAGGTCTTCTCGTCTAATGTCTCGAGTTTATTCATAAATTTTTAGGTTAATCAGGTTGGTTTTACTAATATTCTAAATTTACCCATTCGATCCTATTTGTCAATTAAGAGGCTCACACATACTAAAATATAATCCAAATAACTTTATTAAAATAACACGTTTAGGAATGCTTGAAATAAGAAGTTTAAAATTGAAACATAACATATGTATATATATGTTCATGCTTTGTAATAGTTTTTTTTTTTTTTTCATGCTTTGTAACAGTTGATGGAGCTTTTTTATTCAATTTTCAAATGCATTTTTGGAAAGATATTAGTGAGATACTTATATGATTTGAAATTACACATAGAGTAGACTTAAGCTAGGATAACTTCATGTGATTCGAAAGACAAATCACAAAAGAAAAATTGGGTTGAAAATCGAATATTATATAAGAAAAACCTGTAACTTGTAATTTTAGCAAACCACTACATATGTCTCACATAAATTATTTACCATTAATGCTTCCTCTATATAATAAGACTTAAGTTGGTCATCACTGAAAAAACTCATCCGACATAGAATGTTTATCTAAATCTACTCTTATATAGTAAAACATGATTAGCATGAGATCAAGAGAAGCTATTGGACGGTGATGGAGAAACGTTGGGGGATTGTTGATTCCTGTTTGCCGTCGGAATGGGGATGACATTTTGGGAGGTTCTACCGACGAAAAAATAAAATACTTTTTGGAAAGATTGCAAAGAATCAGAAATATGAATTAATGGAAAGATTACAGAAAGGAAAGAATAAAAAATATTAATCAATTGAATAGGTTTCTTTATGGAATTAAAAATACCTAAATATATGTAGCATCTATATATATATGTATGTATGTATATATATTCTCTTTCTCCATTAGTATAAATGCATGAAGATAAGACAATATTATTAATAAGAAATAAATTTCTTGGTAATCTTTAATAATTGAAAATAGTTATTATTTTATAGAGACCATTGATGAGGTTCTAACCAGGAAAAAAACAAAAACACTTATAGGAAAGATTACAAAGAATCATAAATATGAATTAACGGAAAGATTATGGAAAGGAAAGAATCGGGAATATTAATCAATTGAATAGGTTTCTTTATGGAATTAGAAATGTCTAAATATATGTAGTATCTATTTCTATATATATATATATATGATTAGTAAGAAATAAATTTCTTGGTAAGCTTTAATAGTTGAAAATATTTTTTATTTTATGGAGACCATTTCTTAAAAAATATATAAAAATAATTTTTAGAAATGAACTCTTAGCTATGGTTCATTACATGACAAAATCATATATATAATATAATGATGATGAAACATTCACATTATAGCAATGGGACAATGATATCAATAGAAGTGATCATGAGAAAAATATAACTAAAAAAAAAAAATCTTGATTCAAGGTATAGAGACTTATAACAATAAATTGAATAACGAGATGTGAAGACATAAATACAATTTAGCTAAATGATTCATTTCTAAAATTTTACTCCGTTACTTAAAATATATATATCCAAGTGACATCGTAGATACAATGGACTACCTTAAGGATGTTAACAGAAGACACTAGGAGTATACTACTTGTACCCCTTTCCTTGTTTGCTTTAATACGATGTGGTCAAAAATTAAATGACCACTTGTTTCCTAAACATGTCCTTCTAACTTCACTTAAGTGAATTGTAAGACTCAATGATTTGATAAATGCTTGGTGACTATTTGATGGGTGATTTGATACGAGATGATTGATATAAGTACATGATGAGCATACTTGATGTAAGTGACTTGAGTGTAGAATGATATACTATATCATGAGGGAAGTTGGTTAAATTTACAATTGGAAGTGAAGTTATCAATGAGATTTAAACATTTGATAACATGCTCTTCTAAATTATAGACATGGCATGTAAATAGTAGGCTTGTAACTACACATGCTTAGTGTGAATAGTTTGACTTAAGAAATGATCAATTTCAATTGCCATGGTCTGATTATTGTCAATGAATTTTATATTTGATAGAATGATTCAACACACTGATTATTAAAAATAACCTAAATTATAATCATAGCTGGTAAATAGTAGTCAATATTGTAATGATATGTTTAATGTGATTAATTGATTTAAAAAGAAAGTTTGTACTTGAGATATGTACTTGGTTATTATTCAATGCAATTCATTACATTATGTGCATTCATAGTATGTTATGAAAACAGCTTAAGGGCCATATTTTATAAAGCTCGATTTTTTATTAAAGGACATAAGGGTCATGTGCAATAACTCAGTTTTAGAAAATGACCTAAGGGTCACATTTAAAGCTCGGTTTACATAAAGGGACCTATGAGTCACATATTTTATAAAGTATCATGCTTTGGTTTTCTTAATCATAATAGTCTTGCCATGTATACTAATAGATAATGATAGCATAAGGTCAGTAGCTACCATTATTGCCAATAATATATAGGAGGCATCATGCAACATTAGTAGAAGCGAAACATAACCATATATAACTCTAAAGAATAATGCTTTAATGAAAAGAAATTCTTTATTACAATATAATTTAAGCCATTTACAAATGCCTAATGAATTGGCCTAGAATCCTTGTAGCAAGCTCTTTCTAGATCAATCCTCACGTAACTTTCCTATCCCTAAGTCTTTGTTAAGTTTACCTACAAAAGAATACTTATAGAGGTATGAGTGAATCTACATACTTAGTAAGTTAGCAAGGAACATGCATTATACATTCATCAAGAAAACAACCATTGTTTAGTTAGAGTGCAATGCAGTAAAACAAATGTAATCCACATGATATTGTTTGGATTATCATGAGATTAGAGAAATTACACTTATTCTAATATGAGTTTCAAGGAGTTTCCATAATAAAATGTTTTCACACTAAATGCAAGCTTTGCAATGGATCTTCGATCCTCCCTAAGCCACTTTGAACTATTCTTGGATAGCTTTTACTTATATTGTGACCTCTTCTCTAGTCAAAATAATTTAGTATGTTTAAAAGAAGACATAATTTCATTGAGTGGTCAATATTTGGTGGAGACAGAATGCAGGTATGAGAGGTATATGCAATGTATGTTTAGATTCTTGAGTTAGGTGGATTCTTAGGATTCAATTTAGATTGGTGATCAAATAAGTACCACAAACCACAACAATTGAAATTAAACACATCACAAACACATCAAGCAAGTAAACTCCATTACCGAAAACGAATTTTCAAACACATACATTGCATGTGCACAAACAATTCCAATTACAATCATAAACAATATAATGATTAATAGTTCCTTGTTACAAATAATATAACTATGGTGAAGTCGGCCAACTTACCTTGGTTGCCGAGTGCTTAAGATCCCTTGTTTAGTAATAGAGATCCTATGAAATAATTTTTGGGTTAATTGTGTGAGAAGAAGGATATTACTAAGACTTTCTTTTAAAAAGGCTTTGAATAAGGTTCTAAAGTAAGTTTTGAATGGGATTCTAGGTTTAGTTAATCCTTACGATTTCCTTAATGTTGTTTTTAGGTAGGATTGCAAAAGAGATCTTAAAACATATTCCTATTTTGATGCTAAAGGGAAGCAACATTTAGTTCATGTGAAATTGATAATCTCGTTAGTTAGTAATCTTTCAGTTCATACGTTATTTATTGCTTTTCAAGAAAAAAGGATTTAGGTCTTAAAAGAAGTGGCAAAAGATACCCTCTATAGATAGAATAAGGTGAAGAAATGATAACCTTTTTCAAAGTTATGGAATGTTATGAGTATATGAGTTGTGAAAAATAGGGGTTCAAAATGTAATGAATTATAGTTGAGTTTATACATATAAAGATGGGTTAAAATAACTAGTAATTAAGCCTCATATTATAGAAAATCTTACAGTTTTAATGTTCAAGAAGCCAAAATATAT
The DNA here is from genome assembly GCA_024138015.1 of Lumnitzera littorea. Taxonomy (NCBI): domain Eukaryota; kingdom Viridiplantae; phylum Streptophyta; class Magnoliopsida; order Myrtales; family Combretaceae; genus Lumnitzera; species Lumnitzera littorea. The sequence continues at coordinate 42,708,290 of JAMXBB010000002.1, read as the reverse complement.
GGGATTTAGTATTATCTTTTATTTTGGAAATATAATAATTATTGGAAAATCATTATTTTATTAAGAAATGAGGTAAAAAAAAAATCTAGAAAATGGAAACTATAGCTTCTAAAAATCTTATTAGGGACATGAAACTCTGTGAAAAAGTTTGGGGATTTTAGGAAGTCGTTAGATAGGTTTTTGTGATTTTTGTTTGAAATAGGCATTTTTAATCAAAATGGGTAGAAAACATATGTTTCACATTATGTTACATGTCTCCCATTAAAATTTCACAATTTTTGAAATAGTGAACAAATTTTGGTGAATTTTTGAAAAATTTACCTAATATTTTAATAATTTTTTAGTGAATGTAAATTCATGCAAAAATTGCCATGTGTTTCTGATCTTAAGACAAGTGTTCAACTAATTTTTCAACATTTTTCACCTTTTGTACAATTTTTGGTGAATTCGTGAAAAATTTATTAACATATTTTAATAATTTTATGATATTCCCTAGTTTTATAAATTTTTGTTTACTTTGCTTACAAGTTCTTGGGTATTTCTGTGACATGTCATTAGTTGTTTGATACTTGTAGAGTTGATTTGATATTTCTTGGGTATTTTACGAGGTTTTGTAAGATACTCTTATCATATTTTAGCATTCTACCAAATTATTTTACTGTTTAATTTACTTTTCTAAGTATATTCTTTACTTTTATTTGAGAAAATGTTGTAATGATATTTTATATGTAAGGAGCATGGGTCATTATCATACCTTTTTACCCTTAGCTATTATCTATGTACCTTACTTTATTATTAATTTATTATTTACTATTCTATTTTTACTTTTTACTACCTACTTTTATTTCTAGGGGGAAATTGATCTTTTTCTTAATTTTTATCATCTTCAATCCTTTGAGATGCTTATAGTTAATTTCTTAACTTTGTATCTTGTAATAATTAATCCTTTTTACTAATTATTAATTTCTTCCTTTTATAGCTTATTTTATAGATAGGTTTATAACATCAATTTAAACTTTCTTTATTAGGTAATTGTTAGGTTAAATTATTCTTAGTCCCCTAAGTCTTCTTCTTTTATCAATTTAATTTCTACTATCAGTTTTAGTACTTTCTACTATTGTCAACTTTATAGACTTTAATTTTATTGATGGGTCAATGTTCCTAATCAATTCCATGCTTTAGGGTTGTTTAGGGTGTTGGAGTTGGCAATTAAATTCATATTAAGCAAGTTAATAAGCCTTACATAACTTGGTTTTTCAGCATATAGAATTGTATACTCAATTTTAGTTACCAAGTGTCACTCAAATATCTTGCCTAAGAGTCGCTAAGTGTCGTACAATATTTGCTTGGGATCTGCTAAGTATCGCTCATTACCTACTTAGTTAGGATACTAGTTAGTGCATATCATGTGCATTAGCATAACACAATATTGCATGCATAAGCATCTATTGTTCAGTAAATTACATTGAGCTCGGTTATGATTGATGCTATTAATTTTTAAGACTGTTGTGATGTTGGCATTGAATTTGTAATTGGATATTCTCTTACTATTATGTATTATTTATTGCATGCCTTTACTCACTTACCTTGATGCTGAGGGGTTAGTGTTGTTCTAACCTCAGGGCTTGATGATGGAGATAATGTTGGAGCTTAAGTTTAGGATTGGGATATTGAAAGTGAGGATCAAAATATAATCCTTAATTAGTTTAGTTCGATTCGTGTAACCTTGATGGATATGGGTATTATGATGCTCTTATGTTGTGTATCCTAAAAGACGCTTCAACACTTTTATATAATTATGTGTTATTTATAAATTTTAAACATTGCTTAGTTTCTAATTGGCCTTATCCTCAACTTGAGAATGACATAACAACTATTCTCCTTGGCACTGGTATGAGAGACAAATAAGCCTTAGTAATCGGGGTGCTACAACATTTCTAAATCCTCCCTTTATTTATTTAATTATTCTTTTATGCATTGACTCACCATTTTCCCTTCTATTTATAATTTTTTTCTAAGGTTTTACATATATATATATATATACCGACATATATGAACCTATTTTTGAAATATAATAATAGGTAACTATAAATACAAAATTGTAAATATAATTAACTTATACATATCAATTAGTTTATATATAATTTGTACATATATATACTATATTTCTTTGAAAAGTGTAAACAATAAGTATAGCTATGTAATTCTTTTAAAATGTATATAAAAAAAAGGTAAGCTTTATTAATGAATACATTTGCAACATATCTTCTTTGAAAATATCAAATTACTATAAGTTCATAATATATATGTATATATATATATATATATATATAGACATACACAAGGAACGTATTAATATAAACTACAATTTAAACATTTCTCTAATTCTAATTATGGTCTTCTAAATTTTATGTATCCTTCCTATTCCTGTATCAATGAGTCTTTATGGTAAGCTCATTAAAATTGACAAAAGTATTAAGAGACCTTTCTATATTGACTCATCAATTTTTTCAAGCTCACATTATTAACATTATATGAAATTATTACTTGAATATCTTTGTTACCTTAAAAGCTTTCTTCAATGTCACATAACTTTGTTATTACTAATATTATTATTATTAACTAGAAATCACTTTTGTGACTTTATTCATGAAGTTTTTTTAATCACTAGTATTCGTTCTCTTAATTAATTTCAGTGTATCATCCCTAAATGATCACTTATATAAATGTAGACCTTAATATAATTATTGAACCAACACATATCATTTTCTAAAAATAACCATGAGATGCATAGCTTTATATATAGATAAAGCTACTAAGAAAGCTTCTAAAAAACTTGAATATATGTATACATGTATAGCTTTCGTATATAAAGTAATTAATAGCACATAACTATGTATATATAAATACATTTATTGTATACATCAATATGTATGAAAATATATAATTACATAAGCCTTAGGAATAATGTTGTCATGATGAGTATGAAATATAATTTATAAAGGGTATATGAAAAATTACGTAGTATTATATATGTGTGTGTGTGTGTTCTTGTATAAGTTATGTTTTTCCTTTGATCTTAAATCATATTATTAGTTATGTTTGTTAGAATGATAGTATTAAAAGTTTATGTATTTGATTTCTATATTTTAATATATAAGACTTAATTATTACTGTTATGTATATATTAATGGTGGTGTTTTGTAACCTCAATTTAAAAATCTTCTTATTTAAAAGTCCTAATTCAAAATCTAAATTTGCTAATAGGGTTTTGTAATATCACATAAAATAAAACTACTTTTATATATACCAGAAATATTATAATTGGCATTATTCATAGAAAGTATGTTATTTAAACTTATTATGTAATAATATTGAAACATCTTTATGGTTTGATATTTAAAATAAAAAAATAGCCTTTTTATAATGCAAGCTATATGAATAAACTATATTGACTATTTTTCTATTTTAAAAAATCAAAATACATAGGTTTGTAAAAGTATCTGCTATTAATAAAATAAGATATATGTAAACTTTGAAAACTTTAAAACATGCTTTTAAAAGATCAAAATATCTAGGTTTGTAAAGGTATTCATTGTTAATTAAAAAAAAAAAATCTATATAACTTTTCAAAACATCAAAGCACACTTTTCAATCTTTATAACAACATTTGTTATAATTAGGTAACCATCATTATTATTGTTTTCATAAGAAACATTTATGGTTTTGTCTATTATTTTGGTGAGATTGGTTTAGCCCTTCATTTGACCATTTATTTAATATTCATTAGATTTAGATAGTAGACAATATAATCAGTTTAATGATATAGATCTAGTGGATATTAAATCAACAGTACGATGAAGGGCAGTATTAGCCTCGTAAAAATATAGTGAATGAGACCATACAAAAATCCTATGTTTATATCAATAGTTTATATGTCTGGAATGTGTGTGAAAAAATAATGTTAATTTTTTTATATTTAGAGAATAAGAATAAATGCATTGAAAAACATATCGAGTGGTTTTGATTAACTCCATAAAATGTGAGACAATAGAATTTACATTGGTAGATATAGTGTTTGAAAAATGTAATTTCAATAAAATAGAAATGACTTAATAGTTACTCAATTGTTATTAATAAATTTCAAATGAGCTTAAAGTCCAATGTAGTATGAATTTTCTTAATAATATAGAAGTAGATATATAAATTCTCTTTATTACATTGCTCATTGTATTGTACTAATGTGGTTTATCAATGCTTTATTGGAAAAGCATGTTTCATATTAGAGTTTCTAATAAAGTAGAACATAGTGTAATGATATTAATGATAATATTATGAAATAACAATACATTAATATTATATATTTTGCAAGTTACATATTACAGATATATTATTGTATTAATCAACATTTTATTAATTACATATTACATGTATCCCAACCTAAACCATACAAATTAATGTATACAACTTCCATTTGATTACTCATTTCCACCAATTACCCATAAGCAATAGTCTATAAAATTATATATTATTTGTTACAAGACTATTTGTTATTATGTACACACCATTATTATGTCAGATTAGTCGTCAATATATCTTATTATATATATTATGTATCAGAATCACAAATTAATTATATTACAAAGCTCATAAAGTCCTTAGAATATCTATAATACACACATCATAATTTATCATATTCCATGAATTATAATATACAACACATTATGGAAAAAAACACATCTTGTTTTACTATACATTATACCACAAATTATCGTATTCCATGGCTCAATCTTGCATCAAAGAAGCATAAGACATAAAAGGAGGAGAAAAGAGCTTACCATACATACGTATCTAACCAATAGTTTAATTACTTCCAGGTTGATTCTTGGTGAGGTAGTGGTAGCTCCAGACTCACAACTCGTCATTCATTAAGAGCTCTCAACCAATTTCTAGAAATATTGAGTGTAAGATCCTTAATTTCTCAAAAAATAGAACAACATTGAACATAAACCCTTGAATTGAGTGTTCTTAATTCAAGTTGAAATTAAATTCATATGGAGGACAATTGAATGAAATGAGCAATTTTTCAAATTTGAGAGCATGTTAATTGTTTGCGTATGTTGGAATGAGTGCTAAGAGGCCTTATTTTATAGTGTGGAGTCAGGATTGAGGCTCAAGAAACATCATTATTTGATTAAAGATGAATCTTTATTGAATTTTTATTCATAGAAGTACAAATGGGTATTTTTCCTTTTTGATTTGATTTCATCTCGTTTTTTATTAATTTTTTGGAAATTAAAGATGCAAAACTATCTGATAATATCTAATTACTTATTTTAGGCTTTTACCAAATTCAATAAGGGTGCATATATTATACATGTACAAGTTACCCAATTTTATTATTTTTCTTGATGCATTTTCCTTCAATAAAAATTCAAACTTTTTTAAACCCTTAAGAATATCTTTTTGTTCTTTTATTTCCATATTTTCTCACAATTTTAGATTCACAAAAAACTTGTTGGAATTGTGTAGAAAAGTATGGGCACCTTATGAACATAACCTACCATTTTTAAGTTTTAAACTACTGCTTCTTTGACCATTAAGAAGGAAGGGAAGAGAATGTGAGGTCAAACATTTACCCCTACCTTTACATATTGCCACATAGTTGGTCCATGTGGCAACTATGTTTGTGCTATGTGGTGATACATGGCAAAGCTACGGTACATCATGTGGCACCAATTATAGCACCACTATTTAGTGAGATGTGTCACCACATAAAGGTAACATTTGTCTTCTCTTTTATCTTTTTATTCCTCTTTCTTTTTTTTTTCTTTTTTTCTTTATTTTATTGTTCTTTTTCTTTTTTCTTTTCCACTGTTGACCCTGATGCCGTTGATTCCCTTTCCCTTTTTTATTTTTTATTTTTCCTTTTCTCAAAAACATCCTAAAACTCCTAATTAATTACCTAAATTCTAATAAAATGCTCTTCCCTGTTCATGAAAATATGAAGTCCAATAAACATATATTCATGATACTTTCAAAATTTTTCCTATTTGACCAAATTAAGATCTTGATTTCTACCCGTGTTCTACTTTTAGTAAAAACTTTAAATGACCATAAAATGTTCATTTTAACTTTGATTAAGGTACGATTTGAGGTTATAGTCTACTAAAAATGTATACTTCCAAAATGTTTCAAAATGATTTACTTGAACTCCGGTTAGAAAAATTGGATTTCAATAAACACGTCATTTTGTTTGGAATCCTTAATTTAATTAAATTGTATATACTTATTTTGACTTTAGAAGCTGTTTTGGACCTTAAAAGATTACTTTTAGCTAAATTGACTCAAATGGACCAACATATCACCTTTGTTACAATTTTTCAAATTTTTATTTTTTGGGTTTTCTTTTTTTTTTTTTCTCTTTTTCCTATTTTTAATTTTTTTTTCTTTTCCTCATTTTAAAATTTTTTTTTTCTATTTTTCATTTTTCTATGTTTTTCAGTATTTTTTCATTTCTCAATTTTTGGTATTTTCATTCTTTTGGCCTTTTTCTAAAAATTGGAGTTCATAGACTAAAGATGAAATTCAAGTAAGTAAAAATGATACCTACAATGATACTTTATATTAGTTAGATAGGTTGCAGGATTTTGAGCAATATGAGCATCGACTAAGTGTAACCTACTTTGAACACGTTTGTTTTGGACATGGATTAAGTCAAAGCATAACTCATTCTACTATTTCAACTTTGCAGTTATTTTGGTGATAGCTTTGATACAATTGAAATTACTTTCTTGCCACGTTTCTTTAATGAGATTTGAACAATCCCCATGGGAAGATCACATTGCTCGAAATCTAAACAAGTTGCCTTTAAAAGAAAAGCTTTCAATGGGATGATTTTTAAGTAACAAAGCATAATGATCTGAAGGTTACTTTTGAACATGAAAAACTTTTGACTCAAGAAATAAGGACCTACATTCAGTGTTACACCATGTTTTGTATAGTCTTCTTTGAATTAGGGAAGAAAATTTTTGTTCATTTGTCTAGGTAAATTTAGGACCCACAAACGCCATATCAGTTAATTCACAATCATTCATGCTGTCTAAATAATTGTAAGCTCTTATTCTATTGAAATTTTTAGAACCTTACTGCTTGTAAGGGAAAGCAATGTCATTAAAATCGTCTATGGTAAGCAAAGAGTAAAAAGATGAAGCCATTACCTAAAATTATCATAAATCTATCGTTTAAAAGTAAGATTTGGGGAACCATAAATTGTTGAAATAGCTAAAGTTAAATTGTTGGATCTAACCTTGTAGAGAAGATGAAATTCTAGATTATTAGTGTTCCACAACAAGAGAATTCCCCCATTTTACCTCTTAGCCTTTTCCATTGCGAATCCATTTAGCTATGATTAAAGAGAGAAAGTAAGGGAGTTAAGTTTGGTTTCCATGAGTACCATAAGGTCTAGCATGTACTCATCCATCACCTCCATAATAGTATCTTGTTTTGTTGTAGAATTTGTTCCTCTAACATTTGAAGCTAAAATTTTTATAGCTCGAATAGAGTTAAGTAGTCTTTCCTCATCCATTCTATGAGCCATGAGTCCATATCATGCAATTTCAAGGTCAATTGTTCTAGTTCTCTACTTATAAGGAGACTTACTTGGATTTTCCTCCAAATCTAGTATTACCATAGTTTCTTCCCTATTTATGTGGGTTAACGAGATTGTTTCCAATTTTTTTTTATTAGAACAGCCATTAGTAAGGTCCAATTCAGCAACTTTAGATTTGGCATTCTGAGAATTTGTTCCAGGATCACTTTGATGATTCTTCACCATTTGGCCATGAGTTTTACAAGTTTTAGATTATTCCCTTACACAAATCTGTGTATCCAAATTAAGTAATCTTTCCTTAATGAAATTGTGAGCCTTAACCTGGTTAGGTAAACTTCTCTTGTGATAGCAAAATAATCCTTGTTATCCTTAGGCCTATGTAAAGAATCACTACATGTCCCGATATATTCCTCACCTATACTAACTCTACTAGAATCTTATAAACATGGTTGTCCCAATCTAATATGAGAATATTAGTTGTTGTCATCCAACCAAAGGTAGTGTGTTACCTTAGCATTTTGATACCGAAAGTTAGGGTGACTTAGTGTTCCATTTTCTTTGGATGAATTTTTGGTTGAGGAAGGTTCTAAAGAAGAGGATTTCTTTTTTGTTTTTCCTTTATCACAGAAAAGGGTTTCTTTTAACTCTTGAGCTTTAAATGAAAAGCATTTATCCTCTAAGTTAATGATAATTGTAGGCTTATCCAGCTATTTGCATAAGGGAATTATTATCCTTTGCTTCCACTTCTTTCCTTGATGAGTTAGAGTCACTGCTTGATTAAACAATTACAATCTCCATATTACTTACTTGAAAATTTACAACCTCTTTTATTTGTTTAGGATTGGTTACTTTTGGAATATCTAGAATTACCTTAACATTTCCTTTATTAAGGCTCTACTAAGATAAGTCCTTAAGTTTAGACTTACAGTTGAGAGGATTTATTTGTAGCTTTAACTTGTTTAGAGGGAAGCTTTTTTCGTAGTTGTTTTTTCCTAGACATAAGAACTTAGGGTCCATAGTTACCTTGATTAGGGTTGTCCTTAATAGAGTTACCCTGTGGATGATTATCAAGCTTAATAACATGATTAGTTTATGTATGTGAATGTGCTACACCATTGTTTACTATAACATGCTCATCATTGTTAATAGGGGCTTCTTATTGTCTTAGTTTGTTTAGAGTCCAGTTACTCTGATTAGTCTCACTATTGCCTTATTTGTCCTTACTAATAGAATCATTAGAATAATTAGGGCAAATTTTCTCATTATGTCCAATGCATCCATAGTTATCACATAATAACTTGACACCTTCATATAGAAGCTTGTAAAGGCAATCATCTACCTAAATTGAGTGTACTAATTGTTGATGGAAGTTAACTTGCACACATTGATGAGTGAAATTTCCCCTCTCATCTTAAGTTGTGTAGGTGTTTATCCTATGGATTGGACCACTTTGAGAGCTTAGGGTTTTCAAAAGATTAAATCACGGTTTTCAAAAGATTAAATCACAATTCTCTAAGGGCAATTTGTAAATTCTTACATAGACTACAATAGAGCCAAAGGAAGAAGAGAAAGCCTTCAAATTCAGTTCCCATATTTAATGGTTAATAAATAATCATTTGTAAACCATGGTCCATCTTCAATAACTATGCTTGAATCTTGAGAGTTAGCATAAGAGACTACATAGAAACTAGATCTCATGTTAATCATTGAAAAATTCTTATTAAAACCCCATAAATTCTTCAATTTTTGTTATAAAAGTTTGTAACCTAGAGGAAACACCATACAATTTAATAATGATAGAATTTTTCCATTTTACCCCAATTCATCTTTTCTCATCAGAAGAAATAGTTAAACGTTTGATACATGGGCCAAGAGAGGGATCATCAATAGATTGTTGCGGTTTGGTTGAATCATCTTAGCATTTTTCCTTTTCATCCATCTCATTGAGAGGGAAAGCTTCAAAATACATATTCTCTATGTGACAAATCACAGTGTCCTTATAGGATACTTTAGGTGTTTCCTTACTTTTAGGATCTTGTGGAACAGATGGAGGTGTGAGGTTAAAAGAAGATTCCATTTCTAAATCTTCTACTAGTTTGAAACTTTCTTTTTATGATTCGAAAGGATTAGGTTAGGGTTAGAGATAAGGATGTAATTGGGGAGAACTCAAGATAGGTTTTATGAAACTTGCATTTGCCCTTATAGCAAATCTTTTATTAATATATTTTTTACTAGATCGAATTTCTCATAAGGTACTTTTGTAATCTCAAAACCTAACCCTCAACATTATAGGGTTTTGAATTATGTCCCAAAACCAACCTTAGACCTTATAAGGTATTACCTCATAGGTTTTTATCTTCAATGAGTTAGGTACCCTTTAATGTCTTGCCTATTGCATCATTAGTTAAGGTTTAGATCGAGATGAGAAGAGAACATCTTTAACTCAAGATTAACCTAGATGTTACACATTTACTGCCACATTTTTTTTCCTTTTTCACTTATTGGTGGTGGGTAGATTGTCCTTCAGAGATTTTGGCAAAACAATCAAAGGGGTTCAACTTTGATCTTTTTGAATTTTCCATTCCTCCTTTTCTTTTTCTTATTGTCTTCACTTTGTTATATTTTTTATTTTACATATTTAATAATATTATTTTATTAAATCAATTATTATGGATCAATATAAGGTTGACACATGTAACCTAATTAATTTTAACAAATAGTCAATAAATACATGTCATGTGTATTTGTCAAAAAGAAAAATATAAGTCTCATGCTTGTGAAAGCATCAAAACATCAATCATGGTTTGTGAAATCTTTTCTAAGTTTCAACTTTCATGAATGCATCATAAATGCTATATATATTATATATATGTATATGTTCTATTTTATTCTAAATTTATATTATGTAATCTAACAATTATATTGATTGTAATAAACGTTATGCTATTTTATGTAAATTATATGCCATATACTATTATATACAAATACATATGTATTTATATATTTAAAATATGACAATTATTCATTTTACATTGTTTTTCTCATATGTAAATATATACTACAAAATATGTTAATCTATACAAGATAAGGTCATGTGTTGTATACAACACATATATTTAGTATCATATGTTGTATAGTATAGAGGTATAGTATGATATGCTATTTGCTATAACATATATTAAGTACAATATATCTATTGTATGTAGCATATAATATAAATATGATATGTATTAATTCTTTTGTGAGAATTGTCTTGTTTTGCATAGAGTGAATCTCAAGCAAGAAATTTATTCAATTCTTCTAAGCAAAAATCTCAGTTTGGGAAAATTATTTTTTAAATTATACTACTGATTTTATCTATATTATCAAATTATATTTGAAAAACCACTTCCCTGCGCTTAAAGAGATGATGTTAAAGTCATGCTTTTATTTCACAATCAATATAAAAACCAGTCATCTTTTTAAGTTCAGGTAAATCCCCCTCTCTCCCTCTCTCAACAAAGAAAAACATGGGATCCTTCACCCAAGAAGACCGAGAACCCAACCCTCTCAACACCAATGACCCGCAAGAAGCAAAAACCTCCATAACCAACAGCTATAATAAAGATGGCCAAGAAGAAGCTTCCGACCACCTTACTGATGATGTCAACAAGGAAGAATCCCTTCCGATCGACACTACTGGTGTCAAGCAAGAATCCATCTCCACTGATGAAACTAAGGAGAATGAAGAAATCAGCCCCACTGATAGCAACAAACAAGAAACCCTCCCCTCAAACACCGACGAGAAACAAGAAGCGGTTTCCATCTCCTTTGACTCCGTGGAAGCCTTCACCGACACAGATTGGTGGGATGATGCCTACGCTAATGACAAGCAAGAAGCCAATCGCAACGACATTGATGATAAAGCCAACCCCACAGTTTTCCAACAAGAAAATGAAGCCAACCGTAATAACAGCGTTCGAGATGATGAACGCAATGGAGAGGACAATAATGGTGAAAAAGATCAAGAAGGAGTAGCTTCTGTCCCAACTACGGATGAACAGATAGAAGAAATCATCCCAAACCAACAAGAAGCCACTTCATCTTATCCTTTTGGGCCGGTAAACAACCTTCCCAAACGTAGGAAGAAGAACATCAGTATCGCCACTGCCGACTCCAACTCGGAGACACTCCCTACACCTTCACCTTCTCCACCCGAAAACGTGCTTGCTTTGGTCCATGCGAACGCGGGTTCCGATCTCAAGTTTTTAATCCGTAAGGAGATTTATAAAAGCGACCTCGATCCCCATCTTGGAAGATTATCTATACCATGTCGTCAAGTTAAGGCACGTGGCTTTCTAACTAAAGAAGAAGAAGAGATGGCTTCGGATAAAAAAAATAATAAAGGAATGACGGTTTCCTTGATCATCAGCCCTGCCCTCGATACCTTACAAGACATGAATTTTCGAAAGTGGGATATGAAAAATTCATCCATTTACGCTATTTGTGGTAAATGGTCTAACGTCATCAAGAAAAACATCCTCAACAAAGGAGACAATATACAATTGTGGTCTTTTAGGGATAATACTGGAAAGTTGTGTTTGGCCCTGATAAAGGAAAACCAGAACGATGATACTGCGACAAGCTCCCAATACCAAGGTGATATCACCCCAGAGACATCAGCATGAAGATCGTCAACCCAGTTCTTGCCACAAGATTAACCAGAGGAATTATGATGCTGGACTGCAAGGATAATGGTGAAATATATCAAACTTCCTGCTGCCTGCTGATACTGAGGGGCTATCACTATCAGCAAAGCTATTGGCCATTAGATGGCATGAGTGTATATTCTTTGATCGTTAGCATGTTGAAAGCACATGCATTGAGGCATCTAGAGGTATATATATGAACCAAACCAACAAGCATACGACTGGAGAGTTCGTTTTTGATATATAGTTAAATTTGCTTGAGATGTAGCCGAGTGAAAGTTGAAACTACTGAATGGTTTGTAGAGTTAAAATATCAATTAAGTTTGTCAAGCTTGAGGTTTTGATCGAGTTGGATCGAGTTTAAGTAAAAGTCAAATTCTAATTGCAGCACGGTTTCATTATGTCACAAGCAAAGAAAAATAGATTTAAAATTGAAAATGTATAGAAGAGATTAATTTGGAGTTGGACCTGTTAAAGTCAGTTCAAATCAAGTTTAAACTTTCAATTTACTAATTGAGTTTAGATTCAATTTTTTACTGTCTATAATTGAACTCGAACTCGATTACAGTTTAGAGGGAACTCTTTCAAGTGGTATCAATTTGGTTAGTCCAAATTTCTGCTTGCAATCATTCAATAGAAAATTGTTTTAACTTTGAAGCACTTGTATGAGAATGTTATGATATTCTGATGATATCAGAAGTTAATGAAACAACAATGATAATAAATGTTGTGCTATTTTAGTGGCGCCTATATATATTAGTGAAAGCACATAGATAAAACATGGTTTTTTTCTTTCAATGTACTATGTCCAATTTGCACAACTATCAATACAATTAACCACGACAATGATTGCAAAGGCATCCCATTCAACCTTTGTGACTTCGGTATGGCTTCTTTTTAAGAATCAACTTACATCAAATAGTTAGCCAGCCCATAATCCATCGACTCACATGTGGTGCTTTAGCACCTCAATTATCATCGTATCACCCTAAAACCTACTATATATATATATATATATACATATTATAATATGATATAATTTGATTAAAAAAATTAATTGGAAATGTAACAAATTAAAATCAATATCACTAGAAAAAAAAAATAGATGGACTAAAAGTAGAATATAAAAGGCAAAAACTTCTAAAGCTATGCAATATTAAAAAAGAAAATAATATGATATGATATTATTAGACTCGGTCATTTTTAAATTAATTTTGAAACTTGTATTACTTTCAAATTGATACTTACGTGTCTTACTTTTAAAAAATTAAATGTTTTAATTGAATATTTTAATTTAAAAAATTTATTGTACTTTTGAAATCCATAAAAAAATTGATGTTTATGTGTTGTGATTAGAAAAATGAAATGTCAATTCTTATACACTTTTTCTATCTTTGAATATTATTTGTGATATTATAATATAAGATGCTATTTGGTATAAAATGTAATGTAATTTGCTTATTTCTTTGAGGAAATAAAAAACAAACTCTCTCTCTATCATACACACACATACGTACACATGCACACACATGCATACGAACACGCACACGTGCATACAAACTACAATCTCTTAAATTCCAAAATTTATCTATATTGACATAAAATTAGATTAAATGATAATGTAATTGATACCGTCTATCAAATGATATTTAAATACAATGAAATAATTGAAATTGAAAGGGTTAATTAGAATGTAGTTAATACGGCATAATTATAGTTATTATTACATATTAAGATATTCAATTAACATTAGCATATACTAATACCAAAAAGTTCCAAAAATGTATACATTACAGAAACATCTTATATTAAAATATTTAGAAGCACAAAAATGAGCCCATAAATAGAACATATTATTTTAACAAAATGGATTAGTATAAAAGACATATATTTCAAAAGTAATTAATCCCATCTTTAAAATGAGAACTGAATATGATAAAATAATGATTGTAAAGGGTTAAGAGTAGAACTTAGCTACTATTAAACACTTTTTTTTTGTTGATTTTTTTTTTTTTTTAGGTAATGTAAAAATATTATAAGTAGAAACCACCACCAAGAGTTTAACAAAACACCACCAACAAAACATAATCTAGCTTGGCATAGGTGGTATGGCACCGTGTCATCAAGATACCACAATACTTCGATCACAACCAAAGTCTAACATAAGAGTGTCTATTAACAAAAGAGGAAAGTTAATAGAAAAGAAAATATTTGTTTTTCATCACATCCCATCTTTTGCTAGCACATCCATTAGTTGATTGGCTTTACGCACAATCTTACAGAACACAAACATTATTAAAGTTATGTAGCATTGATAAGCACTATCCTATGATTCCCTAATTCGAGTTGCCACTAAGATATCCTTAGTCGACAAAATCTATGGTATAGGAGCTATTTGACTCTATGATGATATTTTTCCATTTGTGCTCCATTGTTATATTTAATCTCATCAAAATGGCACCTAATTCAACTTCTACTACCCTTAAGCCATATCGTTTTCTCTAACCTCTACGCATCACACATACCTCATAGTCATGACCTACTACAACAACAGTTGCTCTATTTCCCCTCAAATCAACTGCAACATCATAATTAACTTTCACTACATCCATTAGAGATTTTCCCCAATTGCAAATGCGAGATACTCTTGGATCTAACTTAGTCCTCTTCCTTTAAATGGTCGACTACCCACAAACTTCTTTTTGCACTAATCCTACCCAAACTTGGTCATACTCACTAAGTCTAAAAATTTTTCAATTACATTCATCCATATCCCTTGTAGCATGAACAAGTAGATGATAGGTCTACGGTAGCAATTTTGGTTCCACGAAAGCATTCGAATGCAAGCATTTCTCCCTATTCATTCTATGAAGTCTCGCTAGTTAGTATAATTTAGTAAGTCACTCCATTGAAGTCTCCTCCAAAGTTGCTTGGTGACGTCACATTCTAGAAAAAACATGCACCATTGTTTCATCATCTTGGTTGTAGAAAACATAAGTCTGTTCTACTGTAATACCACATTTTAGCAAGTTATCTCTCGTAAGGAAGGTATTTTGAGACATTTGTCATACCATGAATTATATGCGTAGGATAGTAGGCAAGTACTAAATCCATTCCTAACTATCATGTTCAACTACAGAGTCCTCTTCCCTATACAACAATTTGTAAATTGTTTTCCCTTATACTTCTCCATTAAGGTCATGTAGCCAAAGTATATTCTCATTATCATCTTGTTGCAGGATTTTCCCTATAGTGGGATGAAAAGTTCCTAGGTGGATTCTGTCATCATTACAAATATGAAAGCGTAGTTTAGTTTTATCCTAGTCATCATGTATTCCCCATGCTTCTACTACTATCATTCGATCACTTTGCCTATTAAGGGGGCCAACAAACCATTTTTGCATTAATCTATTCTTATTCCATGCATCAAATTAGAAATTGGCTTAAGGGATTTTAGTTAGTGGGAGTAGTACTTTAGCCCTTAGCCATTCTTGTTGTTGTCTAAGGAACTTAAAAGTGTTCAAGCCTCCTTTGATCCGAAATCTCCCTTAAGACATTTTATATTTACTGCTCATCACTTTAGATTACAACATTTCTTTCTTCCAAGCTAACCATGCCAATTTAATAAAATTTGCTTTATTTTGGTAGTATAAGTCTAGGAGGCCAATCCCTCCATCCTCCTTCAAGCATTTGACCTGATCCCATGATACCTAGTGAATTTTCCTTTCACCATCGGTACTTCCCTAGATAAAGTTGTGATATTATTAAACGCTTTTCGTTGTAGATGTTTGTTCTAAGTAATTATAATGACTATAAAGAGATAAGATTAAAACATAACTAATGTGAGAATATATTATCAATATATTTATTATTATCATACTTATAGTAAATAATAGGATAAATACTATTATTTAGTTATAGAAACAAAAAAAAATGATATATTCAAGTTTAAAATGTAAAGTAGTTAAAGTAGCTATGCAACGTGTAGATAAAAGTTTATATTATTATTATAATTTTTTTGGAAAATAAAAATATATAAATATAATCTTATATCTACATGTATTATCAAGAAAACATGTAAAAAATTATTGAAGTGGTATAAAGAATGACTTAAGATAAATTGGTAAATAGTCCTATGGGCTTAACCCATCTCTTTTCTCATTAGGTAAGGATATAACTTGTGTTTAATAGAACGAAGGAAGAGGTATTAGCCCCTCTAGTATAAATCGTGACTAAAAATAGATAAGGCCAGTCATTGGATGTGTCCAAGCTTATGGAGAGCTTGAAAGTAATGGAGGAATGGCACAAAAGGACAAATGATGAATGAAAAGTAAAGAAAACTCACGAATAGCTTTAAAGGATATAACGCACCAATAAAACTTCCGATGACTAATGGCACAATTCGATATAACGCATAAATCGGTCCGGTGAGATTACTCATCACCTAACCTTGCTTAAGGATTAGGATAAGAGTGATGTTGAGAGTAAATAAGTAGTGTTTATGCAAGGAAGGAAAATACTCAAGTGAATTAATAATAATCAATTTGTTTGATTCTTTATAGCTATTAGTACAAGGGGTATTCATACTTGAGAATTTAAGGCAACATACTTAAAAGGAAAAAAACAAAAAGGGCATTACCTTAAAAAAGTAATACACAAGAATACAAAAGGGTAAAAATGAATATTTTAATAAAGTAATGATTAATGTGACTGATTCTATACATGATTCTATATACGTGGCAATGCTGTATTAGTGAAATTGTTAGAAGATGTGGACAAAAAGTATGGTTAGTTGACTTGATCAAGCAAGGGTGGCTTAATCAGTCCTAAGTCTGTCTCTTAGCATATTGGTAATGATGATGCTAAATAAGTAATTGGTTAGGCATGAGTGAGAGTAAGGATTAATTATTGTCTCGGCCTTCTACTTCTTGGTATACTATCTACGAGAAATAAGGAGTCATTTGGCTCGAAATATAGAATAAGTTGGTAAGGAGATACTCGGCCTCGACAAGAGTTGATTAAAGTAGAAGAATCCGTCGTGTCGAACCTTCTAGTCTTTAGGTACGACTATGGGTTAATGGTCTAGTAGCTCGATTCCCATTACCCTCCTCCAATAACACATGAGAGAGCAGCAGTTACTGACTCAATCTCTTTCGCTATTGGTAGATGAAAGTAAAGGATAATGTACTAATAGTAGTCTTCTGTCTTCTTCCATCTTCGATTGAGTCTTCCTTCATTCGATCACCTAGAATACTAATCACAACCTCCTCTATACATCCAACTAGCATTGGGTATTACTTTCATCTATCTCCCAATCATCTTATACTCACTTCTGGGATTGAATGTTTTTATTTGCTACCTCCACTACTCCATTGGTCTAAGGCCTATACAACAAGGATTTTTTTATTGTATCTAATACCAAATGCACAGTTGCTTAACTTCTTTTTTGAAACTTAAGATAAATTGCTGAATAGTATTGATTTTGAAATTATTTAAACAAATAATTTGCTACAATAGAATAAAGGCGAGAGCTTACAAGGTTATTTTAAAGATTTTTTAAAGTAAAAATCTTTCTTGTGTGTTTCAAATGCACACATTATTCATGAGTTGTGGATCTTATATCTTGTAAATCCCTCTCAATTGCTCGGCTTGATATGTCAAGACATATTATGAAGAGGTAGGGTGAAAGGGGACTACCTTGTTAAATCCCTTTAGTTGGGAGGAAGGTTTGTAAAGACTTGCCATTCACCAAGACTTTAGATGAAGTTGTGATAAGATAGCTTTAGATCAGTTTCACTCACCAAGAGGGAAATTTCAGTGATTTTAAGGTCTAATAGATGAAATCCTACTCTAAAGAATCAAATGATTTAGAAAGGTCTAATTTGATAAGCATCTAGTTTACTCTCCCCTTCTTCCTATTACAAGAATGTAGTAACTCATTTATGATTGATGTTATCTGAAGCGTTTCTACCTAGTACGAACAAAGCTAGATTGCATGAGATGAATCAACTTATCCAAGAAGGGCCTAAGTCTTTTTACTAAGACTTTCATTACAATTTATAGATGATAGTGCAAAGACTGATGGATTGAAAATCCAAAATTTTAGATCCTTGAGCCTTTTTAGGAATAAAGAAAATCTAAGCTTTAGTTAAGTCTTAGGTCATGGTAATCAAAGGAAAAATGTTTAGAGTTAGCTTGTTAAATGAAGGATTGATTATATGCCAAGCTTTCCTAAAGAAGGAGACATAGCGTCCATCAAAGCTTAGAGCCATGAAGGCCCAATGGAGTGCAGGCTTTTGAAATCTTCCTTCTCTCTTATAATTTCTTGACAAGGATTTTAGCTCATCATCTAATCCACCTATAATATCAAGATTGATAGAACTCATTTGTGATTTAATTATTTTTCCCATTATCTATTTTTCAATATCAAATTTATTTTTTTTTATATCTCACCTTTGAAAAAAGTACCATATATTGTTATTTTCAATCCAATTTAGCAACTTATTCTATACAATCTTTATACGAATTTATAAATTTAATTGGACCATTACCTTTTTCCTAATAGATGTTGTTGATGTAGCCTAATAGTATTAACACTAGCGTCCTATTAGGATGAACTAAGTTTAAATCCCCTTCCCCTAGGATGTAATATAGTTGATAAAAAAAGTTATAATTTATTATAAATATAGGTAAATACATTATTTTTTATATATATCACAATTTTTTAATAAAATAATGTATTATTAGACAAAAGCATCATCTTGTGAACCATAAGAATGAAACATTATTAATGTAAGGGGTTTCGTCATTTGTATTAGTTATGTAAACGATTGCAACTATTCTAAGGATTATAAAGTGATGACCACAAGTTGAAGGTTAAATTGGAAATGCATTCATTTAAAAGAATAATAACTTTGTATTTAGAGTAACGATAGGTATACCTATTTCAAAAGGAAATATTATATGGAAATTTATCAATTAGAATATAAATATAATGAAACATGATTAAATCCAATGACATAATAATAATAATAACAACAACAACATATAGCTTTTAAGAAATCCTAATAACTAAGATATTAGCGTTGAAAATTTTTCAAAATTATATATATATAATTTAAAATTCAATGGGGCATTTTGAGAAAATTTTAGTGACCTAAAGTTAATATCAAAGGCCTATGGACCAATAAGGCTAAAACAAGCTCTTAAAGTCCATTGCTTGACTTATCTCAATATGTTTTGACCTTATTTGATTGGTTAGATTTGCATACATAAGTCCTGCTCAATAAATTAGCACCTTAAGTAAGCTTAAGACCAAGGACATCTCAAATAGACTCCTAAGAAGAGCTCAAGCTATGAAGGAAGAGCTCAAAGTTGATTGGAATAAACTTTATAGAGTTGACTTGTAGAGTTTAAATGCTTAAGTTTAGACAAATGGCATGAACAATTTGATGATTATTACACTAAATAATTGCTAGCCTCTTGAAAAGAGGAAACTATTTAAATGGTTGGTAAACACATGGAGAGTAGTTGAAGATAGTTCAATTGTCAACCTTAAGCAGCCAAATCTCTTTGCCTATAGATACTTGAAGTAGCTAACATTAAGTTCTTGGAAACTTCCTTTTATCTCACATACATATTTCCCCTTTCTTTTATGCACTTTACATCCTAACTTAGAGCAATGTCAAGTAAGCTTGTCATCCCTATAGCCTTCTTTCTGTTATGCTTGAAGATAACATGTCCATTTTGAAATTGGAGAATCAATAGGTATAATATATATATTGACAAAGACATTAAGTTATATAATTTTTGTTTCTTGTCACCTATAAAAAATACAAACAAAAAAAAAAGTTGAGTAGAAAGTTTGAAAAGGAAAGGAAAATATAGAGCAACTCTTCTCAGTTAGTGATTAAACTACATAAGGGGAATGCAATGTGATATTATTTAAGATATATTGTGTGGCTAAAGATATATGATATATGAGATTATGTTTCGATTTGTATCACAAATTGATTGTACCAATCTTCCTCATATTATAGTCCCTTTTCCTCAACTTCCGCTTTAATATACTATATAATAATAATAATAACTAGTTAAAACCCAAAGCAATATGAACATAAAAATTTATGCAAACGATTGTAATTTATCTATTAATAACTTCATATTTAAAAGATTGTATCTACACATTTATTTAATTATATAAATATATTTTATATATCATAATTTATGAAATTATTGATATTCATATGAAATGTTATAATATTTATAAAAAGTTATAATTCCTTAATTCATGAAAAGATAATAAAATATATCAAGAGTGACATTATTTTCCCTAAACTAATGTAAAGTTATAACTTTTCTACAAATACCACTCTTTATGTATAAGGGGAAATGTCTCTTGAAAGATGAAAATTTATTGATAAAAAAAATATTGCTAATAAAAGAGACAAATAATATCTTAAAAAGAATAAGAAATCTAAAAATAGTGATTAAGTGAAGACTCTAGTTATAGATTTACTATACTTTCAACCTACAAAGGTAATTCCTTTTATTACATTGAAAATCAACATTAACTTGGTAGCTATTTATAAAACATAAAGAAATAATAATAATAAATAGCTTTTAAGAAGATACTACTAATCTAAAAATATATGTTATAAATAATTTTTGAAATTATATATACATATAAGATTTAAAAACATCGAAGAGGCTCTAATTTTTTTTTTTTAAAAAAACATAATAATAGAAGTATAATAAACAAAAAGCTTTGGTAATTTTATGTTATAATATCATATATTCAATAAAGAAAGATTGTGAGATCAAATTAGATTATGAGTTAAATGATAAATAATATTATCTCTATATAATAACTAGCTAATGATGTATCTGCAATGCCTATGCATAAAATAAATAGTTTGGCTTCACAAACATAAATATAACTATTTACCAATATCATTCTAGCTTAGAGGAATGAACACTAGTCAACGGGATAAAACAAGTTCAAATTTCCTCTCCTCTAAGTTGTATGTGATTGAGTTGGCAAATATATATAATTATTTAATATATTTTATTTTCTTATCTATCTATCTAAATAATATATATATATATATATATACTATTTAATTGGTATGGAGACAAATAGGGAGTATTGCCTCAATTATATAAGAGATATGAGATATAAAAGATATAAATATAAAAGATATAGATAAATATAGAAAACATAGAAGATATTTTTTCAAGCTTATTTATGTAGAGAGTAAATAATAAGGAGGAAATATCAAAATTATATATTTAAACAGAGGTGGAGTCAATTAAAACTTATCGGCATAATAGAATAGATATATATAAAAAATATATTAATAAAGAGTAAAAGTTACCTCATTTATATTTCTAATTGTCTATAAATAAAAGATAAATAAATAACGGCTAAGTGAAATTCTCCTAATAAAAAAAAAAAAAAAAGAATCGTATAGCCCTTATTAGATGTTAAAATTCTTATTCTGGTGATTATAACTTGTTGGATAAGAGTAAATTTGTTAGCCTTAGAACTGAAGAGCTAACCTATTTAAGCAGCTGCAGATAGTCACAAGTCACAGCCATAGATCTCTCCCTCTCTCTCTTATCTCCACAAAAACATGGCACTCTCCTCGGCTCAATACCATGTTGTCCAATTCGAAGGGAATTCTATCACAGTCACGGTCACCAACAACAACGTGGTCGATCAATGGATCGATTCCATCAAGCGCACTCATAATGATAGGCTCCAGGAGCTTCTCATCGGACTCTATATTGAATTTGCCCCGAATGAAAAACCCACATCTCCCAGGCATGACATTGCAACCCTACAACTCTGTGTTGGCAAAGAGTGCCTAGTGTTTCCAATCCAACAAGCCAAGGAAATGTCAATCAAGCTTCGTCACTTTCTTTACACTGGTGGATACACCTTTGTAAGCCCTCGCATCGACGAACATGAAAGAAAGCTTCAATTTTTCAACCTCTATGTAGCAAAACGAGTGGATTTACGGAAACCTACGCGTATTGGCATAAAGATTCAATGGATTACAAGACATATGGAATAGAAGAACTAGCAAGGATTATACTTGGGATAGAGTAGAAGAAGCCTCCAGAGGTTAAGTTCGATCCTTGGCAAGTAGTTCTATCTGAAGATCAGGTGAAGTATGCATGTCTGGATGCATATCTTTGTTACGAGATAGGAAAAGCCCTAGATGCATATGGGTTTAGGGTTGAAACTAGATATGACTTGTCGCATCTTATTGGGATCTTGTTTTCCTAGGGTTCTTCGTCCTGATAATCATCTATTATTATACTTTGACATGTTTAGCAAAAAATAAAAGGAAGAAGAAAAACTTTTTGTGAGTAAATATCTACATATATAGTACACATTCAATTAGATTACTTAACTTGGTCCGCAAATTTGAATAAAGAAAATTGTCCTTTTTTTGTTATAAAAAGTCTTACACTGAGTTAGTTTGTTTCCTTTTTCCAAAATAGAGGGCGGTCAAGTTAATGCAAAATATTTTGTTCAAGCATGCCCACATGAACTCAACCCTTTGTGAAAAAAAACTTCAATGATATTAACATGATAAAATTTTACATTGCACGCAAGTATTAGTAAAATTTTTACACATGAAAATATAATTAATACTTTTTAAAAAAATATACTTCATCATTATCATATATCAAAATTTTTATTAGCATTTATATATAACTTATTAATCCATATGGTGTGTTATAATCATTGAATCTTTTTTCCCTTTGTGGAGAGTGAAATTTTGCTATAATTGGAGGAAATTTAAAGAAAGACAAATAGTTGGAGTTAGAAAATTTATCATATAATGATGATTGTATCATTATATTCAGTGTATAATATAGTATAAAATTTTATACTTACAATACAAGAGCTGCCACCATTTCAATAGTCTTTCTTCCACATGATCACTTGATTTTGAAACAAGAGCAAGTATAGCCTCGAGGTCTCCTGCAAAACCTCCCCCACCGAGGGCACCAGGGGTAATAACATTTTTCTATATTGCACAAAAACTAGTCTCTCCATAAATAGACGGTATACATGGTACTATTTGAACTTTTAGATAATAGAGATTCAATTTTAACATACATAAAGGATCTTATCAACCAAAAAAACAAAAACACTCATGTATCACAGAAAAATATTTAATAGGCATTACTCTCTCCGTATTAGTTGATAATAATGCTCTAAGCCAAGCAAATTGTTGCCTCATTTATTAGATATGAACAAAAATATAATATAGATCATGCACTTTGAAACATGAATATTGTTGATCATATATAGTATAGCTATTAAGCATTCCTGTATTATATTATTAAAACATAACATAATATTAAATTATATTTATTATTTGTTATGTATTACATAACACATTTTATTGTATGTAATATTTTAGGTATTGAAAATCGACTTTTGTATATTCTATATGTCTATATATTAATGATATATAATATATGTTGATTTATATACAATAATAAATATATAATCTAATATTAATTTAAATATATAATTTGATAGTTATTGAATACTAAATCTTATATCATATGTAATATTTTAGGTATTATATATCAAAATTTTCATGCTCTATATGTATCCATTAATGAAAGATATTGTACGTTGTATTACATAAAATATCATCTATGTAACGTACTAAATTATATGAGTTAAATTTTATATACTATAACATAGATTATATATGATTTTTATTAAACAATAAATGTTATATTATATATCTATATTATTAAAGCTCTTTGAAGCTTAAATAACCGTTAATATTACATTTACTTATTTATCCTCTATTTAACATTATTTAACCAAAAAACTAATAACAAAATAAACTATTAAAATTATAAATAATAGGTAAATTTGTCTACTTACCCTTCTTTCTCTCTCCTTATCTATTTCTCTCCTACTTTCCCACTTTCTCCTCTACTCTTCTTTTTACTATTAACTACACCTTACATCCTTTCTCTCTCTTTCTCCACTAACATTTCCATTACCTTATTTCTCTTCCCATGACTCCCATCTCTCTAACTTCCTTATTTATTAATATTATAATATATTCGATTATACAGTATAATTTTATTTATTTTTTGCACACACAACATGAGTATATTGTCAACTAGTATATTTATATACACTTTAAGCACACATACACATATATACAAAGACATATAGATATGTAGATGCCCCATTTTTACCCCTTTGTGATTTGATTCTTTTAGAATAAAAGAAAAAAGCGTCCTAATTCAGAAAATAATAAAAAAATTGGGAAAAATGATTAAAAAAACACAAAAAAATCAACAATTTTCAAATAAAGAAAAAAAATTAAAAATGAAAATGAAAAAAGTATAAAGTTTCTTTAGGAAAATAAAATATTGTAAGTTAAGTTTAGATCAATGAATTTGGTTAAGCATATTTTGAGTAGCTACATATCTTAGGTATAATTTGATTGCACTTATTAACAAAGTACGGGTCAATAGTTTGTATAGTTCAACACTTGGCCTTGAAAGGAATATGAGCAAGGAATCAAGGGTTCAAATCCTATTAGGCATGCATGTGCCTTTTCTTTTTATCTCTTTTCTTTAATAGCCATCGCGAATTATTTTCTTAAGAGGTTAATAGAAAGAGAGGGAAAATTAGGTGAGTGTATAAGATCATAATCTAACTATTAATCTTATCAAATCTTTATTGTTTTTAAGTAGATTTAATAAAATCATAGTTAAACGATTGGTGAAAATCATAAATCTAACGATAATATTGTTAAATTTGATAAAAGGGAGATTTATAGAAGATTCAAATGTAGATTGAATCTTATCTAAGGGATTTGAGGCAATCAAGAAGGATTTACAATATTCTAAGTGTAAATCTTCTAAAAGGTAATCTACTAACATATAGGGGATCGGAGAAAAAAGAAATACACATAAACATTAATTTACAAACTCACTGGCGCTCACAACCCACTTGTAACCAATGAACCCAGACCTTCACATACTCATTACCGAACAATAGCTGCTCTATCCTCTTCACCAAAAACAACTGCCCTACTCTCACACATCCCTAACCACACACGACTACCCTTATTACAACTTGCAACAATGCCATTTATAGTAGCCTAAATACAAACCAAACAACTGCTAATCGTGTGATCACCCAACAATAAACACCTAGCCATCAACCACGCTCACAACACCACTGCATCACCCAACAAACTAACCAATGTGACTCAACACCACATGCAACCCCCTTTACCATTACAAGCTACAATTTAAACAACAACAAATCACCACTATAATGTGAAACACTACACTAACCTCAGTTTTGTTGATGGATTCATCATAAAAATCGAGTCTCCCACTCAATTTGCTATAGAAATACTTCTGTGCGACATTAGATTCTTGCTGCTGTTAAAGAAAGGGTATGACCCAACCCGAATAGTGTTTGGTGACCTAGATTCTCTATCTTGAATCAACTTGACCTGGTCCAAATTCAATTCAAGGTATACTAATCCATGTCCAATTTAAATAGGTCCAATTCTTGCTTTGTTTTGCTTATTTTATTTATATTTTGCCTTTTCTTTCTTTCTTTTTTAATTGTTTATTTAATGATTTGTTTAGTAGTTGTTTTTAAAATATATAAAAGAAAAAATATATATATTAGCTTAGGAAATTTTGTTTTCCCTAATTTTTTTTTTTTTTTTTTT